>OX183136.1:25335312-25935312 GCA_945261195.1 Cryptosula pallasiana | reverse complement strand
GCGAACCGTTCTCACTTTCCACAGAGCCTCGTGCTTGCTAATAGTCGACCAGGTCAGCGCTTGTAGTTTTGCTGCTTCTAGCTGTGCTTGCTTCTGAGAGAGAGAATCTTCTGAGAGTCAGGCTAACTCTGAACTTTATTGTGCAAACATGAATTTAAATACAGAGTAGGCGGGTGCAAGTTAATAACCACGCCTGAGAAAAACATTGGTGCAAGCCACGCCTTGCCCTTACATCAGCTCCAAAATATAATAATTAAAACCGTGGAAAAATATAATATACAGTAAATAATAATTATTTGGGTACGAGATAGAACGCACTAAATAGACTCTAGTAACATGGGCACAGGTAAACAATAGAACGCTGACACAGACATAGACAATGGGTAGTGAGTACGTATTGAGATATAAATGTAGACATTGCTAGACAGAGAGTTACTTGTGAGTTAAAGGCTTAATTCTTACACAATAGAAATACACAATGAGAGAAAGGCTCAGCCGATAATTGTGAGAGATTGTCTTGGGATACATAATAAAATATGAGAGAGTACTGGCGTCCCTCACATTACAACGGACTAATTTTTCCGATGCTCAATTTTATAAGAGCCGCAATCGTTTAACGAAAATAATCAGGTGGCTATTTTGGTCAAACGAAGTTGGCCACTAGATGAGGGGCGATCAACAGGCGCAGATGAACAAAGTAACAAACTGGCTTTTTTCGCTTGACGATATTGGCCAACACGACACTACCGTCAACCGATTGTGGCCAACTTGTGTATAAGCTAAGCCGCCGTTAATGGACTTGTACGTCTTTGTGACCATTGTCGTCTGACGGCGATGGCCAAATGGCCTATCAGTTTGACGAGTTTAGCCACTATCGGATTGCCATAAACAATAGCGGCTACAGCATGACCATTTTCGTCAACCATAGGAGACTGCTATTTCCTGCATGGGTAGAGAAGGCTCTCACCTGAGTAGTAATATATGAGCAGATCTCCCTACCAAGTGTTTTTTTGTGGATTAGATCTTGGAGTTGAGACAATGGGTTACGGCGTTGGATGAATTCGCCGAGTTTATATTGTATTTTACTTGAGGGGTACTTGAGTGGCGTTTGAATGGCATTTAAGTGGCATTTGAGTTTTGATTATTTTTTTACTTAATTTGAACTCATATGGCAGCTAGATTTTGAATGTATGGCATTCAAGTTTTGATAATTATTTTACATAACTCAAACTCATATGATATTTTGAGAGAGAGGAGAGAAGAATGAGGAGATATAACTACATTGAATCAATATATGATTATACACATTTATTACATAATAAGTAGGAAAATATTCTTGTATAATATAGCTAGAGTTAGTAAATACTAAGTAGTACAGAGCACTACAACTTGTAATGACAATCATGAATCAATATGTGATTATATACATTTATTACATAATAAGTAGGAAAATATTCTTGTATAATATAGCTAGAGTTAGTAAATACTAAGTAGTACAGAGCACTACAACTTGTAATGACAATCAATATATAGTATTTTTCTTTACAATGTAGTCATACAGAGCACTACAACTTGTAATGACAATCAATGCATAGTCTTTGGAGAGAGGGGAGAGGAGAGATGAGAGAGGAGAGAAGAGAGAGGAGAGAGAGGAGAGAGATTTTTTTTAGTTTTTTATACATTTATGTATATATGGATAATTATGTACATATTTATGGATATATTTACATTTACATTGAATAATATACATTTATTACATAATAAGTATATTAAATGCTATAAAATATGTTGGAAAATCACCAAATTAGACCTCTAGATGGTTAAAATCTACAGTATTTGGGAAATAACTGCAAGAGAGGAGAGAGGAGTATTTGGTAGAGGAGAGAGTATGTTGAGAGAGAGGAGAGATAAAAAGAGGAGAGAGGAGAGAGGAGATATATCTACATTGAATAAATACAGTGATTAAAAATGAAACAATATGTGAATATATACATTTATTGTGTAATAAGTAGGGAAAATCTCATACAATATAGCTAGAGTCAGTAAATATTAAATAATACAAACTTGGGAAAGAAGACTTCTGTTCTATGTACTTTTGATTCCATAATGAACTAAAATAAAAAGTTATGTATTAGTATAGAATGGTTAAACAGAAATTTAAAACAACTACAAACTCTTACTAAATAGTACTTTTTTATTAATTATTACCTTATCATCAAAAATTGACTGTTAATCGGATGTTTTTGTAGCTTTTCGTGTCTTACGTTGTTGAGTCCTTACCCTTCTAGCTTGTCTTTGAGCGGACTGTCGCTGCATGTTTCTTCTTTTTAGAGCAAGTTCTTTACGAGCACACTCGATAGAAATTGGTGTGTTTACCTGTTGTAGTTGATATTGTCGTTGTTGTAATACATAATGTAATCTCTGAATGTCTGATGTAACATCATTCCCTAAGAGCTTTAATGTTAGAAAAGATTCAGTTCGAAAACTATTTAGCTGCTCTATCAAGTCTTTCTGTATGAATTTACAATTGTTTGAGATAATTCGCACTCTCTCTTCAATTTTCTTATTGCATATGTTTTGTAGAAGTATCAAGTCCTCTTGAGTCAAAGATTTAGGCTGAGTTTCTGATTCTTGGTTGTTAACTATTTCCATTTTTTGTCATTGAATCTGAAAAAAAACAAAAAAAACAGATGATTAATTTTGTTCAGTTGTTTTAGTATAATAAATAATATATGAGTAAAAACTGTAATTTATTAAGTTTTTACCTTGATGCTCTTCTAATAGCTGTAGTAGATGTTGCTTCTCTGATAGCCGTTGTAGAACTGGATGCTTTCTGTGTGAAAACTATGGCTCTTATATAGCTAAAGTTGTACTGATTAAACCCTATGAACACCATCTCGTGTCAATCTCTATGAATCAACATTTGTTCACGCGAAGGAAAGTCAATGCTTTCGCGGGAATAAATAAATAATTTTCACGCGAATACAAACCAATGCTTTCGCGGGAATAAATAAGCTATTTTCACGCGAATGGAAACCGTTGCTTTCGCGGGAATAAATAATTTATTTTCACGCGAATAGAAACCAATTCTTTCGCGGGAATAAATAATTTATTTTCACACGAATAGAAACCAATGCTTTCGCGGGAATAAATGATTTTATTTCCACTATTTCCACTACAACCATCATTTCCACCACCAACGGCATTCACATTGATGATAGAAGATCCAATCCTAACACCTTTAATGATACATCTTCTCGCTCAAACACCAATGCTCATGCTGATATAGCAATGAACCATCATGTAGTTTCAGCTGACTCTCCTTTGAGTCCTACACCGGACTACACATATCTGCATGAGAACAGTGAAGTCAAACGAACGGAGGATATCAAAAAACCGACAGTGACATTATCTCAAGCTTCAATTTCCTTTTTATTCAGCAACAGCAAGAATAATACCGTAAACAAACTTAGAGAGTTTGAATTGCTCGAGATGGCTGGAATAATGACAGGAGCTATGCAGAAAGGAATGTTGGAAATCGGAAATTTTGTGAGTTTGTTGGATTTACCAATTCCTACGATATTGGAGGTTTTCGATGTTAAGTACGTTGAAGATTATGGTATATTGGACTATGAATATGTTTTAAAAAACAATCATCGAATTCGAGTCAAGTCACTGATTGACAAAGAACTTACGGTGGAGCTACAGGAACTTGATCCCGGCTCTTCACAAATCCTAGTGTACATGGGAAAGCTAGAAGAAAATCAACCCGATCTGCGTATTGTAGGAGATAATCGTCATCAAGGGCTAAAACAACGAGTTATAGCCAAAATCTTGAGAAAAAAATCATTGAAACAGTTGCAAGCATACTTTGATATTATCACTTTCGATAATATTCCTGTCAACACTCTTCTGACATTCACTAGACTTTCAGTTTGGAAAAATTTGAAGTCGAAGCAGCGAAAACGAAAACAAGATACATCACCTTTACGTATCACTCACACTGTCAATTGATATATCCGGTCTTGATGCTTTCTAATTACTCATGGCAATTTATTTCATTGGAGTTGTCCTCCCGATTATGCCAACATCTTGAGTGTTTCCATGCTTAGGCTATTCTATAGTTAACTCTATTCTTCTGTAGTAGTGATAGTTAGAAGCGCGCACTAAGTTGTCATTGCTATGGCGGGAGATTGATAGCCAATAGAATTGTAGCCTTGCTGGATTGCTAGCTATTACCCAATGAATATTATGTTGCTCTAGCAAGTTGTACATACATATACAACACATGTTTTAAGATCATCCTTTTTTTATGCTACAGACGCTGTTGAGTCAAGATCTACACATATTGCCTGCATCACAGAAGTAGGTGCTCCACGTAGGTTGTGGCCTGCCAGAGAGGCCCAGAATCTCTATCTATCCATCTACCTGAGGAGCGACATACAGACGTGTATAATCATTCCTACATCCGAGAAGGAGAGAGCACTGAAGCTTTCTTTTTCTATTAAAAATGTGCTTACTTGTTTAATCATTACTTGTCTTTCCTTTCTCATTATGTAATCCCTAGTAACTAATTAATCATGTAGATAATATAGTTATATATGTGTAGTTTAATATGTAGAATAATAATAATAACAATAATATTATGTAATAATAATAATAGTAATACATATAATAATTAGTATCTTGACAACAATAGCAATTGCTTAGGTAGACTATTATCCTCTGTTAATATACAGTGTACAATTATTCTAGCAGCAATCTAACTACGACAGCTAACTTGTTCTCTTGCATGCCAAGCAATTTAACTAATGATATGATGAGACAGTAGTAGTTGGTGTTATTAATTACAATGATAATTATCATTCTGTTATAGTTATATAATTGTTGTTGTAGATATATTCTCCGTTGGTCATCGGCTTTCCTCCTGTCATCTGGTTACTGTCTGGCCTTCGTCTGAGTTGACTGGTTGTTGCATTTGCTGTCAAATCTGTTCTATTGATGAAATATAATAACATCTAGAAACCCCCACTTTCACCTTGACTTGCATTGCACAATCAATCATACACACACTCACATACCATCCATATATACCAACATTCAACCCACAACTACACAAAAAACCATTTCAGTCATATCACACTTACAGATACATGATGAATGACGGATCTTTGATGACTGGGAAGATTGTTGTCCCTCCTGAGAACGTTTTGAAGATCAAAAATCATGAATGTGGTATGATCCACTATAAAAGTACGATGACAACTGAAAGCGGCACAAAGAAACACATTCTCACGATTTTGAGTGTTGAAGAAGCTTTGATGCTTCTATCTACTTCAAGTGAAAAAGAAGGAATAGCTTTCAGACTTTCTTTATTTGATGATGCTGAGCTGATGAAAAGTTATGATGATGATGTTGCTGCTGATGATGCTGCTGATGATGATGATGATGACGATGATAACATTGATGCTTATACTGATGAAGAAGATGATAATATGACGGATGATGACTCTGAAAACAAAAAATTTGAGGAAAAAGATGAAGTTGTCAACAATGATAGTGAGAAAAGCAATGAAGATGACAATCACATTTCAAGCGAAGCTAGCAGGATTTCAATATTGGAAATTTAATTAAGGTATGTTAATCTTCACTAGTAATAAGTAACTACTAATAGCCGTATTTTTTCACCATAGTATAACGTAGTTGTTATAACGACATCTATGTATGCTTTTAGATAGAATACGTGTACAAGTGAATGACCGTCGGCTCGCCAAATCTATCAGCAACAACTCATGAACATTAAATTATATATTATTTGTATTGTGCAATAATTTGTATATATTTAGTGCATTAAAGTATTTTATTAGTAGTAATATATGAGCAGATCTCCCTACCAAGTGTTTTTTTGTGGATTAGACCTTGGAGGTTGTGCAATGGGTTACGGTGTTGGATGAATTCGCCGAGTTTATATTGTATTTCATTTGAGGGTACTTGTGTGGCATTTGAGTGGCATTTAAGTGACATTTGAGTTTTTGATTATTTTTTTACTTATTTTGAACTTATATGGCATATAGATTTTGCATGTATGGCATTTGATTTTTTTGATAGTTTTAACATTGTATATAAATGAAAACGTGATAAGATTGTATGGTTATTGGAAGTTAAGATGTCGACAGAGGATGATGTTGAGATGAGACCGATGAATGAAGTTGATACTATTGATGGTACTGAACGTGATATGATAGATGTTTTACCGAGTATGAAGCGTAAAGCGTTGATAATTATGATAATTTTGGTATTTGTCGTAGGGCTTTCCACTTTTGGAGGTGTTACTGAGTTTAGTATGTATGAAGAAGCTATGGAAAAAATACAAAAAGCGAGAAACTCTCCTGTTGGAACCATAAATGAAACTACTGTTGATTGATGAACATCTTTTTATGATGAATGGGAAACCTGAAGATTATGACCCGAGGATGCGATCTCCTTTTACAGCAATGATTGCAGGACCAACTGGATCGGGAAAGACGCAAGCGATTTTTCGAATGATTGAAGCTAGTCAGACTATAGCACACCCTCCACCAACAGAGATTCACTACTGTTATGGAGCCTACCAAAAAGCCTTTGATGATGTATCAGGAGTGATTTTTCATGAAGGCATGATAGATATAACAGTGAGTTTTCCCAGAGATGGTAAAAATCGATGGCTGATAATTGATGATCTCATGGATGAAGTTTCTGGTAAAGCCGATGCTAATGCTTTGTATACAAAACATAGTCATCATTTGAACATAAGTGTGTTTTTTATTGTTCAGAATCTGTTTTTAAAAGGAAATCGTACAATTTCCTTGAACAGTCATTATTTTTTTCTTTTTAAAAACCCTAGAGATGCTTCTTCTATTTCCTATTTGGCTCGACAATGTTTTCCATCAAAAATAAAATATGTACAAGAGGCTTTTGAAGACGCGACAAAGAAACCATACTCTTATTTACGAATAGATACGACTCAACAAACGAATGATCAACATAGACTATTGGGAAATTTTACATCAATTCTCCCTATGATATTATATGTACCCAAGTAAAAGGATATAAATACAATTACTATTCACTTCACCTCAATCATATTTTGTTATTCAACGACGCAACACGAAAGCGTTATAATGTCTAAAGCTTTGGAGAAAAAATTAACAAAAAATGCAGCTGTGTTGTTATCGCTCAACAATACAACCTTTGCTATTCAAAAGTCTGTTATAGCCAAAGCCAAAAAGGAGTTTATTATGACTCTAATGGAATGTGCTAAAGCTATTATAAATGGAACGATACCATTGACATCATCTCAGTATAATGAGTTGCAGCGAAACGTGAAGGATATTAGCGCTTTAGTAAGAAAATCAACGTTAGATGATAAGAAAGCTGTATTGCAAAAAGGAGGATTTTTAGGCGCTCTACTAGGACCTATCATCAGCAATATAGTTCCAGGGTTACTTCAAAGTGTGCTAGGTGGAGGGAGAAGATAAAGATGAAACTCTCAACACGAATGATGCGAAATAGAATGGCGATTTTAGCTCTGGATGATCTGAGTAAGAAAGGAAAAATCGCTATAGTCGAAAAGGCTAACTCAGATTTGTTTCAATCATTGATAGAAAGTGTTAAAAATATTATATTAGGTAATGTTCCTCTTGATTCTGAGCAGTTTATTGAGTTGCAGCGTTACAAGAAGGAGCTACATAAACTTAGTGGTAGAGGGAGAGTTGATGATAAGCGTAAAATTTTGATTCAGAGTGGTAGAGGGAATCTTTTGGATGCTATTATAACACCTATTGTATCTGTTTTATCATCAATAAAAAGATGAATCGACAGCCTTTAACATTCTCCAGACGTAATTTTATACTCACTGAAGATGAATACTATAGATTAACAGAAAGAAAGGATGATAAAACAGTGGTAAAGGAAGAGAAAGCCAGACCTCCATTGCATTATAATCCTATGGAAGCTATAACAGTGAGAAATATGAAGCGAAAGCGAAATGATCTACTGGAAACGGCTTATGATTCTGACTTATCCTCATACGAAAAGTTAGATGAAAATGTTGAAAACCTACGTAGGTATTTGTCTGATGTCAAAAAGATTAAAAATAACCAAAACCAGACACAAAAGGATAGTTGGAATCTCATTAAGAAAAAAAAGACAGAGTCTACTTTTCCTTTGGCCAATAGCACAGTTATTGATAATAAACCTAATGTCTTTTCACCAAATGTTGATAAAGACAATGAGTTAGAATCAGTGAAAGTGGTTGATGATGATGATATTGGGATGGAATTAATAAAAGGAAGGTTGTTTGATACTGAAGACACAACCTTACTAGGAAGTACATTTCTTACTGATGGAGAAGATGAGCACGATAGTGAAAGCGAAAATTTAAAAGATTTTGAAAAAAAAGCAGCTGATTTAACAAAAAAAAAGAGTGATCAAACGATCGCTGTCAGAATGTTGAATAATCTGAGTAAAATTGGTAGATTCGACTCGGAGAAGGACAGACTGAAAATTGGAGAACATTGGTTGAATCCTAGGACTTCCAAAACTTTACTACGAGACGTTCTAACCGAAGGAGGTAAAATACAATCGGGAAATACCAATTACAGTAGATTTAAAAGCCTGCTAACTGATGAAGGAATCACAACTGTCAGAAAATCCCCGCATCGAACACGTACTCAGAAGAAAAAGTTGGTCGTTCCCGGTACTAATTCATGGACATCGACACGCTAAAAGAGTTGTATTACAATCCTGCATTACATACATCTCTACGAGGAGCTAGAGCTTTACTGAAAGCTCGTAGAAAACGAGAGGGAGAAAAAAGAATCCGTGAATGGTTGAGTGGTGAGGATGCCTACACGTTACATAAAAAAGTTGTAACCAAGTTTAAGCGTCGTCCTACAATTGTAGCTGGAATAGGGGAGCAGCTACAGGTAGATTTGATGGATGTTCGATCTCGAAGAGATGAAAATAATAATACAGCATTTTTACTGACTGCTATTGATTCTTTATCTAGAAAAGGTTGGGCTGTGCCGCTCATCAACAAATCAGGACCGGTAGTAGCAAGAGGATTGAGAAGAATACTAGAAGGGGAAAACTATAAAGCTTTACAATCTGATAAAGGTAAAGAGTTTGACAACGTCAATGTCAAGACTCTGCTGGCGGAAAAAAAGATCAAGCGCTTTACAACCGAAAATGAAACGATAAAGGCATCAATGGTGGAGCGTTTTAACAGAACTTTAAAAGAGAAGATATATAGATATTTGACATATAAAGATGACGATAGATACATTGATGCTTTACCAGAAATGGTTAATGCATACAACAACACAATTCATGGTGCTATAGGTATGAGACCAAATGATGTGAATTTTCAAAATCAAGAACTTGTATGGAATCGTGTGTATGAAGGAGGTGAACATAGTTTAACTCAAGAAGCAAAACTAAAGGTTGGGGATTATGTGAGAATAAGTAAGGCAAGAGGAGCGTTTGAAAGAGGATACACTCCGAATTGGACGATTGAGATTTTTATAATCACTGATGTACTTATTGATGAAAAACCTGTTGTATATAGGGTAAAAGATTTAGCTGAGGAGATGATTGATGGCACCTTTTACGAAAAAGAGTTGCAAAAAGTAAAAAAACCCACGATTTTCAGAATTGAAAAGATATTGGGAAGAAGAATGAAAAGAGGTAAAAGACAGATTCTGGTTAAGTGGTTAGGATACGGAGAAAAGTTCAACGAGTGGGTAGATGAATAGTTTATAAGGAAAGAACGCTCGATATAATCATCATACGTTGGGAAAATGTCGATGCTGATAACTTTACCCTCAAACTCTAGTGGTGAAGAGTTTCCTGATAATAACAATTCCGAATTTACAGTGAGACTGTATAAATATTTGGTTATCAATGGCGGTAAATGGGAGGTAGCTCTGCTAGATATGACTTATTCTAATAATTGGAAAAATGTTACCGAAGGGAAAATATATCTAGAAAAGACTAATGTCTCCGGTAAAAGCGAAAAGTCCTTCATCCTAATCGGTAATGGAAGATATGATAGTATAGAGGAGTTGGAGGAGATTATACGAAAGAGAATGAATGAAATGGATTTAGACAAGAAATTCGCCATCTCCTACAACAAGATCACCAACACCGCTTTACTAACTAACAGTGATCCTGATACTGCCATAAGCTTTTCCAAAGATATAGCATATATTTTTGGATTTGAATCAAAAACTACATACCCTCGTGGTAGATACAATAATATCACACCCCCTGATATAAATTCCGGTTTAACATCCCTGTATGTTTATTCCAACATTGTTGATAATAGAATGGTAGGAGATACGAATGTACCTTTATTGAGAGTAGTTCCAGTTCAAGGAAAGAAGAATAGTGTTGTGTATCAAGAATTTAAAAATCCTCACTATGTTGACGCTTCATCACTAAATAGTGATATGATTAAAGTACTTATAACGAGTGACGACGGTCAACGAATACCATTTGATGGTGGAAAGGTTGTGTTGACGGTTCACTATAGAGAGAAAGAATTATAATGAGTTTGGTACGATACACCCCTGAGGATTCAAAAGATTTTTTTGATGAGTACTACAAGATGCAAGCTGGAAATGGAATTGGAGTGTATAGTGGACGACGAGTGATGCCTAATATGAGAGGAAATGGACTTGGTAGTATTTTTTCAAGTTTACTTAAATCTGCAGCACCAATGCTGAAAAGAGGAGCAATTAATTTGGGGAAAAGAGCATTGTCTGTAGGTGGAAATGTAGCGCGTGATGTCATCGATGGTCAAAGTTTTGCAGCGTCAGCAAAGAAGAGGGGATTGGCAGAGTTGAATGATCTGGGGGGAGATGTGCTCAATGCAGTCCGTCCAGATAGAATGAAAAGGAGAAAAACAAGAGGTGGAAAGAAGAGGAGAGGTGTTGGTAATCGTGGTATATTTTAATAGCAGTAGAATCCGGTATAAAGACGGCTGAGCTCGATATCTATATTCATTAAGTGGTAACGCTTCAAGCATTCATCACTCGCAAAAGATGGCTAGCCTAAATGGAACAACAGGTAATAAGTTGGAAGGTTCTTCCTACAACATAAATCCAACGTTGGATGTATTTGCTACGGAACCAACAAACATATCGGTAGAAAGATCGGAATATGTTGTCATCAGACCTGATAGGTTAGATCCTTATGGTAGTATTGAGTTAACCTTGTCAGGGAGCACTGAACATTACACAGATCTTTACAACTCGTTTCTGCAAGTTGAAGCCACGGTTGTTCAAGATGATGGAACCAATATTTCAGGTAATGATCATGATGCAGTTGTGTGGATGGGGGATTCAATGCATGCATTATTCAGTGAGTTGAAAATGTCGATAGAAGGAACCACCGTTGAATACGCTAACAACTACGGTTTACGCTCCTACTTTTCACAACTACTCGAAAACAGTGCAGAAAGAAAGAAATATCAAGGTAAGATGGAAGGATGGTTGTATGATGATTCAACTAGCAAAGACGGTACTGATCACAAAACCGCTGATAAGAAAAAGAGGAAAGCTCTAATCATAGGTGGAAAGACAATAGAATTAACTGGAAAACCTCATCTCGCATTATTTCAGCAGAAAAAACTAATAATACCAGGTCCTACTATGCAGCTGGAGTTTGAGCGTGCCTCTGCCAAACTAGCTTTGTTTGCTGCGGATGAGTCGCCTGCAGGAGGGGCGAAGATTAGAATTGATAAATTTGAACTTCATCTTTGTAAAGTTAAGGTGAATCCTACAATACAAAACTCCCAACTCAGTTTGGCATTGGAAGGTCACAACTACATTTATCCTGTTGATCGAAAACGGATAAAACTATATGGAATTCGTGCTGGTGTTGCGCAGATCGACATCACTTTGGAAGAAAACAAACAAAAACCTAAACAAATTTATTTAGGTTTAGTTAATCACAACGCAATGAACGGACGTTTCGCCTTGAATCCATATAGAATGCAGCATGCTAGTGTTGATAGTATTGTATTGAGAGTTGGTGATTGTCCAATTGGAAGGAGATTTGAACCAAATTATGCTAGAGGAATTTTTGGAAGAGAATATCATCAGTTTCTACACGCTACCGGAACTTTGCTTGAAGGCGATAGTCTCGGTATTACGAAAGAACAATACCTTGATGGTACTACACTTTATGGATTTGATTTGACTGGTGATTTTCTTAAAGAAGGTTTTCACTCTATGAAAAATGTCACAACAAGTGTGGAAATTCGTTTTAGCGCTAACACGTCGGATGGATTATCCCTGGTAGCATACTTTGTAAAAGACGGTGTGTTGGAGATGGATAGCATTCTTCAATTAACTATCGGAGGTGACGCAGTGCTTTAAACAGAAAGTTACAGATGAATACCATACAAATTCGTTCGATCTTATCTTCAGACGTTTTATGTCAAAGCGTAGGGATTCATGTTGGAGCTAGAGAACAGTTTTGGAAGCAAATTTGCAATTTTCCAACAGGATGTTTTGTATTCAACACCCATTATTCTCATCAACCCGGAGAGCATTGGTTGGCTGTGTACGCTAATGATTCAGAGGTGGATTTTTTTGACTCGTTTGGACGTTCTGTTTCCTTTTATCCGGATGTAAATGAAATACTAAGTATTCATGGAGGATATGAAACAATACGAAGTAATGAAACACAACTACAAAATTTTTTGTCAACTGTATGTGGCGACTATTGTGTATACTTTTGTTTACTGAGAAGTAGAGGATGGAGTATGGATGAAATTGTTAGAAGTTTACGAGACATAGGAGATAGTGAGATGAGAGATCACTCAATACGGAGATTTATCATACAGTCCTATCCTAACTTCGAGTTCATAGAAGATAATACCGTAGAAGGAATAGATGGTGTACATATACAAGGAACTAATTTACTAAGTAAATTGTTAAAATAAATTATTATAATTGATTTTTATTTGATATAACAAATATAATGAATAAAATACAACTTATCTCATTATTTGTGCTAAACACTACAGAACCTATAAAAACTATTATTTTGTAATGTTTCAAGCAAGAAGTAAATAAGATCTTCTCATTTTCTTCCTCAGGAGCGCTCTTTAGTTATATCTAAAAGACATAGTAACTAATGACTCTATCATACATAGTTATATGAATTAATTTTACAAAAATACTTCAGATCTTTCTTTAAATAGATATGAAACTTACCATCATAGAAGACGAGTCACATCCTTTGTGTTATCGATTAAAACTCTGATATGCTGTTCTGGACAATTCTCTTTTTCATTTTCATCAAAGTAGGAGAGACAGGTGTGCTGCAGCGAAGTATCAAACAGTTCTGAGACTTGAATGAAAGCTTGAAGAGCTGAGAGTAGAATGATGTCGTAGGAAATCATGTTGTTCGTATTTTGTTTCAGTCCTCTGAATACGATTACACCACTTTTTTCCGCCACCACAGATGAAGCTATTTGAGCAGGAATGCTAAGATCTCCAATCAATAGCTCTCCTTTCACCATACATCTGTAATTAGCCACTATAACATCAGCAGTCTTGTTCCAACGAGTATCACATTTTCTTAGCATTCCAGGATTCTCATAAGCTATAACACTTCCTGTCGGAAAATCGTGTAGGTGAGCAACACTGAAATAAGCCTGTATTTGTCTCAAACTCTTGCCATACAATGAGTTGAATGGATCGTTGATCTTTCGATTACATCCATGAGATTCAGCAGTACGAAAAATCGCATCTCCTGTCTTTCCTTCTCCCATATAAATTAAAACAATTGGACGTGTTTGCTTAGCTTTATTAACAAGCAGCCCTATTTCGGTTGAAACATCACTCTTCACCCGAGTTATCTTCTTATCCTTTCGGTAGTTGTAAATCATGGTGCACTTTGATTCATCACGAAATTCAACAGACAACACTTCCATAACTGTTGGTACTGGTAGTTCTCGGATTTCCATGAATTCTTCAAGTTTTTCTAGACTATCTGGAGAGAGAGAGTTTATTAACCCAGCGCTCTTGTAAGTGAGAGTGGTTAGTTCATTACTTCCAGCATCTTGAAAGGGTATTCTGGTGTGACGAAAAAGCGTTTCATCGCCAACATCCGTCAAAACTAGTTTTTTGCACTTCGAGCCAGTTTCATTCTCATCTTTTGTCAAATCAATAAAAGATCGTTTCCTCATCGATGTTCTTTTTGAAGACAGCTTGTTAGTAGGAGATGTGAATGAAGTAAAATCTTGTTGGGATTCTGGTTCATCAACCACCAATTGACTTTCTGCCATATCAAAGATAGGAGAAGGTGATGGGGAAAGGGTTTGCCGGGATTCTGCTTCTTCATTCATCGGTTGACTTCCTTCGTCTTGAGTATTCATTCTAAAAAAACAAAACATTTTGTTTAATTTTTCGTAAATAATTTTAAAATATCATAAAGGTCATAAACCTTCAGCTAGTAGCGTTAGCTAACAAAAAATAAATATTTTTACTCTTACCTTTATAAAGAAGATGAGCTCCTAGTTGTTGCAATGAAAGATTTAGTAGATGTTGCTTCTCCGCTAGTCGTTGTAGAACTGGATGCTTTCTGTGTGAAAACAGTGGCTCTTAAATAGATAAAGTTGCACTGATTAAATCCTATGAATCAACATTTTTTCACGCGAATACAACCCAATGCTTTCGCGGGAATAAATATTTTATTTTCACGCGAATACAAACCAATGCTTTCGCGGGAATAAACATTTAATTTTCACGCGAATGGAAACTGTTGCTTTCGCGGGAATGAATACTTTATTTTCACGCGAATACAAACCGTTGATTTCGCGGGAATAAATATTTTATTTTCACGCGAATACAAACCAATGCTTTCGCGGGAATAAACATTTAATTTTCACACGAATGGAAACTGTTGCTTTCGCGGGAATGAATACTTTATTTTCACGCGAATACAAACCGTTGCTTTCGCGGGAATAAATATTTTATTTTCACGCGAATACAAACCAATGTTTTCGCGGGAATAAATAATTTATTTTCACGCGAATGGAAACCGTTGCTTTCGCGGGAATAAACATTTTTTTTTCACGCGAATAGAAACCAATGTTTTCGCGGGAATAAATAATTTATTTTCACCCGAATGGAAACCGTTGCTTTCGCGGGAATAAACATTTTATTTTCACGCGAATACAAACCAATGTTTTCGCGGGAATAAATAAATTATTTTTGCACGAATGGAAACCGTTGCTTTCGCGGGAACAAACATTTTATTTTCACGCGAGTATAAACCAATGTTTTCGCGGGAATAAATAATTTATTTTCACGCGAGTATAAACCAATGTTTTCGCGGGAATAAATAATTTATTTTCACGCGAATACAAACCAATGTTTTCGCGGGAATAAATAATTTATTTTCACGCGAATACAAACCAATGCTTTCGCGGGAATAAACATTTCATTTTCACGCGAATACAAACCAATGTTTTCGCGGGAATAAATAATTTATTTTCACGCGAATACAAACCAATGCTTTCGCGGGAATAAACATTTTATTTTCACGCGAATACAAACCAATGTTTTCGCGGGAATAAATAATTTTATTTTCATGCGAATGGAAACCATTGCTTTCGCGGGAATAAAAGTTTTATTTTCACGCGAATACAAACCAATGCTTTCGCGGGAATATATACTTTATTTTCACGCGAATGGAAACCGTTGCTTTCGCGGGAATGAAATTTTTTATTTTCACGCGAATAAAACAGGGATATTTCACGCGAATAACACTATTCTGATAGAGTTTTCGCGTGAGTGTTTTTAATGGCTATAACCTAAAAGAGTAGGAGTGGCTTATACTATATAAGAACAGCTCTCTCTGCATAGAAATCATTCTCTCCAGCAATAAAACATCGACTACTACAGCTGATTTCATCAACTACTACAACTGATTCATCAACTGCTACAACTGATTTCATCAACTACTACAGCTGATTTCTTGGTGATAAGGTAAGAATTAATAGAAAAATTACTTAATAAAAGCTAAAATGTAATTATTTTACAACACTGTTTAATCATCATATACTAATACTTAACATTTTATTTTAGTTCATTATGAGTTCAAAAAGATACACAATCAAAGACTATCTTCCAAAGATATATCATAGCTATATTAAAGAAAATGTTGAAGTACAGGAAAAGATTGGATATCGCTTGACATTACAAGCTATATTATTATGTATGACACAGCATTTGCTAACTGTAGCTTCTTTACATGGAGAACTTTCACCGATACAATACCGACCATACACTACACATAAATACGTTGACAATTCAGTAGAAATATTTAAGCTTATGACTAAAAACAATTTTCAAACAGTTGTAAAAATGTCAAAAACTGTCAGTATTAATGATTACTTAAAGAAAATTCAAAGAAAAGTGTGGAATAAAGAGCTCACTCAAAAATTGATTTCAATACAATGGACTACTGAATTATTATATCATTTTCAATCAGATATATGTAGATACATACAAACGGATGAAAATCTCTCATCATCCATTTTTTCATTTGAAATGATATTGGAACTATTTCAAGCTTACAATATTTAATATGTTCTCTTTATGTATCCCTACTTATTATACAATAAATGTATATATTCACATATTGTTTCATTTTTAATCAATGTATTTATTCAATGTAGATGTATCTCCTCTCTCCTCTCTCTCCTCTTTTCCTCTCTCCTTTCTCTCAAGATGCCATATGAGTTCGAGTTATGTAAAAAAATTATCAAAACTTAAATGCCATACATTCAAAATCTAGTTGCCATATGAGTTCAAATCAAGTAAAAAAATAATCAAAACTCAAATGCCACTTAAATACCATTCAAATGCCACTCAAATACCCCTCAAGTAAAATACAATATAAACTCGGCGAATTCATCCAACGCCGTAACCCATTGTCTCAACTCCAAGATCAAATCCACAAAAAAACACTTGGTAGGGAGATCTGCTCATATATTACTACTTTTATTCATATTTAACATTAGTAATTTAGCCAATTTGTAAAACTTTCGGGGTTACAACTCTAAAATGTTACAAAATTTCAATGTTCCGACACAAAAATAAATATTTCAAGTTATCGTCTCATTTTTCAAAAATGTTAAGACAACTCCCATTTATAATTTCTAAACTTCGTTTTTGAAAAAATATGTAAAAGTTGTCGGCACATTGTGTCAAAATGGTAAGACAACTCCGCTTTTGCACAAAAAAATTGTGAAAAATGTTTTATAATTTGTTTGAGAAACCAAAACAGTAGAAGACTTTTTACAACCACAAGCATTATACTTTAGGTTTTACAGTTTTGTGAATTGGGTGTTGATAGTTTGTCACGATATGACATAATAATTAAGTAATTATAGTCTTTTTCATAACAATGCTATAGATTCAGTAATACAGATGTGAAATTTACTGTTTCATCACTTGGATGCAGTTTGAAGGTAGTTGATGTAATATTTATTTTGTAATATTATGCAAAGTAATACAGTAAGAATGAAGCGTATGGAGTTCTCAACCACAAAACAAATAAAAATAATGCATTAGGTAAACTAATGACAGAACAATTCTACATGAAGTGTATACATATGAATAAAGTATTCATAAAAAACACAGACTATTGTCTGTATATATAATATATATAGAGAGTATTTATAAAAAAACATCCTATTAACTATATATTTTGTGGTAAGAAATTATAAAATAGGATAGTTGCATAAAACCTATTCCAGAGCCATGATAATAATAAAAAATATAGTGAAATAAAAATTTTAAAACTCACCTAAGAGTGCAGTTAATACAAGAATTTCTTCTTGAGAAAAATCTGAATTTTTTTGCATTTTCTGTCTAATAGACGCTAATTTCAATTTAACACAATCATTAAAACCCTTTTTTTTCAGTCCATCTTTTATATTCAAAATTAATTTAAGTGAAGTTATATCAATCTTTTGGCTTTGTTTTAAATCTACTTGAGTTTGTGGGTTATCTGTTGTATTAGATTCTAAAACACTGGCTTTTGGACTGCACTGTGAACTAGCAACAGAAATTAAGTCATTATTACTTTCTTCAGTTTCTGAAAAATCAGAATCTGAAGATATAAGTGCTCTCATTTTTTTACACTGGGTTTTAAGTAAAAGCTTTCGATCTCCAGCAACCGGTTTTTTAGCTATTGCCAACCATTTACACCCTAATTCAAAATCTAAATCGATGTTTCCAGAAAAATAACCTTCTATTGGATAGAGATATACTAACATAAAATTTTTGGGAAAAGTAATGTTCATAACTAACTCAGAATATTTTTTATTAATAAATAAAACAAAATTATCATAACTAGCAATATCAACAACAAAAAACATTTTAGTTTTCAAAATACAAGTATGTTGCTGGAGTTCTCTCAAAGTTGTATGTGATTTTCCGCATAAACAATAAAAAATAAGCAAGTGAGCAAAAAAATGTCTTGAAAGAACTCGGCCAGGCTCATGCATCTTCCCTAATTTAAACTTCTTACCACAAAATATACACGAAATACTGTCTTTTTTTTCTTTCAGTGCTTCGCTCAGAGTCTTTGTACAATACGATATCAATAACAACGAAAGCACTGAAAGAAAATAGCTTGTGTTTTTGTTATCGATATCTACAAGCAAAATAAACAAATTCTCATTATATATATATATATATAGATAACTGTCTTGAGTATGGTATATGTATATAAAGATAACGCATATCACTTACACTTGAAGCACTCCTTATCATCTTTTATCTCTCCATCTATAACACTGCTCCTTCTGTACTGCTCTAGCTGCAGGTTCTCTGCTTGAACTAAAATAGAAAATATGAATGTAATTATGTTAGTTTTTGAAAAAAATTATTAAAATTGAATGAGTATGTAGTAAATAATATTTTTATCATACTTACATTCAAATGTGTGGCGATCATAGGAGAGAAATGATTCATCTTTCCCTACATAGCATGCGCTTGCAATGAATCGTGTAGATGTTTTCTCTACAAAAATAACGTAGTAAATGTAGAGTCAATATTATTTTACCTACAGAAAAATTTACATTTTTCATAATACAGAAAAATACTTACTCATAGCAATGTGCGCGGTAGGCTTGGTCTTTTTTGGCTTCTCCGTTTCCTTAAAACATTCTTCCAACCACCTCATTGTTTCATCATCGGTAGAGCTTAATAAAGCAATAAATCAAGATTGTGATTAATTAAAAACTCTATATAATACAGTTGAATAATAAAGTTTCAATAATATACTTACATGGCACTGAAATCTATTTCGTCTATATTTAGTTCTAATGCATCATTTGAGGATGTAGACCTACAAGTAATATATATATATATATACATTTATATAAATTTATAAATGTAACTGCAACAAAATTGTAAAAGATAGTATAAATAACTTACTCATTTGTTGTAGGGATATTGCTAGCCATTGTTGTTTTGCAGAGTAATACTTAGAATGAAGTATAAATGAAAACTGATACTGTTTAAAAAAATAGTTTCTCTTATATACAAAACATTGAAGTCATTTATCAAGATTAATTTGTAGACTGATTTTCTGATTATTACTATGATAAATGATATTGTTTTTTAAAAAAGTGGAAGACGATTAGGAAGTTGGTTAAAAAAATAGGAAGATAGAGATTAAATAGTTTAATAAGCTTAACCACCACAAACACCCCTGTAAACTGTCTTTCCATCTAGCTAAAATTTTTGAATGTAGAGCGTTGGATAAACAAATTTTACAACCTCTTTTAAATATAACTAGCTAGGATGAAACTTACATTTCATTTGAATGACAACTCACATCCTTCAAACATATTTTTATAGCAACAATTTTCATATAGACACATCAACAGCAAAACAATGATGCGGTGTAGTTCCATCTTTATATCATCAGACAGTAAATTAATATGTGAGAGCTTCAATTATAGTTTACACCATTAAGTATGAGTTCGGAATGTAATAGAATACTTTACAGGTACTGATAGCATTTAATAACTAGTTCAATTGCAGTTTATTGATATACTCTACTATAACACACACTACCACAAACAATCATATAGACACATCATCAGCAAAACAATGATGTAGTGTAGCTCCATCTTTATATCATCAGACAGTAAATTAAAATGTGAGAGCTCCAATTATAGTTTACAACATTAAGTATGAGTTAGGAATGTAATAAACACTTTAAAGATATCTGATAGCATTTAAATATGGATATGTAACATATAACTCTTGATTTATTAGACAAAACAGCTTCCTAAAAATAGAAAATATACTATGTATGTTAGTAGTAATATATGAGCAGATCTCCCTACCAAGTGTTTTTTTGTGGATTTGATCTTGGGGGTTATGCAATGGGTTACGACGTTGGATGAATTCGCCGAGTTTATATTGTATTTTACTTGAGGGGTACTTGAGTGGCATTTGAATGGCATTTAAGTGGCATTTGAGTTTTGATTAGTTTTTTACTTAATTTGAACTTATATGGCATATAGATTTTGAATGTATGGCATTCAAGTTTTGATAACTTTTTTACATAACTCGAACTCATATGGTATCTTGAGAGAGAGGAGAGAGGAGAGAGGAGAGATGGGAGATGAGAGAGGAGAGAGAGAGAGAGGAGAGATATTTTTTAGTTTTCTATACATTCATGTATATATGGTTAGTTATGTGCATATTTATGGCTATATTTATATCTACATAGAGAGAGGGGTACTTGAGTGGCATTTGAATGGCATTTAAGCGGCATTCGAGTTTTGATTATTTTTTTACTTAATTTGAACTTATATGGTATCTAAATTTTGAATGTATGGCATTTAGGCTATGATAATTATTACATAACTGTATACATAATTATAACTCATAGGGTATCTAGATTTTGAATGTAAGGCATTTAAGGTTTGATAATTTTCTGTAATTCCGACTCATATGATATCTTGAGAGAGAGGAGATATATCTACATTGAATAAATACAGTGATTAAAAATGAAAGAATATGTGAATATATACATTTATTGTGTAATAAGTAGGGAAAATCTCATATAATATAGCTAGAGTCAGTAAATACTAAGTAATAACAATTAATACATAGTCTTTTTTTCATTTCATTCAATTTTCATAAATTTTTTGCAAAAAGAAATCATTCTCTAAATGGTTAAATTTCATCTAATTGTACAAATTTACAAAAAAGGAGAATGTGATAAAATAGATATCATAATAGAGTGTAATAAGTTGAATATATAGAGTTAAAGTCTATAAAAACTTTTTAATTTGTAAAGTATTTGATGACTTTACAAGAAATATCATCACATTCAGGTTCAATGATGATGAGAAGATTTTCTTCAAGCTTAAGTTTACTATTTTCCGATATAGACAGAGAAAGTTTTGAAAAACCCTCCAAATCATTATAAATAAAAACTCTATAAATCGACGGTGTTGAATTTGTAATTGATACTGAATTGTTTTCGCATATGATGTATCTATCACACACACAATCAGTAGTAGTTTCGATTTCTTCAGAATTGTATATAGTAGAGTTTGTAGGGCTTGGTTGTTCCAAAATTAAATCGACTAAACCCAGAGCTTGTGGAAGAGATGGAATTGATGGTGATAAAGCCGGAACTACTGGCTTGTTTGTAGTGGTTGTCGTCGGGGTTGTTGTCGTCGTTGTCTGTGGAGTTGTGGTGATTGTTGTCGTTGTATGTGGAGTTGCAGTGGTTGTTGTTGGAGTTGTTCTTCGAGTCGTAGTTAGTAATCCTTCATCGTATAAACGAATGTAATTTAAAGCTTCGTCGGTTTTGCAAACAAAGTAGTGTTGAGGCCACATATCATAAGTGTCACAGCTTCTACGTAGGTGAGCAGGTTCGATGAAACATGTGAGTCTACGCATACGATATTTTAAGTTTTTTCTTAAAATACGAGTTACTGAATCAACCGCTTCCATATTAAGAATTCCCCGAAAACATCCAGACGCTCTATGAGATAAAGTGAATGGTGTAAACTCTGTTACAAGACAATAACCGCTTAGGATTGGGAATAATAGGAGATAGATGCAATATCTCATTTTTTTTTATTCAGAGAGAGAGACTTTTAACCTAGTTTATGCTTTCATCATCTAGAGTTAACTGTCTTGCATTTCGGTGGTCTTTGGTTAATATGCTTCAACTAAAGCTCTATATTTATAACCTTGGGATTGCATTTGTCTTTGGTATCTCCTTGACATGTGATACTGATGATAATCTTGTTTTGAACAGACTTCAAACTTTCAAAACTCGAAAATGACAAATTTACACCTTCAATACCATTGATGTTAGTGATGATAGTAGCTATTTTCGGCTCCCTGTTGGTCAAACGATTGCATTCCACACATGCAAAGTTGGTTGTCTCAAACTCTTCTGTTGGTGGACAAATCAAACGTGAGGTGTTGTATTCAAATACACATAATTCATCATTCCAAAATAGTTTTGTATTTTGAGTAAGACCTTCCGTATTATTTTTAACCCCTATTGCGCATTCCTCCTGATTCAGAGTGTATTTTGTTGGTGTATCACAAGACACAGAATCTGTAGAAGTTATTTCCTTGCAGATCCAAGAAGCCCTTTGAGGGATGAAAAAACCACAATATAATAAGTCGGGAGGGTAGAGTCGCACACAGTTTTTTCCATTTTCATCTTTATATCGTATAGTCCTTTCGAAAGGTGAAAAAAACAAGACATCATTTTTATCCATAGCTCCGGCTATACATTCATCGATTTCGTTGGTATAGAATACTCCACTAACATTGGGAAATGTTAGTGCCAGTAGCAAGATAAATACGCAGCTCATTTTTCGCTTTCAGTGTTGAAAGTTGAATACTTTCTTTCTTGATGTTTTTTTCTATTTATATGTAAGAGGCTAGCGACTTGTTCAGCTCTCTCAACCGATTTTGAAGATGTGAAACAATCTCATCAAAGTGGTTACCAAAATGTAAGTATGGTTCCAATCGAGATTGAGACAAAAGAACATGTGTTTCTGTCCAGCGAAATGAAGTCAAACCTCTTAAAATCGAAATATCTATCAAATCACCCAGTTCGGCATCTTTCAAACATTGCTTTATATCAACCAGTTCGATCGCTCTTTTGAGATCTTCAAAATCTATCAACTTGTCTTGCGGACAGCATACTTTTGGATCAAAGCTCCTAGAACAGTTTAAGCATTCGAGAGGATTTGCTCTTGAAATACAATTACAGCTCAAAAGCATGCTTTGTATTGATTTACGAACTAGATTGAATCCTAACACAAAATAAAATACTTCTTCGGTGATGAGTTGAACAAAAAGAGGATTCGAACGCTCTAAAGGAATGTGTTCAAAATGAGTCCTTATGAGCTTAGGAACAAAATCAGCCAATGTACCAATTGACTTGAATCCTTGAGTTTTTCCACTCATGTTTCTGCTGTAGTTCAGAGATAAATGAAGCAACTTTTTTTGTAGCAGTTCTTTTATGAGTCTTCAGATATATTTGTCGAATCAATAGTTATTATCGGGTTGACTGAGTCTTCTTTTTCATCAAGAGTGTAAGCGTATGGATATCCTTCTGCTATCGCAAGTAATTTATCCTTTAGTCGTTGATAAGCCAGTTTGCTCTGACTAGTAGGTAATAGGTAGGGATTTAATCGTGCTCTCAAATTTGTTAACAAAAAGGGAGACTTCAAATCATCAGTGGAAAGATCCAAAAAAGCATTAATCCATTCATCATGCACCAAAAAACCCATTTTAGCATTTTTCAAAACTTGTCTTCTATCAATCCAGTCGATAGCATCACCCAATTCTTTTTTGGTAGGTGTAGCGCCTTCAACCATTTCAGCATATCTTTTACAAGTGATACATTTGTCATCAACGTGTGAACAGTAACAGTTTAGTAGCGATAGATTGGTTGCTTGCTTGTAAAAACTTCCTCCTAGTACACAGTATACACATTCCTCCGTAAAATAAATCCTCAACATTTCATCAGAAACCTCAGCCAAAAAAGTCTTAGGACCTATAGCATCGGAAGCTTCTTGGTGAGCAAAGTCTTCAACACGTAACATATTTGTTGTTATTCCGTTAAATTACAAAACGCGAATGATACGTTTTCAAATTGAAACATCTATTTAATCATTCATTACTTTTTCTTTTTTTTGAGGTTAATTGTTATGCTAGCTCATGTAGATCTTCATAAATGCTTTAATTTCAACCTGACAACCATCGATTGGGCAAGGTTTTACTTCTGATGAGCATTCAGTAAGCGCTTTTTCCTTACACTCACTACAGTAAATGAGATGACCACACGGAAGAGAGATATGATTTGCAATTACTTTTTTTTCATGCGTCTCAGACACACATTGAGCGAGTTTGCTTTGCTTAGTCTGATCTTTATCTTTTTTAACGAATCAATTGATTTAGCATCATTTTTTAACAGTGGATCTTTATCTTTTTTTAACGGATCAATTGATTTAGCATCATTTTTTAACAGTGTTGACGAATTCTCAACAGTTGTAAAATCATTTTCAAAAATATGTAAGGCTTCAATCATAAAACCTATTCGCTCAAAAGGTTTTCCATTTAACACTAAAACTTGTTCGATATCGTTTTGACTGTATCCTAGTTTTTTGCAAATAAGTTTCATTTCTTCGGTGTCATTGTTGCGTGTTATTTGTTTTACTTTTTCTCGATATTTTTCAACCCGTCGCTTACACCTTTTGCCTTTTTCCGTTCGCATGTAAACATCCTCAACATACTCTTCACCTTTACTCCCGAGTAAAAAATAACAGTCTGGGAACCATCGACAGTGTTCCTCCCATGGTAGATCACTCTCTTTCCATTCTTTAAGTTCACCTGAGCAAAAGAAGCATTTTACACTATCCCCGAACTTAGTATAGTAGAAACCTGCATTGGAAAGGAGTTTCATGGAGACTTTACCCTTCCATTGTTTGAAACTGTCTTCTCTAGATGTTTCAGTAGCAAAACGTGGTGTATCAGCACGATCAATTGATATACCTAGAGGTAATACTTCTGCAGTTAAATCTCCTCTTCTGATCTTTTGTTCTTCCATCGTATAACTTTTGACAATTGAGATGTTTTTCATTTCATCTGCAAGTAGTTTCCTAGGTCTATACAGACGATTGTGAGTGTTAAATCCTCTAACAAATCGACAAAACGGAAAACTTTTAGCGTGTTCTTTCATCGGATGTTCATCTTCATCCTTCCAGTTTAGTAATACCCCTTGGCAAAAAACACATCGAACAGCGTTGTCTTTTTCAAGGTTATAGAAACCAGCTGCAGCCATGTTTTCACCACAATGTTTACCTACTCGTCTCCAATTTGTAAGAAATGATTTTCTTCGATAACTTTCATCAAGCATTAAAGCCTCTCTTTCATAAAAAGAGAGTTCATTGTAAATGAACTTGAAAAAGTCCGATGGGGAAAGTTGCGCAATAGTTTTTTGTAATTTTAATGACAAAAGACTACAGTGATTATCCGGATAAGTTGCGACGACATAAGTTATTGCAGTGGTATCAGGAAAAGTTCGTTGTAAAAACAACGATGAAGTAACGAGTAAACTATCATCTATCCATTCAGCGCAGTCTTTAGTATTTTCAAAACAATTTCGAGTTTTTTGCATTTCTCTTTTTTCATTATAAATAGTGTTTGCTACATATCTGTTGTTTGTTACTCGACACATTATTTATATATAATATAAGTAGTAGCTTCAGTTATTACTCAAGTTGAAGTTTTGTTGGAAAGTTCTTTTCCTTTGATCTAGTTCGTTGTTATTCTAAAAAAAATGATAATGCTTTATAGCAAAAAAATAAAAAAAGACTAAGGTTTCAATTTTTTTTCAATATACTTGAATTGATTACTATTATAATAAAACGTAAATACTTACATCAGAAATGAAGACTTGTCTTTTCTTTTGAATTAGAATGAATGATATTCCTAGTAGTTTGAACTTGAGAGCTGCTTTCTATAAAATTCGGATGAAGAAGGAGTACATTTTTCATTTTGAAGTCCTGAAATAATAAGAATAAACATAATTAAAACTTACATACAGCATTTTTTTGATATCTTAAATAGTGAATAATCTTGTTTTTTGTTCAGAAAATGTCTTCACGCTTAAATCGATTACAATTAAAACGAAATATAAATACTTACATCACAAATGAAGACTTGTTTTTCTTTAATGAATTATATACATAGTTGTTTGAACTTCAGCTGTTTCCTATGTAACTCAAATGATGAAGAAGGAGGGTTGTAGTAGATGATGATGTAGTAGATCTTCTTCCTTCAGTTAGTTTGAACTTGAGAGCTGCTTTCTATAAATGAAGACTTGTTGTTCTTTGAATTAGATGAATTATATACATAGTTGTTTGAACTTCAGCTGTTTCCTATGTAACTCAAATGATGAAGAAGGAGGGCTGTAGTAGATGATGATGTAGTAGATCTTCTTCCTTCAGTTACTAACGATGAAGTGAATGCTTTCTGTATGAAAACAGTGCTTCTTATATAGCTTAAGTTGCACTGCTATGAATCAGCATTATTTTCACATGAATGGAAACCGTTGCTTTCGCGGGAATAACAAAATTATTTTCACGCGAATACAAACCAATGCTTTCGCGGGAATAAATAATTTATTTTCACGCGAATGGAAACCGTTGCTTTCGCGGGAATAAATATTTTATTTTCACGCGAATACAAACCAATGTTTTCGCGGGAATAGATAATTTATTTTCACGCGAATGGAAAGCGTTGCTTTCGCGGGAATCAATATTTTATTTTCACACGAATGGAAACCGATGCTTTCGCGGGAATAAATATTTTATTTTCACGCGAATACAAACCAATGCTTTCGCGGGAATAAATAATTTATTTTCACGCGAATGGAAACCGTTGCTTTCGCGGGAATAAATATTTTATTTTCACGCGAATACAAACCAATGTTTTCGCGGGAATAGATAATTTACTTTCACGCGAATGGAAAGCGTTGCTTTCGCGGGAATAAAAATTTTATTTTCACGCGAATACAAAGCAATGCTTTCGCGGGAATAAATATTTTATTTTCACGCGAATACAAACCAATGTTTTCGCGGGAATAAATAATTTATTTTCGCACGGATGGAAACCCTTGCTTTCGCGGGAATAGAAATTTTATTTTCCCACGAATACAAACCAAAGCTTTCGCGGGAATCAAAACTTTATTTTCACGCGAATGGAAACCGTTGCTTTCGCGGGAATCAATACTTTATTTTCACGCGAATGGAAACCGTTGCTTTCGCGGGAATAAATATTTTATTTTCACGCGAATACAAACCAATGTTTTCGCGGGAATAAATAATTTATTTTCACACGGATAGAAACCGTTGTTTTCGCGGGAATAGAAATTTTATTTTCCCGCGAATACAAACCAAAGCTTTCGCGGGAATCAATACTTCATTTTCACGCGAATGGAAACCGTTGCTTTCGCGGGAATAAATATTTTATTTTCACGCGAATACAAACCAATGTTTTCGCGGGAATAAATAATTTATTTTCGCACGGATGGAAACCGTTGCTTTCGCGGGAATAGAAATTTTAGTTTCCCGCGAATACAAACCAAAGCTTTCGCGGGAATCAATACTTCATTTTCACACGAATGGAAACCGTTGCTTTCGCGGGAATAAATATTTTATTTTCACGCGAATACAAACCAATGTTTTCGCGGGAATAAATAGTTTATTTTCACGCGAATGGAAACCGTTGCTTTCGCGGGAA
Source organism: Cryptosula pallasiana (assembly GCA_945261195.1). Classification (NCBI taxonomy): domain Eukaryota; kingdom Metazoa; phylum Bryozoa; class Gymnolaemata; order Cheilostomatida; family Cryptosulidae; genus Cryptosula; species Cryptosula pallasiana. The sequence continues at coordinate 25,907,434 of OX183136.1, read as the reverse complement.
TAAATATTTTATTTTCACGCGAATACAAACCAATGTTTTCGCGGGAATAAATAGTTTATTTTCACGCGAATAGAAACCATTGCTTTCGCGGGAGTAAAAAAAATAATTTTCACGCGAATAAAAACCAAAGCTTTCGCGGGAATATCGCGTGAAAAAACTGCTGAGTCATAGATATATTATAAAGGTTTCATAGGGTTAATTAGTACAGCTTTAGCTATTTAAGAACCAGTGTTTTCACACAGAAAGCATCCAGTTCTACAATAGCTAGCAAGGAAGCAACATCTACACACCAACTACTACATTTACTTGAAACTCAATAAGGTGAGAATCACTAAATAATTCTTTAACATATACTGATAAAAAACTTCAACTAGTTTTGCTATAATACTTCAGAAAGTTAATTTTATGTTTTAATATTTTGTTCTTATTAATAAAAGATCAAATAGTTTCACCATAACGCATCAGAAAAATTATTATGGTTTTGATTATGTGTTTATTTTATAAATATCTAGTTAGTTTATTCTTTTCAAAATATTTTTCAAATTCCACCCATTTGTTACATATTTTTTACTCTCTTTTCAGTTCCAACTTCCGACTGAACGCTCTGAATATGAATGAAGACCGTAATACCTCATTTCTCTCAACATTCGAACCATACTCTGATGATAAAGAAAATATCCCTCCTGATTCACATTTAATAAGAAGGAAACTGAACACAATTCGACCAAAGCCATGGGATTCGGATAGAAATAAAACGATTGACTATACTTGGACTTTGAAAGCACCATCTCCTTCTCATCTTTCCTGCTTGTCAAAAAATGCTGCTAGTTTGCTCAATTCTTGCGATACCAATGACAGAGTAATGATTGGAAGGTTTCAACCACTTCACTTAAATCAAACGCCATCACTTCTCGAGATAGTCTCCATTGAACGACCAACTGAGGATGTATATAAAAACTTATGCATTATCCGCTACAATATCGAAACATTTGGCAACAGACGACAAGTGAGGTCTATGGTGAGAAATGAGGATTACAACAAATTAGCTCCAACACAACCGGATGTTCCAAAACTGGTGGTTTTTATGGGATTCGATTCAGACAAGCATCCAATCTTTCACCCTATCAACTTCCCATCCAATATTTCCCTTGAGGAAGCTAAACAGCTAAGTAGATTAATAAAAAAAAAAACACCTACTCAGTTGATCAGTATGGTTCGTATCGCAACGCTCTCGCAATTTGCTGTTGGAAGTGTAATCAGTTTTGAATCTCCTCAAATATCAACTCAGTTAACATTACCTAATGGAGATGTGGTGATGAATGCGCTACTGGTAAACTACAGATGTTTGCAATATGATGGTTTGATGATGGGAGTTCTATATATACCTGAAAAACACGCTAGCAACATCAAACAAATTGGAACAGGAGTCATACTTGTAAGAAATCGTGAAGTTAGTAGATTTGGTTATCATCGACATGATATAATCACATTCACAGCATTACAAGCGATAGAAACGGCTCAAAACCTATCCAACAAACTTGATGATTCCAACCAGATGAAGTACTTTACTACAGATGAGGTTGTTGAGAACAAGGTCTTAGTGCTTTCAATGGGAGTGGGAAACACATCTTCTACATCTTTGAGAGAACCAGCGCCTCCTGGTGAAAACTATATTCAAAAAGAGCATGTCAGACAAGGCAACATAGTGAGTATTTTTTATTTAATGTAAACTAACTGATATAAGTAATACTTCCAATTAGATAATATTTATTTATAAAGCAATTATTTTTTGTTTTGCTTTAGATAGAAGAGAGAGAATCAAAAACACTTGATGAAAATTATGCTCAAGAAAAAACAAACTGAACAATATAACTTGGTGAGGTGAGTTACTTCCCTTTACTATATAATGTTAACTAACCAATGTAAAAAGAACTATAATTCAAATTCATGTAATTATTTTACATTTTTGTTTAATCATCCTATACTAATACATAACTTTTGATTTTAGTTCATTATGGAATCAAAAGTACATAGAACAGAAGTCTTCCTTCCTAGTTATAACATCAGTACAACAATGACAACATTGTAAAGAAAAAGACTATCAACCATTGATTGTCATTACAAGTTGTAGTGCTTTGAATTACTTAGTATTTACTAACTCTAGCTATATTATACAAGAATATTTTGCTACTTATTATGTAATAAATGTATATAATCATATATTGATTCAATGTAGTCTCCTCATTCTTCTCTTCTCTCTCAAAATATCACATGAGTTCGAGTTATGTAAAAAAATTATCAAAACTTGAATGTCATGCATTCAAAATGTATATGCTATAAGTTCAAATTAAGTAAAAAAATAATCAAAACTCAAATGCCACTTAAATGCCACTCAAATGCCACTCAAGTACCCCTCAAATGAAATACAATATAAACTCGGCGAATTCATCCAACGTCGTAACCCATTGCCTAAACTCCAAGGTCAGATCCACAAAAAAACACTTGGTAGGGAGATCTGCTCATATATTACTACTTATGTTGAAACATTATTTGTATTTCACACAAAAACAATGAGATATTTTAAAAAAAGTAACAGTCTAACTAATAAAACAAGTGGATAAAGTCATGCTTTGCTCATGTTTTTAGACGATAGCGGAGATAACTAGGATTAAAAGTAAAACCACAAATCCGTTTTGGTGGAAGGCTGTATCTATATTAACTAATATGTAATGAAACAATAAAAAACAGGAGATAGATGCAATCAAGTTCTCTTCCTTTTTAGGTTGAATTCGACCTATAATTCCATCATCTATGGATGTTTGTTGTTTTTGTTTTAAATAGAAATAGCATGGTAATAAATAGTGCTTAGGTGTAACTAATGACTTTTCTCGAGCGTCACACTTGATATTAAAAAGATCAAAACATATAGGATTAAGCGAGATGATGATTAATGTCTTTTCTGGAATGAGTTTATTAGTAAAATGACACTTGCGGGGCACTTGCGTTATATTATAATTAATTACTTTTTAAAAATGAACTGGTAACATTACGTCGACTGAAATAATACCTAAAACGTCTCGCATAAATTTTGATCTGACTGAAAATGGACTGAAAACCTTCAAGGTGCGTAAAAATTATCGTAACTCGCTATAGCGGATATTCTAAGAAATATTTATTTTCTCGTTGGTAACTTGACGTAAAATATTTTGTAACGGATGTCACACGATCTCAATCGATTTTTTTCAACTTAAGCGCTTAGTTACTCGTAAACATTTGATACTCGCTTGATTTCTTTGATAACAGTAATACCCCAATTGTGTTTATCGTAAATATTTCAAAAACGGATATTGCGCGTTTCAGTTGGTTTTTCCTACTGAATCACTTAGTTACGCGTAAATATTTGAAATGCGTGTTTCAGTTGGTTTTTCCTACTAAATCGCTTAGTTACTCGTAAACATTTGAAAATTGTTTGATTTTTTCGCTGATAAAACATGTTGCAAGTATCTTTTACCAAATATTACCATCATTTTCAATCAGTTTTCCTTACTAGATTACTTAATTACTCACCAACGTCCATAATTGTTTTTATTAATCATTGTTGCAAAGCAATGCTGTATTTAAATAATATTACTACGTTTCCAACCAATTTTCTTACTGAATTACTTAATTACTCGCCAGTATTTCATAATTTCTTTCACTAATAATTACAAATAATATTGTAAATAAATAATTTACCAGGAATATTTATGCTCAAGTCTCCTCTCTCTCCTCTAAACACTCTCTCTAGATATATACAAACACAGTTATTTTTATTGTACCTTGCTCATAATTTCTTTCACTAATAATTACAAATAATATTGTAAATAAATAATTTACCAGGAATATTTATGCTCAAGTCTCCTCTCTCTCTAGATATATACAAACACAGTTATTTTTATTGTACCTTGCACAAAAACACCCCCTAAAACTTGTTTTTAGGTTGATCCTTATGGGTTATTTTAGGGGGAGTATCAGTCCTGGGAGTAGATACTAAATTGACACAAATTTTTTTCATATGAATTTAAAACTTAACTAATGTAGTTTTTTTACCAAACATCAGTACATCAAAAACATTATTGTAAAGGTATATTATATAGGAAGATTTTCCATACTTATTATGTAATAAATGTATATAATCATATAATGATTCATTTTTGATCAATATATTTATTCAATGTAGATATATCTCTTCTCTCCTCTCTCCTCTCTTTCTTCCTCTCTCCTCTCTCTCCCTCTCTCCTCTCTCTCTTTCTTTATCTCAAGATACCATATGTATGTATACATTGATTGTCATTACAAGTTGTAGTGCTTTGTATTACTTAGTATTTACTGACTCTAGCTATATTATATAGGAAGATTTTCCCTACTTATTATGTAATCAATGTATATAATCATAAAATGTTTCATTTTTGATCAATATAGTTATTCATTGTAGATAAAACTCCTCTCTCCTTTCTCTCTCCTCTCTCCTCTCTGTCTTCTCTCTCCTCTCTCTCTCAAGATGCCATATGAGTTCAAATTATGTGAAAAAAGTATCAAAACTTAAATGCCATACATTCAAAATCTAGCTGCCATATGAGTTCAAATCAAGTAAAAAAATAATCAAAACTCAAATGCCACTTAAATGCCACTCAAATGCCACTCAAGTACCCCTCAAATGAAATACAATATAAACTCGGCGAATTCATCCAACGTCGTAACCCATTGCATAACCCCCAAGACCAGAACCACAAAAAAACACTTGGTAGGGAGATCTGCTCATATATTACTACTCACCTGCCAGCAACCGCTGATTTTAATAAAACCAGCCTTGTTTCTGACTTTTGGCATACATCCATGAAACACTATATACCAGATCGGTTTACACTTTTTAATGTAGCTAGTTTGGTGAAGGGAGGAAAGAGAGCTGCGATTCTCACTGTTTCCTCTCTCAGTGGAGGTAGGGAAATGCATCCTACGACAGGCTTACCAAACGTCTACTACTGGTTGATGGATTGCTTTTTATAGTCTCCACTTTGGTGTACACCACAGTGATATAATATTATATCTCGGTGGTGTACACTCAATATAAATCACTCGCTGTCAGACAAAAAAAGTATCTAATGTATTTCACGTACTTCCATTTTGCAAGCTCTCAGTTTGGAAGAGTTGTGTGTACATTTGAATGGGACACAAACATCGCCCAGTATCTCTAATCAAATAGCAAAAACAGGCATGTTAGTCAAACAATGAACAGGCTTAGAATTGATGAATGAACAGAATATTGTTTGTTTATATGATATGCTGTGTTGGTTTTTTTACTTTGGTATCAGAGCCTCCGATATCCACATTAATGGACTTCAAACCACTACATCAATGAGTTCAACGAGTGTGGAATTATGCAATAACTGAGTGCTGACAGACTGTTTATTTGGTGCACAACCAGCCAATCACATGGCACGCTTATGGCAGTGAACTAGTACTATTTACTACCTGGGTACAACCTGGGGTAACACAAATTAGTAGAATGCTTTATTTTGCGATTGCACGCTTCAAAAATACTTCAGTCCGGACTGAGGACATTGGTAGTAGCATGTTACATAACATAGCTGTAGAGCTGCATTGTACACGATCATTAACTGCATTGATTTTTGTATTTTCTGCAATGCTCAATGATACTTTATATAAAAAAGAAACACTTGCATTGAGAGAACAACTCCTCACTTTAGAATATTCCCAAAGGCTTGGAAGTGATTTAATAGACGACTTTCAAGCGAATGGAAGTAAATAAGACTCTGGTTTTAGAGGAAGTTTTTTGGAGTCAATACACCTGAAGTGCTCGGCATCAAGACAAGCTACGTGCTACAAAAGCAGTTAAAATATGAGTTGAACAATGCTGCGGTGTGTAAAGGAAATAGAGCTAATAGCGTTAAAGCATTTTCTTGAATTCAACATTGGGAGTTGCTGATTGGTTAATTATGTTGGGCTTTTCCAGGTGCTCTCAATATATTTTTGGTATTAATTTATTTTCTGTATCCGTGGAACGAAGAACCTCAACTGTGCAAAAATGCCCAAAAAAAGCCTGTGGTCCCAAAGTATTTTGGACAAAAAGTCGGAAGCAAAACTGAGCGTCCACACAGATATATTGTAGTACATGGAAATATTGTAACACACGGAAATGTTGTAACACATGGAAATACTGTAACACATGGAAATACTGTAACACACGGAAATATTGTAATACATGGAAATATTGTAATACATGGAAATATTGTAACGCATGGAAATACTGTAACACATGGAAATACTGTAACACATGGAAATATTGTAATACACGGAAATGTTGTAATACACGGAAATATTGTAATACATGGAAATACTGTAACACATGGAAATATTGATGTTGTGCAAACCCGCCGGCAGCAAACACAAAATAATTAGCTTTGAGTGCAGAGCACTGGCTGGTTTCCAAATCCTTCTAAACCTCTAGCAGGAGAAGACAATCTACTCAAAACCCTTGCAAACCTTAAAGTGTGCATTGCTGCAGTTGGATGGTCTTTTTACAGAGAAAGGAAGAAGAAACTCTTATATTTAGCAGAAAACATTGGAGGCATGAAGAGAATGCTATGAGGTGGATTTTGTTAGTGGGTAGCACTGCACTGCGATGTGTGATCTTTCATCCCTGGAGTTGTCTCCCTTACACATACATCAGGTTGGGAAATACCTAGTCAGTGAGTAGTAACATTTATATTGTGTAGTATAATGTCTGCCGTCCATGCTAAAGGTACTAGGCCATAGATATTTGGCTTTATTCTACTTAATTATTTATTTCAAGCAGTTTGCTGCCAAAATCTGGTTGCAGAATTGTGCTCTCGTTAATTCAACCCATAGTTCAAGCGCATTAAAAGGCAGTGAAATAGAGTAGCGCAAAAATTTGGCTCGTTTGCAAGGAAGGCATACCTCCCAGTAGTAGTCGTTGTGCAGAGTCTTTCAACGCCGTCTAAAAGTGTGCTTGCTCTTTTCTCACGCGTTGGAATAGGTTTTAGTTAATTTATCATTTTAATTTCTTGTTGGTAGATCTGCTATTATGCACACACTGACTTCCGCATGGATAAGTTACCCGACCCATATATCTAGAGATAAAACAAACTTCAATCTAAAAAATTATTTTCAAGTTTACAACTATCAGTGTATCGAGATCATAATAAGTTGGAACTAAATTGCAAATAAGAGAAAAAGACTGATTTGAGTATTCTGTGACATTGTTGTATTCTACTACGTCAATAGTTCTCAACTGCAATTGTGAACTGCAGGTTATTTGACTGGGTGAGGTTAAACCAGCACACCAGTTAATGACAAAATAAACAATAGACAATAGACAATAGCCAATAGACAATAGACAATAGACAATAGCCAATAGCCAATAGACAATAGACAATAGACAATAGCCAATAGACAATAGAAAATAGAAACTAGCCAATAGAAAATAGACAACAGACAATAGACAATAGACAGAAGACAATAGCCAATAGACAATAGCCAATAGACGACAGACAATAGACAATAGACAAAAGACAATAGCCAATAGACAATAGACAATAGACAATAGACAATAGACAATAGCCAATAGACAATAGACAATAGACAACAGACAATAGACAATAGCCAATAGACAATAGACAATAGACAATAGCCAATAGACAATAGACAATTGCCAATAGACAATAGAAAAATAACACTTCCAAAATCAGCAGGTAATAAGTTTGATCTAATTTAGAGTTGATTATACTAGTCGTCTGATATAGGCTTGGTAGCGATCCCTGATACCAAAGGAAGGACAACTCTAAAGAATCAGTTGCCTATGGAATCTGTGACAGTTCACATTTAAAGGAAACCATCAAGTGTGGGATGATGTAATCACTGAATGTTGACTGATTGTTTGTTACATAACAGGAGTAGCCAATCAAATGGAATGTTACTGAAGTGGAGTAGTATACCTCCTACTAGTGACCCTGTAGTGACCCTCTATACAGGGTCACTACCTCCTACCTGGAAACACCTCATGTATTATAATACTATAGATAGAGTATGTGTGAGATAGTCCAATCTACTAGTGACTTTTGTGTGCACTCCAGTTTATCAGCTCACTTCATTCCCAGCCAAAGGTTATCATTCACCCAGACAGTTGGCGTCTCTCAGGATATTCAATCGAGGCCAGACGGACTTTTACAGGATATCACCATTCCACTTTGTCACTTTCCCTTTCATTGTTTTGTCTTGTGAATTGTGTCAATAGTAGAAACTAGAAGAATATTGCATGTAATTACAACTGGTTTTGACTTGTTTCATATTATTATTATATACTTGACATATATGGTAGCAGTATTTCCTGTATTATCATATACTTAACATATATGGTAGCAGTATTTCCTGTATTATCATATACCTAACATATATGGTAGCAGTATTTCCTGTATTATCCTACACTTAACATATATGGCAGCAGTATTTCCTGTATTATCATATACCTAACATATATGTTAGCAGTATTTCCTGTATTATCATATACCTAACATATATGTTACCAGTATTTCCTGTATTATCATATACCTAACATATATGTTAGCAGTATTTCCTGTATTATCCTACACTTAACATATATGGCAGCAGTATTTCCTGTATTATCATATACCTAACATATATGGTAGCAGCATTTCCTGTATTATCATATACCTAACATATATGGCAGCAGTATTTCCTGTATTATCATATACCTAACATATATGGTAGCAGTATTTCCTGTATTATCATATACCTAACATATATGGTAGCAGTATTTCCTGTATTATCATATACTTAACATATATGGTAGCAGTATTTCCTGTATTATCATATACTTAACATATATGGTAGCAGTATTTCCTGTATTATCATATACCTAACATATATGGTAGCAGCATTTCCTGTATTATCATATACTTAACATATATGGTAGCAGTATTTCCTGTATTATCATATACTTAACATATATGGTAGCAGTATTTCCTGTATTATCATATACCTAACATATATGGTAGCAGTATTTCCTGTATTATCATACACCTAACATATATGGTAGCAGCATTTCCTGTATTATCATATACTTAACATATATGGTAGCAGTATTTCCTGTATTATCATATACCTAACATATATGGTAGCAGTATTTCCTGTATTATCATATACCTAAAATATATGGTAGCAGTATTTCCTGTATTATCATACACCTAACATATATGGTAGCAGTATTTCCTGTATTATCATACACCTAACATATATGGTAGCAGCATTTCCTGTATTATCATATACTTAACATATATGGTAGCAGTATTTCCTGTATTATCATATACTTAACATATATGGCAGCAGTATATCCTGTATTATCATACTGATTACATAATTAAATGACTAGATTCCGCCCTCTTTGATAAAGCAATTTTGATTCCACTGTATTCTATTCTTTTGTCTCCAGTGAGTTTTTGCAGTCAGAAGTCTGAGCTGAGTTTGTACTATGATTGGGTAGGAGTCAGTTTAAGAAGTGAAGTGTCCAAGTGTTGATACTTGTTGTGTTACCTGAGTAAGGCATCACATATGTATTGTTGTGTTACCTGAGTAAGGTATCACATATGTATTGTTGTGTTACCTGAGTAAGGTATCACATATGTATTGTTGTGTTACCTGAGTAAGTCATCACATATGCATTGTTGTGTTACCTGAGTAAGGCATCACATATGTATTGTTGTGTTACCTGAGTAAGGTATCACATATGTATTGTTGTGTTACCTGAGTAAGGTATCACATATGCATTGTTGTGTTACCTGAGTAAGGTATCACATATGTATTGTTGTGTTACCTGAGTAAGGCATCACATATGTATTGTTGTGTTACCTGAGTAAGGCATCACATATGTATTGTTGTGTTACCTGAGTAAGGCATCACATATGTATTGTTGTGTTACCTGAGTAAGGCATCACATATGCATTGTTGTGTTACCTGAGTAAGGCATCACATATGTATTGTTGTGTTACCTGAGTAAGGCATCACATATGTATTGTTGTGTTACCTGAGTAAGGTATCACATATGTATTGTTGTGTTACCTGAGTAAGGTATCACATATGTATTGTTGTGTTACCTGAGTAAGGTATCACATGTGTATTGTTGTGTTACCTGAGTAAGGTATCACATATGCATTGTTGTGTTACCTGAGTAAGGTATCACATATGTATTGTTGTGTTACCTGAGTAACGCATCACATATGCATTGTTGTGTTACCTGAGTAAGGCATCACATATGTATTGTTGTGTTACCTGAGTAAGGCATCACATATGTATTGTTGTGTTACCTGAGTAAGGCATCACATATGTATTGTTGTGTTACCTGAGTAAGGCATCACATATGTATTGTTGTGTTACCTGAGTAAGGTATCACATATGTATTGTTGTGTTACCTGAGAAGGCATCACATATGTATTGTTGTGTTACCTGAGTAAGGCATCACATATGTATTGTTGTGTTACCTGAGTAAGGCATCACATATGTATTGTTGTGTTACCTGAGTAAGGCATCACATATGCATTGTTGTGTTACCTGAGTAAGGCATCACATATGTATTGTTGTGTTACCTGAGTAAGGCATCACATATGTATTGTTGTGTTACCTGAGTAAGGTATCACATATGTATTGTTGTGTTACCTGAGTAAGGTATCACATATGTATTGTTGTGTTACCTGAGTAAGGTATCACATGTGTATTGTTGTGTTACCTGAGTAAGGTATCACATATGCATTGTTGTGTTACCTGAGTAAGGTATCACATATGTATTGTTGTGTTACCTGAGTAAGGCATCACATATGTATTGTGTTACCTGAGTAAGGTATCACATATGTATGTGTTACCTGAGTAAGGTACCACATATGTATTGTTGTGTTACCTGAGTAAGGCATCACATATGTATTGTTGTGTTACCTGAGTAAGGTATCACATATGTATTGTTGTGTTACCTGAGTAAGGTATCACATATGTATTGTTGTGTTACCTGAGTAAGGCATCACATATGTATTGTTGTGTTACCTGAGTAAGGTATCACATATGTATTGTTGTGTTACCTGAGTAAGGCATCACATATGTATTGTTGTGTTACCTGAGTAAGGTATCACATATGTATTGTTGTGTTACCTGAGTAAGGTATCACATATGCATTGTTGTGTTACCTGAGTAAGGCATCACATATGTATTGTTGTGTTACCTGAGTAAGGCATCACATATGTATTGTTGTGTTACCTGAGTAAGGCATCACATATGTATTGTTGTGTTACCTGAGTAAGGCATCACATATGTATTGTTGTGTTACCTGAGTAAGGCATCACATATGTATTGTTGTGTTACCTGAGTAAGGCATCACATATGTATTGTTGTGTTACCTGAGTAAGGTATCACATATGCATTGTTGTGTTACCTGAGTAAGGTATCACATATGTATTGTTGTGTTACCTGAGTAAGGTATCACATATGTATTGTTGTGTTACCTGAGTAAGGCATCACATATGTATTGTTGTGTTACCTGAGTAAGGCATCACATATGTATTGTTGTGTTACCTGAGTAAGGTATCACATATGCATTGTTGTGTTACCTGAGTAAGGCATCACATATGTATTGTTGTGTTACCTGAGTAAGGCATCACATATGTATTGTTGTGTTACCTGAGTAAGGTATCACATATGCATTGTTGTGTTACCTGAGTAAGGCATCACATATGCATGATGTAACAATCTTCTCATAGGATGAGGTCGTTGGCAATAGTAACTTTATAACATATTAGCTTGGCTACTTTCTACTAACTCATCAACCATTTTATCTGGGGAATATTCTGCAAGCTCAATGATTTGTTCTTATAACTAGTAACTCTCACAAGAAGACAACTCCAGTTCAAAAAAGCTATTCATACATCTAGGAGGTCGTCAAGCATTGGGGGTGTGCAGCACCTAGCGAAATAGAGCTCACTAGAAGTCCCTCTCCCTCCTTGTATGCCATTGTACTAGTAATAAGTAACACTAGTACTTCTCACTTGGCTTGGTCCCAACGTCTAACTCCATCAATCATTCATAAATCAAACCCGTTGTTGAAGGAAAATGATAAATATAGACAGCGCAATGCTAGATATCAGTTGGCCAAAAAAACTGTTTCCTCAGTCTGCTGTGACAATAGCGATGTAAAATGTAGTGACAGCTGGACACAAAGAACTTTGGCTATGCTCTTTTCTATCGCTGTATTAGGAAGAAACAAGAATATCTAGTCTAGGTTCATACTGTGAGTGGAGACACCTGAAACCCTCCTTAGTTGTATGGACATGAGAAAATGTGAACTGCAGTGACATGTTGTCCAACATATGACTTTCCTTCTTTAATCTCATGTTTGTATTCAGCTGGCTAGAGTCCAGCTACATCCATCCTGTCTAGCTTTACACAACACTAGCTAGAGCACAGCTACACCCTCCTGTGTAGCTTTACACAACACTGGCTAGAGCACTGCTACATCTCTCTTGTCTAGCTTTACACAACACTGGCTAGAGCACAGCTACACCCCTCTGTCTAGCTTTACACAACACTAGCTAGAGTACAGCTACATCCCTCCTGTCTAGCTTTACACAACACTGGCTAGAGTACAGCTACACCCTCCTGTCTAGCTTTACACAACACTAGCTAGAGCACAGCTACATCCCTCCTGTCTAGCTTTACACAACACTGGCTAGAGTACAGCTACACCCTCCTGTCTAGCTTTACACAACACTAGCTAGAGTACAGCTACATCCCCCCTGTCTAGCTTTACACAACACTAGCTAGAGCACAGCTACACCCCCCTGTCTAGCTTTACACAACTCTGGCTAGAGTACAGCTACACTTCTGTCTAGCTTTACACAACTCTGGCTAGAGTACAGCTGCACTCTCATGTCTAGCTTTACACAACTCTGGCTAGAGTACAGCTACACCCCTGTCTAGCTTTACACAAGAGAAACTGTCAAACACTGTTCACTCAATGCCTAAGGTCACCAGTAGCTGACCTCCAGTGTTATAATCACTGAGATTTGGCAGCCGTAGCTAACCCTGGTATGCTTGCGATGCTGCTTACATAAACAATTGATGACCTTTGCTCTCTATTTCTCTGCTGCCAGTAGATATACCAGCGCTGACTAGCTATGCCAGTGTCACACTCCAACTGTATTAGGCTATTCACATAATCGCTGTGAAACAATTCCACAATCTTTATACAAAACTGCTTGTCAACTACTTACAGCTATAATAATGGGTATGAAATGCTGACCAGAATCCCAACATTGCAAACAAAACTCAGCCATTATATTTATAAGCCATAAATGCAGGTGTCTGTCGACTTCCATTATTATTTAACTGATTGGCTGAACCAGAATTTTGATTAGCCACAAATTGGCAATGCCAAGGTTCTATCCTACTCACAACAAAACAAAGAAGTAGAGGGGTGTCATATAAGGACAGACACTCTTTAGTCAAAGAACCAGCAATAGAACTCAGTTTACAAACAGAAGTGGCTTGCTTGTGACACCTGATTGACCCTGGCTAGCCATGACAATGGCAGCTAGAAACATGTCAGCGGCATTTCTTTTTCAACTTGGGATCCCTGCTCAACCGTGAGTGTTTATGAACGTTGCCATAGCAACAAGTGAAACAAGCAAAATGCTTTCATCTCTGAGCTGTGATAACAGTTGGTGATGTTGGCACATGACATGTTAGTAATACGCCAAGCTAATGTCAATCTAAGCAATAAATGATAATATCTCATAAATAATACAAAAAATGTCACATATCTCACCAAACTAGATCATAAGGTAGTAGGTTTGGATTTCTACTTTCTATACACCAAAGCTCACATCAAATTTGTTGAGTCACTGTGGTTAGCAACTGATCTAGCAGTAAATGATCAGCAGTTTTCACTGTCAATACCAGCAGTGTCTCCTCTGGAGAAACGAATAATACTCCACATTAGTGGTATTTCCTGTAAACCGCACCGAAATTCGCTACAATGTTCACATGATTGATCCAGAGGATCCCTCAAATGGCAGGAAGCTGAATTAGCTGTCAGACAAGGGATTAGAAAGCCAAGAGAGAATTTAGGAGAGTTTGTGCATCGAGAAACTATAATGATAGACCAGAAAATGTGTACAATAGTACATTTATGGTATTGTGCAACAGTGTGCAATGGTATATATATGGTATTATACAACAGTGTACAATGGTATATATATGGTATTATATAACAGTGTGCAATGGTATATATATGGTATTATACAACAGTGTACAATGGTATATATATGGTATTATACAACAGTGTACAATGGTATATATATGGTATTATATAACAGTGTATAATGGTATATATATGGTATTATACAACAGTGTACAATGGTATATATATGGTATTATACAACAGTGTACAATGGTATATATATGGTATTATACAACAGTGTACAATGGTATATATATGGTATTATACAACAGTGTACAATGGTGTATATATGGTATAATACAACAGTGTACAATGGTATATATATGGTATTATACAACAGTGTACAATGGTATATTTATGGTATTATACAACAGTGTACAATGGTATATATATGGTATTATATAACAGTGTACAATGGTATATATATGGTATTACACAACAGTGTAAAATGGTATATATATGGTATTATATAACAGTGTATAATGGTATATATATGGTATTATACAACAGTGTACAATGGTATATATATGGTATTATACAACAGTGTACAATGGTATATATATGGTATTATACAACAGTGTACAATGGTATATATATGGTATTATACAACAGTGTACAATGGTATATATATGGTATTATACAACAGTGTACAATGGTATATATATGGTATTATATAATAGTGTACAACAATATATACGTCATATTATACAATCTTGTACAAACAAGATCTACAACACATGGTTGTAAAATCACACTTTATTGGCTCTAGTCCAAAATCCCAGGGCTGTTAGATCTACAAAGCAAGGCCGTACCCTGGCACAAAATCATACGCAGCAGTTTGCGTCTACTTATTTGCGACGTTATTGGCTGACAGATCATGCAGCTAAACAGTTGATTGGTTGATATTCCTGTACTGGTGCGATAAATGAGCCACTATAGTTAACTAACCCTGATTACTAGCTCAACCATACCTGCGGACTAAGCACTTGTAACGTGTTCACACACATTTGTGAGTATTGTGTATTATTATCATTGTTGTATTATTATCATTATTTATGAACTAGCATGCTCTGTATTATACTGTATGAGCAAAGAATTTCATGTCATATATCTGTAAAAAACTTTAACAAGCAGTGAACGCACGCAGCTGAATGCTTATTACTTCACTGCTGCTGTCAGTAGGCATGTCCAGATTACAAAAGTCCTTTTCGTTGCAAAACTGAGTATCGAAAAGCCCTTTAAAACGTAATTTGGAAAAATTTCCTGGCCCAATTCTTTGTGTAAGAACGTTTTAAAACCCCTTCTTTAAATTAAAACCTCCCATTGCTTGATACAGTAACAAAGTTACGTTTTTTTGTGCAAAGCTGCCAAAGGGACTAAAGAAATAATAATAAATATTATTGTGCGGCTCATTGTAGTAACAATTTTTTTGTAAGTTATGAAAAATCAAAAATAAATAATCATCATTCCAATAATTGTCACCAACTACTGTAATTGTCTTTATCTATTTATTAGTATAAAACTAGCAGGATTACCCCTCGTATCCAAATATCGTACAAAAGTCTCCTTTGCCCAACTGGCTCCACATCTCACCCTCTACCTTGCTGTGCCCCTTCCCTGTTCCACCTTTTCCCCTCTTGACTTTCTCCTTCTCTCCCTTCCTGTCTCTTTCCCTTGATTATTTTCGAAAATGACATAAATGCGCTGTCGCATTAAGAAAATGATGCTGATCAACGAACACAAATTTTCTTGACTGTTTGTGGTTTGTTTCCACCTGCATATGTAGAAATATAATGGCATCAAATCTATAAATATTTCTGGTTTGAGACCAAATGGCAAAATTAAATCCGTGCCATACATAAAATTGGTCCTGCATTACCTGGCTCTGCTCAACATTACCTTTTATACAGGCGTGCAGAAAGTCAATTACTATGATGAGACAGGATGTATAACATTCCACCGCCATATAGAAGACATAAACAATAATGTATGTAATTTCTGTAATGTTCATGCATGGTAGAGCGTAGTAATGTATTTTGAGTAAAGAATAGCAATGTCAATGGATTTTCTGTTTCCTGTCAATGATTACGGCTACTAGCTGACAAAAATAAATCTTTATAAAGTCAGTGTTGATGATAAAGAATCATATTTCATCGATGAAATAAAATAAAAGTTTTACACTTGCTAATAATCAAATATTAATAGTGTAAAAGATGGTAATAAATAAAAAATATTTATTTATCACACATGTTATTACTCAGCTGATCCAACATCATCATACAAATAATATCACATCTCCATTAATTATTATTTGATTAGATAATTATTTAGTTTGTTGTGTCAAAAGACATCCTGTAGAAGTAATTAATTAATTAATAACGGCAGAATGTACTTTCTCAAACAAAGATTTTTCTGATAGAAACAAATGGTCTTTGGCGATTAATTAATATCCATTTAATGGTTGCAGACAACAAACAAACATCCCTCAAGCATAGATGTCATAGCAACTAATTTGACTACGTTTGTGATGTCGAGTAATGTCGAGAGTTTATTATTATTATTTATTACTTAGCAGTATATTATAATAAGCTCTCATAAACCAGGCATAAAAGGCAGCGGATCAACTTGTTCAAATTGGGTATTGGTGAATCTTAATCTTGGCTAGCTGCCAAATAGAAAACATGTCACATGACTACCGGCAAAAGTCACGTGTAGGACAAAGTTTACTAGATACACCCACTTCTATTACCCTCTAACCATCAGATATATTATATATACAAAGTTACATAACAGTGAGTGGCTCATATGGTTTACCTAGTTAGTGTGCACTTATTACCTAACTCTACCTGGTACCTGCTGCTTCTACAACAATATATTATATTATTTAACTAGTAAATTGAAGTCCACTCCCTCTGTTCTCTGGTGAATAACAAGCTTTCCATCACTTCACCAAACATATCTAACAGGTAAGTGATGACTCGTTGTTAGGTAATCTAACAGGTAAGTGATGTCTTGTTGTTAGGTAATCTAGTAGGTAACTGATGACTTGTTGTTAGGTAGTCTAACAGGTAAGGGATGTCTTGTTGTTAGGTAATCTAACAGGTAAGTGATTTTTTGTTGTTTGATAATCTAACAGGTAATTGATGTCTTGTTGTTAGGTAATCTAACAGGTAAGTGATGTCTTGTTGTTAGGTAATCTAACAGGTAAGTGATGTCTTGTTGTTAGGTAATCTAACAGTAAGTGATGACTTGTTGTTAGGTAATCTAACAGGTGAGCGATGACTTGTTGTTAGGTAATCTAACAGGTAAGTAATGACTTGTTGTTACATAATCTAACAGGTAAGTGATGACTTGTTGTTAAGTAATCTATCAGGTAAGTGATGTCTTATTGTTAGGTAATCTAACAGGTAAGTGATGTCTTGTTGTTAGGTACTCTAACAGGTAAGTGTTGTCTTGTTGTTAGGTAATCTAACAGGTAAGTGATGTCTGGTGTTGTATTCTAAAGAATGAGAATTGTGTTTTGGTTTCAGCTAAAAGAACTCTGGTTACTCCCTATAGAAGTAGTCCTTGACCCATTACAACAACTCTGTGGGTGGTCTGTAACTTGTGTGCAGTACTGGTGGTCTCTCTTTCCTCTGTCACTACTTCACTGTGTGTGCTGTGAGTATTTATTGTTGTGTTGTGACACTAGTGTCTTATGTCACTGATGTGACAGTAGTGACATCTATCAGTGATGTGACAGTAGTGACATATATCAGTGATGTGACAGTAGTGTCATATATCAGTGATGTGACAGTAATGTCATATATCAGTGATGTGACAGTGGTGTCATATATTAGTGATGTGACAGTAGTGACACACAATAAACAGTACTACTAACATAACTACCACACTCTACCCCACCAATCCAAATATAGTCAATGCTAAGTAACAAAGTAAACACAACCACTTAGATAAGATATGTATTGTTTACACTTTAATGAGCTGTTGTCATGGTTACAACTGATAATGCACCCACTTATGTATTGGTTGTAGAGGCCCACAGCTCATATCAACTATTGGAGGTAGCCAGTAATGTACCAGCTGTTGTTCCTCTATCCCACTACAACTCTTTAAGTAGGTCATTTCCTGTTGTTTTATTGTATTTTATAGCTATACCATATATTATAGCTGTATCATTGTGTTAGGTACAACATATGTGCAGCTATACCATATATTACAGCAGTACCATTGTGTTAGGTACAACATATGTACAGCTATACCATATATTATAGCAGTACCATTGTGTTAGGTACAACATATGTACAGCTATAACATATATTACATATTATTATTAGGTTCTGTGAAGACCACTCCCAACAACTCACATAGATAATTCTCGTGTGCTGGCAGATCGCAGTAAAATTGGTGAGTTGAGTTTTTGGTTTACCTTTTATCTTACCTGTTTCATTATATTCTGTAACCTTTTGTTATTTTGTGGGAAGTGAAGTATGACTTTGTTGCATGTTATATTTTTGTAAAGGTTAAGAGAGACAATACAAGCATTACATCACAGCAAGCATCCTGTTGACTATACATAACCTGCACCTGTAAGTACAATTGTTATGTGTTGTTGTTATATCCACTTTTTTATACTTCTATTAATAAAAACCTAATGATTTATTTATTAAGCCAAGTTAGTGTAGTTTTTAATAAATAATTTTCTAGTGCAATAATAAATAGTAATAGAATAGTTCGTGATACATATTACAATGATTATATATTATTGGTTTTTTGTAGTCAACGAAACTTTTTTTACTGTTCTGATGCGTCTTGCAATTATTCTCTCGCTTCACCACACTATAAGCAAGAGAACACAAATCCATATCGAATAAACTGATGTTTATTATTTACTTTTGAAACTATCTTATTTCAAAGAGTGAAAAGTTTCTATCATCTATTACAACACCTAATCAGTTAGGTCTCATCAACTTACTTGTAAATACTATGAGACAACTGCTAGTACCTAGTAGTGTATAGTTGGACTATAGCGCAGTTTATTTAATCCACTCCTTTGCACCGTTGGCTCTGATTGGCTGGTTTATACTGTAGTGGATTTGTGTCCTCTACCACCCACACAACGGCATCCACTCCCAGTGTACCTCCTGTATACCTCCTCTACTCTCTAACACTTCAGGGTCCACCTCGAATACACGTTAGCAACTCCACGGGGTCCACGACCCAGACACACTACCCCAGAGGCTACAAGAATAAATAGTTTATTTACTGATTCTGCTTAGTAATACAAAAGTGATACTCAAGCACAATCCATAAGACTTCTGACAAACTCAATGTCCAGCAACTCCTTTTATAGGATGTTGCCAGGAACTCTCACCCCCTTATTAGGGGTGAGCCAATGACAAGTAATAATACAAGTACATGGCAAATCATAATACACAACACAAAAGACATAAACAAAACAATCCAATAAAAAGGGTGAGCATATGGTGAAGCAGCTCCGGACTGATTTCTCGGTCTTTTTTGGGTAGTAGAAACTTTCCACTCCTTATAAGGTTCTTTACTTCTTTGATCTCGGTTCCTATAACTTGCAGCTTGCCGAATGATATTCTAGTGGTGGGCATACAACTACTGGGGTCCCAGGCTACGCTTCCTAGCCAAATTTACTTGCTTGGCTGGCTGGCTTGGCATATTTACTTACTAGCCCAGGATAACCCGGGGTAGGTCCTCTATAGCATATATACCAGATACAGGGTCTATACTGGCTTGTAGTAGACTCGGGGAGCCTCTATCCTTAACCCGGGATAGCTCTTATATGTTATAAAAGGGGAAACTTGTGTGTCCATCAGCTTGTATCTAATTATTTCTTGGTGCAGCTGTTGTAAAGTACTTGTCTGTCTGGTGGTTTTATCTCATATGACACCAAAATTTTATATATAATTATGCTCAATATAGTTAGTAGTAAATCTAACTAATTCCAAATAACCAATTAATAAAATAATTGTCATTGTAAGAAAAAACACAATTGTAGGTAACGTTGTTTGTGTTTTAAATTATTAGCGTAGTTAAATGAGCCAAAGACTTAATAATAATTATCCTGTTAATAAATAATATTATTTTATAGTTGGAAATGAAACACGTATAAAGCAGCACTTTATGCTGCCTGAGTGGCCATTTCAGTACCGGCTTGCCAATGTACCAGTACGTCAGCAGTCTATATTTGTCTATGTACCCACAGGCATATAGTAACTATCCACTGCTAGTTACATCTGGGTACATCAGCACCAAAGCATCGGCTCAGTGTAGCCACCCCTCAATATTTGTATTATACACAGTATACCACAGCTGGTCTGTGAGATACCATGTTGTGTATTGTATGAGCAGACAACTCCATGTCAGTTCTACATAGAAATTCAACAAACAACTAACGCAGCTGAACACCCACTTAACAGCGGTCATTATGTGGATCCTTTCATCAGTGCTAAAACATCTGAGTTAGAGCCATGTTATTGCTTTCTCTATATTATATACGGTACTTGACTAAATCACATGTCTATGTATTCTAAAGAATGAGAAATGTGTTTTGGTTTCATCTAAAAGAACTCTGGTTACTTCCTATAGAAGTAGTCCTTGACCCATTACATCAACTCTGTGGGCGGTCTATAACTTGTGTGCAGTGCTGGTGGTCTCTCTTTCCTCTGTCACTACTTCACTGTGTGTGCTGTGAGTATTTATTGTTGTATTGTGACGCTAGTGTCATATCAGTGATGTGACAGTAGTGACATATACCAATGATGTGACAGTAGTGACATATATCAGTGATGTGACAGTAGTGACATATATCAGTGATGTGACAGTAGTGACATATATCAGTGATGTGACACTAGTGACATATATCAGTGAAATGAAGTACCAAACACTTACGACACAATAAAGTGACAGTCACAGATATCTTTAGACAAGGTAGTAGGATATGATGTAATAACTAGATCCTGTAGTAGTACTACATCACCTACTACTAACACAACAGCTCCCTTCAGTCTCTATTTACTAGCACACCTGTGTTCTTTCTCTTACTATTCTTCCTCTAAATCATTCCCATTCAATGTGATTACTACCATTGAGGTCCAGTACCTACCCTCAATGGACTCTATCATCTGTCGTTTCCTGGGTGAGTCAATCCCACAATGCATCAGTAGTAAAGTAATTGTTGTTTATAGCTGATATTCCAAAAACTTCCCTTGTAGGAGAAGGTTGACTAATACATCATCGCCAGCCAACTAGGTTTGGTTGTGACAGCAGAGCGCGGAGTCGAGCATTAGAGGCAGGCAAGAGGAGACAATTCCAAGCCTATGGTTCCTTAGTGCTAGACTATAGACTTTGGTGAAAACTACAAGACACCAACCACATATAGGTGTAAAGGTACCTTGATTTTAGTGGTTACAATGATACAATATACGCAATGAAGTGATAGCTGTCTACATGTTATACCACTTAGGGTCCTACCACAGACGTGGGCAGGGAGGGAGGGAGGGAAAAACTGAGTTCTGTAACAGTACTAAATGGAAAGAGGGGGCTATTCCTTGATTAGTTTTGTAACAAAATAATTTTATTGAGCTATCTGTAGTGTGAGATCTAGTATAACTATTCGTCGGGGCAAGCCACCGCAGGTAAAGCAAAAATATCCATCTTACGCAGAAGATCGCACAACTCCAGTGATACATACAAGAGCGCACAACTCCAATCATTTACAACCCTCAGTATACAGGGACAGTGAAGCCTGTGTATAACATATAAGCTGAGGGGTGGAGCTATACACAACAGAAATACTCTGTCTTACATTTATAGATAAAGTAATAATCAACTGGTGTCCATAAAACACTAATTAATTTATTTATAGGTGATGGAGGCTTGAGAGACTTTCTCATAGGGTATCAGGCTGTAGGACAGCAGTCAGCAAGGGGCTCGGAGCAGTGGAGGAAGGGGCTCGGTGAGGGGGAGAAGAGGAGTGGATGGGGTAAACTTTACTACTAACTTCTCCCAGAATATGACAATAATTAACTCTATTAGTTTGTGACAAACCAGTACATGTCTGGGTGTGGATATTATTTATATTTATCTATATGTAAATAGTGAGTGTGTACCAACTTGTTGTATTACTGTTTTGTATATAAGATACTATTGGTTACTCTAACTGGTAACTCTATTGTAGTGATACTGCATTGTGGGAATGGGTAACTGCAGTGGAAGGAAAAAGAAGGCAACTACTGAACAACCAATCAGTTCTTCAGACCCAGATGTTGCTCAGCAGCCAATCAGCTCTTCAGACTCAGATGTTGATGTTGCTCAGGAACCAATCAGCTCTTCAGATGTTGATGTTGCTCAGGAACCAATCAGCTCTTCAGACTCAGATGTTGATGTTGCTCAACAACCAATCACAGATGATCGATCTGATGGTGGACATGGTGGTGAAGGTAGGAATAGACGGAGTCCTACTGTGTTTCCCACCCACTACAGGCTGGGTGCATGTACCAACCCTAACCATATATAAATAGTAGTAAGGCTGAGGTCTCTCAGTTAGTAGAAGAAATTGTATGAAATCCACAAACTAGTTATCAACTACACAAATGAGCTAGAAGTGAACTACATTTTAGTTTAAGTGAGTGACTTCTACTTGATTGGATATCTGGTATATCCTGTCTAGTTAGTATTTTAGAGAATCTAAAATACTATTGTTCTGCCTGGTTTTATTATTATTTTTTTTTTTTCTTTCGCGTAGACCTTGCCGAACTCGGTCAAGTTTTTCTCAAGAACCATTATAGATAGAGCTACAGAGTTTTTTGCAACACAGTCGTGAGACATCGGGCCAACAAATAAGTTAGTTATGAAGTTACAGAGAATTTCAGAATGTCGCAGTTCGAGTGCGAAATCGGGTAAAAAGTCGTTCTCAAAAGCATCAAAGTGACCAAAAAAATTCAGACCAGATGGTAGAAAAAATACGAAATTTCGAAAGATGGTGCATATCGCTAACCTTCTGATTCGATATGACACGTAGTTAAAAAATTGTTCAGAAGCGGCCATCTTGGATTTTTGTGAAAATCACAGTTTTTAGCATAAAACAGCTTCCCGTTGGAGAACCAACAGGCCGAAGTAGCTGAAATTTGCAACAAACATGTGCCATAGGGTATCAATGTACCATTTTGAACTTCAAAGCGATCGCACAAAACCGGTTCAAGTTTTTCCATTTTCAAATTTGAAAATCTAAACAGAAACAGCACTTTTCAATGCTTTCCGAGACCATGATCAAACAAGTCAGCAAAAAGTAAAATATTAGGCGACATAGCCCAATGCCTGAACTTTCTAAAATTAGAGACTTCAAGTTTCTCGCAATACCGGCGGCACAGCTATTCCACTTTCAAAAGAGGTCTTCCGAATGGAAAAATGACCTTAACTCGGGGACGGTTACTCCGATTTGCATAAATTTTGCGTGGTTGCGATCGCATTATAACAGTCTTTCAGATAAACTTTCGTCAAGTTTGCGATCAGAACAGAGGGGCCAAGTTAGCTTGAGTATATATAGTAACGGGAGTGCATGTTGTATTGGCAGTTGTGAAATGTGTGCATCTGGGCACTTGAAAAAGCTGTTTTTTATAAAAATAAAGCTATCGCAGAACAATTGGCAGTTTGGACTAAACTAGATTTTGCATCAACAACATGTCTCTATAGCGCGATGGGTAAGTTTGCCACCTGTTGTTTCAAGAGTTCAGGGATGATTCCCAGTGGTAGAGGTTTTTTTCACGTAAAAAGTCTTTGCAAGTATAATTTTACTACTAAATATAATGTTTAAGAATATTGACTGTGTTAATATTGTACTGTTCCAGTGAGTGGTTGACGGAGTAGTTGGTGGAGTGTGTGATTAAATGCAGCCAGGTCAGGTGTTCAAATCCACTTGTCATCAATTAAAATTTTTTATTCTCTAAAATACTCTTGTTTTTGCTCGCAAACACAAATCAATATCTAGTACTTGATATTGTGGTTTACTTTGATTGGTTGGCATGGTTATGTTGGTTGGTCATTTTTGTAATGAAAATAATGATTTTGACGCGTATGTGTGGGGATAGATTGTGACCAATAACTGTTCTATAAACCAGGTGACAGAATATAAAGTGATAGTAAAATGTTTTCGCTGATTTGTTAGTAAGATAATTTTTTGATAACTGAAGGAGGTTTATGTTTTTACAAATTCGGTTTCCAGTTTTTAAAATACTCTCGGCCCAAGTGAGTCTATCTTTTTTCATAATAAAATTAAAAGTTTTGTTTTGTTTCACATCAAATTTTTTTTCATCAAAAGTGAGAAGAAAACTTTGTAAATTATAGTAATTAAACAAAAGAAAGTGATTAGTTAGTATTAACAACCAGCTTGCAGCATTAGGATATTTATATAAAATTGTAATTGCAATTATCGTTTAATACAGAAATGTTACTGTGTGAAGGTAAAAAGATAATGTCATCAGCATATGCTAAAGATTTAGATGTTAAAGGTAGATTCAGTAAATCATTAATGTATAAAATAAAAAAATATTGGTGCTAAAATTCAACAAGTAAAGCTTGTCAAACATATTCTATTTTCACCAGTTGAAGCCATTTCTTCAGAAACCATCTGATAAGCAAAAATGATGTTCATAAGGATTTTTTTTTGAAGAAATATTTCATTGTCTAAGCAATCGAAAGCTTTTGTAAAATCCAAAAATGATAAAACTGACATCTCATTTTTTAATTTTATTGTTTGACATTCAGGAACTATTTTGTACAATATGAACGCATCAAGTTCCCTCTAGGAATCCAGCTTGTGGATTTGTGATCATTCTACTGGGACTAGAGGCACTTGTTAATGTGTGTTTCAAAAGGCTCGGACAAAACTGGCAAAATTGAATTTGATCGGTAGTTAAATGAATTAGCTATGTCACCATCTTTTAAAATTGGAATTCCTCTCGCGGTCTTCCAGGTTATTGAGAGAGTATGATCAATTAAAATTTCGTTAAATAAATTGGTTAAAATAGAAAATGTATATGGGATGGTTTGCTTCAGCATTTTAACTGAGATTCTATCTAAACCAGTAGATTTTGAAGATGCTACGTTTTTGAGATACAAGACAATATCAGCTGGTGTGAATGGGGTAATTGAAGTCTTGTCAGATATTTGTGTGTCAGATATAAGAGTTGTCTCCCTAGTGGTTTGTGAGCCGTTTAGTAGCTGTAGTAAAATGATTGTCAAGAATAATGGAGAACATTCCGTGGGGTAAACCAGATGGAGACACATTGCATTGTTTGATATTGAGAGCTTCCACAGAGACTTGGTATTCCCAGTTTACAGGTTTTAATCATATTTTTTATATCAACTTTTTCTTTCTTTTATTAACTTTTTTATAACAACTTTCCTTTGTTTTTGTATTCATTCCAAGAGTCATTTATCTTCGATGAATTACACAATCTAATATGTTCTAGAACCTCCTTATCCAACCAATTTGGTAAAGTACTTGATTTGATAAAATTGATTTTTAACTTGACAGATTCAGAAGTTTTGTTTAAAACAAAATTCGTTCAAAGAATTTATCTTCTAGTTATGTTTGTGCTGGTGGAGCAATGGGGTCCTGGTAGAGTAGTTTCACTTTAGTGATGCAACCAGAAGTAGTCTAGTTATGTATGTGCAGGTAGAGCAATGGGGTCCTGGCAGAGTAGTTTCACTTTAGTGATGCAACAGGAAGTAGTCTAGTTATGTATGTGCTGGTAGAGCAATGGGGTCCTGGCAGAGTAGTTTTACTTTAGTGATGCAACAGGTAGTAGTCTAGTTATGTATGTGCTGGTGGAGCAATGGGGTCCTGGTAGAGTAGTTTCACTTTAGTGATGCAACAGGAAGTAGTCTAATTATGTATGTGTTGGTGGAGCAATGGGCTCCTGGTGGAGTAGTTTCACTTTAGTGATACAACCAGAAGTAGTCTAGTTATGTATGTGCTGGTGGAGCAATGGGGTCCTGGCAGAGTAGTTTCACTTTAGTGATGCAACAGGAAGTAGTCTAGTTATGTATGTGCTGGTGGAGCAATGGGGTCCTGACAGAGTAGTTTCACTTTAGTGATGCAACCAGAAGTAGTCTAGTTATGTATGTGTTGGTAGAGCAATGGGGTCCTGACAGAGTAGTTTCACTTTAGTTATGTAACCAGAAGTAGTCTAGTTATGTATGTGTTGGTGGAGCAATGGGGTCCTGGCAGAGTAGTTTCACTTTAGTGATGCAACAGGAAGTAGTCTAGTTATGTATGTGTTGGTGGAGCAATGGGGTCCTGGTAGAGTAGTTTCACTTTAGTGATGCAACAGGAAGTAGTCTAGTTATGTATGTGCAGGTGGAGCAATGGGGTCCTGGTAGAGTAGTTTCACTTTAGTGATGCAACCGGAAGTAGTCTAGTCAATCTTTGAACTTATCAATAGAAACCACAACTTGCTTGACTTTTATTCTGATTTGTAACATTTTAGGCAGTCGAAGTGACAAAAACATGATCTCATTGAGAAAGCTCGAGGGGTCATTGTAGCCTTTGAAAGTTATTTCCTGAAAAGAATTTGGTTCATTCGCTTGAGAAAAGTTAATTAATTATTATGCTGATAGCTACTCCGTAGAAGAGCCATAGTTTTGTATTTAGAGTTTGAGTGGGTTTGCCCACATCAATTAATGAGGGTGCGCCGTTGTTGTGACTTACTGTGTCCTGCTTCGACAGTGTCTGTGTACTGAAATATTAATAGATGATTTATGTGAATGGTGCATCATCGGTGTTATACACCTGTACCTATCTTCTGCTATTGAATCATAAAAAAGTTTGCATATTTGTTTGGGAGATAACTCCTACCAGATTTCCTTATGGAGATCTACTGTGCTATTGTTAGCGCTTGTGAAAATGATTATTTGTTTTACTGCACAGCGATAAACATACACAAACACCTATAGAGCTATGAGAGACACGTAAGCTCATGGCCATACCAATATATTAGTGAGAAGGGAACCCTAATGTGAAAATACAGATAAGATGAGCTGACTTAGTTAATACCAATGGTAATGTAGGATCTTAGCAATCAGACTTCCTGTCTCATTAGTACTAAAACTGTTGGGTCCCCATTAAATTATGAATTCATTTAGTAAAGGGTGGAGCTATGTATTTAGTGGGTGGAGCTATGTATTAAGCGGGTGGAGCTATGTATTTAGTGGTGAGCTATGTATTCAGTCGGTGTAGCTATGCGTTTAGTGGGTGGAGCGATATACTTGGTGGATGGATGCATTCGTTGGGTGGAGCTATGTATTTAGTGGGTGGAGCTATGTATTTAGTAGATGGAGCTATGTATTTAGTGGGCGGAGCTATGCATTTAGTGGGTGGAGCTATGTATGTATTGGGTGGAGCTACGTATTTATTAACTGCAGTTTTATTCTATCAAAAATTGGTTCATGAGGACAATTTGTTTTTTATTATGAAGGTCCATGAAGTTTAGAAGCAATCCTTTAGAAAGAGAGGGGCGGGGCTTAATTGGTTAGACGGTCAATATTCGTTACCTTTCTGTATGATATTCAGTAGACCGCTATTGTGTGTATTATATACTAAACCATCAACTTGACGAATTAAAAGCACCATTAGTGCTGTTTGTAGACCTACACCTCTATCTATACCTCTATGTCACATACACATGTTATTGTGGTGACTTACACCTCTATCTATACCTCTATGTCACATACACATGTTATTGTGGTGACCTACACCTCTATCTATACCTCTATGTCACATACACATGTTATTGTGGTGACTTACACCTATATCTATACCTCTATGTCACATACACATGTTATTGTGGTGACTTACACCTATATCTATACCTCTATGTCACATACACATGTTGTTGTGGTGACTTACACCTCTATCTATACCTCTATGTCACATACACATGTTATTGTGGTGTCTTACACCTATATCTATACCTCTATGTCACATACACATGTTATTGTGGTGACTTACACCTATATCTATACCTCTATGTCACATACACATGTTATTGTGGTGACTTACACCTCTATCTATACCTCTATGTCACATACACATGTTATTGTGGTGACCTACACCTATATCTATACCTCTATGTCATATACACATGTTATTGTGGTGACATACACCTATATCTATACCTCTATGTCACATACACATGTTATTGTGGTGACTTACACCTCTATCTATACCTCTATGTCACATACACATGTTATTGTGGTGACCTACACCTCTATCTATACCTCTATGTCATATACACATGTTATTGTGGTGACCTACACCTCTATCTATACCTCTATGTCACATACACATGTTATTGTGGTGACTTACACCTCTATCTATACCTCTATGTCACATACACATGTTATTGTGGTGACTTACACCTCTATACCTCTATGTCACATACACATGTTATTGTGGTGACCTACACCTATATCTATACCTCTATGTCACATACACATGTTATTGTGGTGACTTACACCTCTATCTATAGCTCTATGTCACATACACATGTTATTGTGGTGACTTACATCTATATCTATACCTCTATGTCACATACACATGTTATTGTTGTAGTATTTAGTGTCTGGTACAGACACTCTGGGCAGGATGAGATACGTGGAATACCAGTAGACCCACCAAGGAAGAAGAAGTGTGTAGGGGATATTCTAGAGGATATAGGAGACAACTATATCACCAATATGGTACTAGAGGGTAGTGTTATCCCTTCCCTACACACAGTGGCGCCCAGGCTACAAGAGCTAAAGATAGTGGGCCTGAGACATGTTACACAACTCAACAGGTATATCTACCTGTATATACAATATAAATATAGATAAAACAGTCATGTACAGTCACTAACAAATAGCTATTGGATATGATATATTGACACAATTATGTAACAGGAAGTGATGTAATACACCAATAAAATGTAGTATTCAGCGTGTTGTATGCCTCCAACAACATCTACTGTACAATAACAGTAAATTTAAATGGTACAAATATACTAAAGTGATGTAGAGCTCATTGTAGAGCAATGCTTTATGTCATGTGACTAAAACTCAAATACATAAATTCTGACAATCCTCCCTCACAAATATAAAACCAAATATTATATAAAGTTATTCCGTAGATCTGACACACTTATTGGTATGTTACTGATATTTTATGGTCTGTTTATTTGATGTCTACTATTTCCCCTCCCTACTTTTGTTTTATACATAAACCATTGGTACTCACTGTATATTATGTATATATTACAGACTAGCTGGGCTCAATCACTTGAGTAGGTTGTCTCTCTATTACACAGACCTCAGCTCAGGAGTGCTACAGTGTATAACTGAGCTGTCTAGTCTGACTGCTCTCTTCCTGGTGGACTGTAAGCTGACAGAGCTTCCAGCTAAGTGAGTACAAGTATATATAATACTAGTTTGTATCCTCCCTGGGTTCTACTGTTGTGAATTACAGAGTACATTTAGGCAGTATTTTATCCATTTGAAATATTTGTTGTGTCATTATGTAATGTTCAATTAAAGTCAGCAATCAATTTATTCCATAATTTTATGCTATAATTGTTTAGCTTCAGTTCCAGTAAGACAAACTCCATCAGCACTTGAAGGCTGTTTGCATGAAACTACTTGTAATTAAAAATCTTGACAAATCATTCCGGAAGCTTCACTTGTGTAAATAAAGCTTAATAGAGGCACCAAAATATTTTTCACCAGTATTTTGCAAGTTTCACCAGGAAACTTGCAATAAAATTTTATGTACTTTGTTTTTTCATCAAATAATTGGAAACTGAAATTCCAAATAAAAATCTGTTAAAAAACTTCAAAAAATAAAGATTCTTATTGCTGGCCGTGGATTAGATTACTCACTGTATATTATGTATATATTACAGACTAGCTGGGCTCAACCACTTGAGTGTGTTGGTTCTTATTGGCATAGACCTCAGCTCAGGAGTACTACAGTGTATAACTGAGCTGTCTAGTCTGACTACCCTCTCCCTGGTGGACTGTAACCTGACAGAGCTGCCAGCGAAGTGAGTACAAGTATATATAATACTAGCTTGAGTAACCGACATTGATTGTGAGTACTTTAAATAGAATTTGAATTGAAATTGAATTTTCTGATGGAAATTTCAATAAATTGTTTTTTTAAATGTTATATGTCACTGGCAGCTGTTATTACATAAATGTATTGTATCAACCTGCCATGACATAACACAACAGTGGCAGCACACAAAGTACATTTTGTGTGCTGCATTTTGTGGTAGATTTTGGTGAATGTTCATAGTAAAGTACATATATACAATTAGTACATGATTAAATAAAATTATCACCAAGTTAATAAACAATTTTCAATTCTGTTCTGCAACTTGAAAAACACAAAAAAATCACATTTTTCATTAGAAACAATTTTTCACTTTAATATAAACATATTGTTAGAAAAATTCTTGTTACATCAGGATATTGGTTAATTAGTAAACAAACAAACTATTTTTGCTCAAACTAGCATGTTTTAAATTAAATTTTTTAAAGAGTTCGTCTGAATCTTGTTCAAGGTAATTTTTCAAGTTTTCATAATGATATGTGAATGCATTTACTATGAGCATCAGTTCTAGCATTTAGTTGGTTATTTATGGGAAGTATCAGTGCGAGTCCTATGTCCTTGAATAAATGAAAACATTTACGTTGGTCAGAAAATGTTTAAACATTCTGGAAACGGAAGTTTGTTCAAATTTTTCCAAATTTCTTTTTGCTCAGGTTTTTTGTCTTTAACTGCTTGAAAAACGTTTTTTTTTTCGTTCAGAAAGTGTTGAAACCTTTTTGGAAACAAAATGAATTGGACAGTTTTATTGTTGACCCTGGATTAGACTCTGGTGTAATGTTCTCTGATGAACAGATTTATTACAAGTACAACTCAGTGATATCTGTATTTGTTCTTGTAAGTAATTGTATCTTGTCTGTATCTATATATTTATGTTCTCTTGTTGTATTATTGTAGCTTGAGTCAGCTTACCTCACTTCAGGAGTTAGACCTGTCATATAATGACTTTGTGGACATTCCATCATTTGTCTTCTCATTAGAGTCACTGCAGGTATTGGATATATCACACAACTACAGTCTAACTACTATAAGTGAGAAAATACTAGACCTCTCTAACCTCCATACACTGCTCTGTAATAGTTTTACATCCTTGACCTCCCCACCACTTGCTGTCTGTGAACAAGGACTCATTGCGGTAAGAGAGTATTTTATTGCTCTCAGAACTACAAAAAGAGTAAAACTAACAATCGTACCCGTTGCCATTGTTGGCCAGAAACTGGCTGGTAAGACAAGCCTGGTGAGGAGCCTTATGGAAGGAAATAGAATGCTTACCAACCGTACAAAGACCTCTCCAGTAGACGAGACAACAAAAGTTTTTGATGTCAACAATCTACAACTGGACCATTCACATGCGCGGTTGATTGACCACGGAGGAGACAGTGTCTACCATTTATCTTATAGGTACGTACTTAAACCTCAGAATGTTCCGCTTCTCGTGGTTAATTTAAAGGAGTTTTCTTGTCTCCAATCTACGAGCGATCTAAAGGAGGCAACAAAAGTTACTTGTTGGGACTGGATGTCTCACCTCTACTTACATTCACCATCGTTAGGTCCTCCAATTCTTGTCCTTACACACGCAGACAAACTATCTACTCAAGATGTTACCAGATGCGGGGACGGTATCCTACAAATGGTTGAAGTTATTAGAGAAGAAATGTTGGCTGAAGGAGTGGAACAGTTTGGACCAGAAGACAGCAAGCTCAATCAGATCTTACATCTGTCTGACAAGCAAACACCAGTTTTCAACCCTGATGACATATTCGTGTTCAACAATGACAAGCTAGAAACATCAAACATTGAAGCTCTGAAAGAATGCTTGGATCAGCGATGTGTGAAGTTCACAAGTAGAATTCCTCAACTGTGGGAGGATGTACATAGGTTTATATGTGCACAACAAAACCAGCCATTCATCCCTCTGTCAGAGATCCAATCCACGTATCCTGGAGATGGTTGCCTGACAATACTCAGGTATCTGCACCATTCAGGAGACATCCTCTGGTTTGAGCATATGCCTGCTCTCAGCCGGTACATTTTCCATCAAATACCAAAGATGACAGAGATGATAACCGTTTTGTTTCACCACCGGTCAGAAGAGCAGTGGAGGAGACGACTGGATACATTCGAAGTGTTCAGACATGAAGAGCAGATGATAGACAAAGAAAAGTTTGAAGAGCTGTTTGAGGATTTTGTTACATCCGCAGTTTTGGACGAAGCGCTTCTGATTCAGTTGCTTAAATCAGAGTCCAAGTTTCCTCCAGCCGTTGCTCTTGAACTGCTCAAGTGCTTCAATATAGTACACGGACCAATTGGTCAGAGTCCAATGAAAGCTTATGTCATTCCATACTTTGCTACATCCGATATGGACAAGAGTTGGGAGACAGATGGTCGCTTGCAGCTCAGGTTAGACATAAATCCAAAAGGTTTACCTCTGCCAGTGTATGGTTACCAGCTGACAACAGTAGCCGTTCTGAATAAGATGATGTCTCCATCCAACTCATTCATTGTTACAAGGAATGGTGTGACAGTATACCATGGTGAGTGTGCCACTCATCTAATCCATTCAGCTGAAGAGAGAAACATCACATTGCAAGTTTCAACGGATGTAGAACACCTCGGCAGCTCATGGAGATGTCTCCTAGCAACAGGCAAACACATCATTGAGCTCCTCTCCGACACATGGATAGCTTGTCGACCGTCTGTTCATGTTTATTGCTCGCACTGCCTTTTTCTTAGAGATGACCAACCTGGTTACAGCGTAGATCCTCCCTGGTTTCATCCCATCTGCAGGAGAAGTCCAACCGACAATGCATGTACAGATGTGGATTCACTACAATTCTCTGGGGTAGAGCCAGTCAAATGTAAACGACATGCAGCCATCAGCAAGAGCAACAAACCAACAGTTCCCAAACCTCTCTTGTTTCCATGTGAGTTATATGTAGTCACAAGTACATAGTAAATAGTAGCTATATAGAGTATATATCTAACTATTACATGAATGTATCACTGTAGGTTATCAACTCTCTGGTGATGAGATGAACAAGTTAAACTGTTACCTGACAAAGATGGAGTCTGAGCGTTTCTATAAACCTGCAGGTAATGACAGTCACACCAGACTATTGATGTGGCATTTAGTGACATTCCTTAGTTGTGTTACATACACATGTGATAGCGTGTAATCCTAAACTATATATGTATCATACAGAGAGGGTACAACATCCAACCCAACCACAGGCTGCCAGTGAAGATGAAGAAAGTGAGCTATCAGACTCACTAGAATATCTAGATGAAAGAAGAGATGTACAGAACATAGACACTCTAGAGATAAAACAATGCATCAAAGAACGTATCAGACATCTCTATGACTCTGATACTGTAAGTAAGCACCAGTTTACTAGAAGTGACTTGATCACTTAATCAGCTTGTATTAATCTGGAGCGAGCAACAGGTATTTTGAGGAAAGGAAATTTTAAGGCTTCGATCTGTCAATATGAAAATTTCATTGCGGATTAAACATTTTTGTTCACATTGTTTCTCCAACTTGAAATTGCTGCTGCAACCAATTTTTAGTTCGTTTCCAACTAAAAACTGTATCATCCGCCAAGTTTTCTCCAATTTTTTACTGCCTGTTAATTTGGTCCATTCTCCAACCCTGCTAAGTCCTTCCACCTATCCACTATCTCCTCTCACCCATCTACGCTCCACAAACACTTCCTCTGCCCCCTCAAACTACCTTTCAGTCTGCAAACACCCTCTCTCCCTCCCCCACCCCCTTCCTCCCCTCCCCCCTTCCCCCCCTCCCTCCCCCCTCTCCTCCCTCCCCCCTCTCCCCCCTCTCCCCCCTCCCCCGTCTCCCCCCTTATCCATTCAATTCCACTTTTTCCCTACTCTTGCCATTTGCCTTTCCCCTTTCATTTCCTCGTTTAGACAGTCTGATCAGTGCACCAATAGATATGTATTTACTCTCATGTATGGTTATATATTGTATAGGTGTACAAGATGTCTGCTCCCACCAGGGGGCGCTGTCTTATCATCAACAACATCAGGTTTACAACAACAAATGGAAGCAGCCATGATAGAGAAGGATCACAGAAGGATGAGAAAGATATTTGTGAAGTCTTACAAAAGCTTTCATTTGACTGTGAGATACACCGAGATCTCTCCTCTCAGGTTTGTTGTTTCTTCTTTTTGTGTGAGATATACGAATGGTTTATTTATTAGACATCATTGCCTCCTCTCACTGCTGCCTCACACCAAGTAGTCTATGTATGTCCATCAGTTTTGTTGTCTTGTTGTCATGGTAACTCTATATTATCTGTGAAAGAGTAACTGTAAGTACCATCATTACTTACTGCAGTCTTGTGTACTTTCTTAGTGATAGCACTAATAGCCTAGTTTCTTACAGCGTATGCTAGATGTTATACAAGGGGAGACACAACACCCCCATCATCAACACTATGGAATGTTCATGTTGGTTATTATGACTCATGGCACAGAGACACATCTCTCTGGATCAGATGAAGAACTTGTAGAAAGAGCAGAAATCAACAGCATATTATCAGCTCACAGATTTGCTGCAATGGCTGGAAAAGCTAAAGTAGTGATACTACAAGCCTGTTCAGGAGGTGAGTTAACTGGTAGATGGTTTGTACTGTAGAGTGTGGTAAGTTGTGTAGTTGGTTACTGTTACTATTACATAACTCTGTGTATCACACCATCTAAAAGAACTCTTATGTAACTGTATACGTATATAACAAGTATAAAGAAAGAATACAAATCAATAGATAAATGTGTAAATTGCAGAACGATTTGAGACTGATGCTATTCCACCAGCCACGTCTACAGTACAAACTCCACCCACTTCTGAAGTACAAACTCCACCCACTTCTACAGAACAAACTCCACCCACTTCTGCAGTACAAACTCCACCCACTTCTACAGCGCAAACTGCACCCACTTCTACAGTACAAACTCCACCCACTTCTACAGTACAAACTCCACCCACTTCTGTAGTACAGACTCCACCCACTTCTGCAGTACAAACTCCACCCACTTCTACAGTACAAACTCCACCCACTTCTGCAGTGCAAACTCCACCCACTTCTACAGTACAAACTCCACCCACTTCTACAGTACAAACTCCACCCACTTCTGTAGTACAGACTCCACCCGCTTCTGCAGTACAAACTCCACTCACTTCTACAGTACAAACTCCACCCATTTCTGCAGTACAAACTCCACCCACTTCTACAAAACAAGCTCCACCCACTTCTGCAGTACAAACTCCACCCACTTCTGCAGTACAAACTCCACCCACTTCTACAGCACAAACTCCTCCCACTTCTACAGTACAAACTCCACCCACTTCTACAGAACAAGCTCCACCCACTTCTGCAGTACAAACTCCTACACCTCAACTATCTCCTGCATTACCACCACCTCCAGTTCTTACCATCTCTGTTCTTCCGGAACCTTCTACAAACTTTATGGATGGTGATGACTTGTTCATCATGAAAGCAAGTTTTGGGGGTACGTATGATCTGTTATGTTTTCATATGTTTTTGTTTGAAAACCAAAATCAGATGTTTATGCTGCAGTAAACGTTGGATGAGAAAAACATTAAAAAGTTAGTGTTTTAAGGATTTGTAATAAAGAAGGTGTTTGATGGACAAGTTTCTTTTTGCTTATGTTTTACCCAGTTATTACTTCATAATTTTGGGTTTTTGTTAACTTTATGTTTGCAGGTTATGTATCCAATAGGCATAGAAGACACGGTAGTTTGTTCATACAAGCTGCAGTTGAAGCACTGTACAAACATTCCTGTCACAGAGACATCAAAACCCTCTTTGAGCAGCAGGTACTCGTTAGTTATTGATGTCACAAATGTTTTAGTGAGATATTAGTGTATAGGAGGGTTGTAAGTAGGAATGAGATGACTACTTGTGCACTCTTTGAGCAGCAGGTACTTGTTAGTTATTGATGTCACAAATGTTTTAGTGAGATATTAGTGTATAGGAGGGTTGTAAGTAGCAATGAGATGACTACTTGTGCACTCTTTGAGCAGCAGGTACTTGTTAGTTATTGATGTCACAAATGTTTTAGTGAGATATTAGTGTATAGGAGGGTTGTAAGTAGCAATGAGATGACTACTTGTGCACTCTACTAACTCTAACAGTCAGGATCTTTTTGGGCGATAATTGACCAATCAACAGGGTTTACTCTTGGTTACAATAGTTGACTATGGTTTAACAATTCTAAAAGTAATTCTTGTAGCTGAAATCCCAAAACCTTTTATTTGTGTCACTTGGTGCACCAGTGGAAGACTTTGGTGAAAGAAAGTTCAAATGCAGTCAAGTCTGTCAGATCTCTTGTAATCGGTGACCAATGAAATAGCTCAGTCCTGGTAAAGCTGCCCATGTTTTATATATAAATATTCATTCCTGATTAAGCCTGGTTCACATACACGTTGTAAGTGTTTGCAAGCCAGCCCAGATCAGCGTACGAGCGCATGCGATGTATGTGAACCCAGATTTTCACAGCTCGTAAGTCAGCGCACGCTGTCGCAGGAAAGTTCAGCCAGACAAACTTTTTTGCACTGTCGTACGACAGAGCGTACATTGTTCTTGCCTTCTTTCTCAAACCCTCAATTAGGTCAAGGTTTTTCGTGTAAACCGAAGTGCCATCTCAACATTATAATAAATAATAAAATTATTATTGGTATAATAATTGTAATTATTAATGTTAAGTATTATTTATTGTTAATTTTCCGAATTAAATATTATAATTGTTGACTTGAATGTATAAATACATGTATATACTTTTTTTTAAATTTTATAATAGCATAATAATTATTATGTTATTATAAATTTAGATTTAAAAATTATATATGAAGATGGTGGAAAAAATAATGGTGCACCATTAAGCAATGGTTAAAAACTTACATTGTAATTATAAAACAACATTTAATAATAATATGAGTAACAATATGTTAAAATTAAAAGTAATAAATGTATCGATGGCATTGAACAACGATAACTAATTTAGTAAACATAATCGTTGGTCAGTGAAAGCGGGTTTCAGGATTTTATTACCTCCGAGTCAAGAGAGTGATTATACTTCTCGCGATCATAATATATATGAACATGTATCGCACGCAGTCGTACTACTGTCTGCGCTGGCTTGTGAGCACTTACGAATGTATGTGAACCAGAACTTTCCTCTCAGAACCAACTGTAACCAGTGGAGACTATAGAATTGTTTCTATTTTATTGTAAGTTTGGGGATTCTGATATTTCCATTAATTATTTTTTTCAGAGTTTTGTAACTGAAGCTGAAACAACGTCACATGATGAAGCGCAAAAAATTGAATTTCTTAACAACAATTATAGAGTTGTTTTTTATTCATGAGTTTTGGAACTAACTTGTTTCAATAGATTTTTGTCTATAGCTTAGAAACATATTGCACCTGCAATGGTGTCTAGACGTCCTAGACACAACCAGAAAGCAGAGGTAGTAACACCAGAAATGGTTTATAAAGGCACAAAAAAGAAGCAATATTGTGAAGAATTATAAAAACACACTTTCCATGTGGATTAAACAATGACCAGCAATCCTGAGCGATGAATGTTTACACAAAAACAAATACATGAATAGTAATGAAACATTAAATTGACAGAAATAGTAAGGGATGTATTCAGAACTGGAGAAAGCTTTGATCATGTGGGTTAAAATGATAGATTCAACACTTCCTGTACCTGTTTGTGGATCGATGATTCAAGCAAAGGTGAAGGTTGTTATGTAATTATGGATATAAGGTATGGGTTGTGCTCATGAACTAGTAATTGACTGCAAAGTGACTAGTTTGAAAAGTGAAGTTGTCAGTACATTGGAGGGACAATTCCAATTATTAACAAACAAGAAACTTTTCAACCTTGTCTCAAGTTCAGATCTGAGATGTTTGACTGTAATTCCTCAGTGGGAGTACTTTGTCTGTAAATAGACATTTTGTTGTGTTTTGTGACCATTACCTTGCTACTCCTGGTACAGCCTCTAAATGAGAAGCATACAATTGTATCTTGGCCTGGTCTCCTCTCTGCTAGCATTTGTAAAGGTGTGGCTACACTGCACCGATGTTTTGAT
The DNA here is from genome assembly GCA_945261195.1 of Cryptosula pallasiana. Taxonomy (NCBI): domain Eukaryota; kingdom Metazoa; phylum Bryozoa; class Gymnolaemata; order Cheilostomatida; family Cryptosulidae; genus Cryptosula; species Cryptosula pallasiana. The sequence goes on along the minus strand of OX183136.1, from coordinate 25,868,807 downwards.
ACCGATGTGCCTATACGATGATCTGTGAAAATGTGTAGGTGGCTACACAGGCCAAAATAGCGTGACGATGTACTCGAGCACATCAATGAGGTGCGACTGAACGAGCCAATCATACTGCACAAAGTGTGGGTTGTTGCCCGCTTCATTTCCGACAACGAATTATTTGTTTCCCTGATATAATAATCACAATAATAACAATAATTGAAGAAAATTTCACTGTGATGTATGGCTGTTTTTGTTCACCATGAAAACTTTACTTTCAACAACTTTTTTGTTTTGCTTTATTATTAAATCTTCCAAATATTGTAATTATTCGTCATTTATAATAAACAATTTAAATAATAATGAATTTTATTATATTGTTGTTGTACTTGTTAATGATTTTAATTATTATTATAATTATACCCAGCTTACAATTTTCTCTTGGCCTGGTTTCCTCTCTGCTAGCATTTGTAGGGGTTGTATGCTTGTACCCCGCTCTGGTTATGAATGAGTCAAGAACCCAGGCACCTAGAGTCTACCACTACAGCATACAATATGTATGATCTGATCACTAAATAATATGATATGTATTGTTGTAGTAAAACCCTCCAGACTTTATATGGTCCTCTGTGTGATGTCATTTATTGTTGGTGCATGTTTGATAGACCAAGTTTACTGTCAACCAATTAGTTGTCTTTTCTAACAAGTTGTCTGCTCCTGTATTATATCAGTGCATGTCTTACCCTTAGGTGACAAAGAAAGTGAGACTTCGAGGACTCGCTACAAACATATACCCGAGAGCGTACAGACAACTCCCTGTTATAGAGTGCCATCCCACCAGGGACAGAAAGCTCTATCTATTTCCTGGCTACAATCCAACAATGTAACGAGTGACACATCTGTTGATGTTTGTACATTCTGTGTGTTTGTTATTTCTATTGCTGACTGTATCAGTGGTGTAAGCAGCAGCAGCAGCAGCACTGATTTGGAATTGTTTTATGCTTTCATTTTGCATCTACTATTTGTTACATAACTTTTATATAACAAGCTGTCTTGTTGCACAGTATGTTACTTTACAGTGCATGTGTCAAAACTGACCTTGTCATACAAAAAGTTACAGAAGTTCATAGCAAGTACTATTGACTTTGGATATGACGGCAACAAACTAACATATTATTAGCTCCCCCTACGTCCACATAAAGTAACCTGGACTAGCTTATCGCTATCTATTCTTCATATATATATTTACATGTTTTAATCCCATAATTTATTGTAGGTGTGGTATTGTATTTGGTAACTGATGTGGTAATAGACTGTAGTATGCCATTGGTTTGTACTGGTGATTATGCTGTGCTGGGATGAGTAGTAAAATTGCTACTAAAGTAATGTCTGGGATAGACTAGAGTTAGTGTCATGTCCGGCATACTGATGCAGGATTTTCCTGTTGGGTTAAATTTGTTAATGACACGAATTGTGATGTTGCACTTGTGTAACTTGATTAAGCAGCCTGTAATAGTTTATATTTCTTGAGATTCTTGTAGTATTAGTCATATGTTAAAGACAGCATGACATAAAGCTTGGAGTCATCTGTTCTTCAAACTGGACAGACCACTTCCAATTGGTGTATAATTACAGGAATTTGTTATGATCTTTGCTGAATGCAGTCTCATATCTTGTAATAAATACTGCAGTGCTATCAACAACAATTGTATGTAAAAGTAAATTTATTACCAGCAAAACGTGGTGATATGGTTTGCAATGTGAAAAAATTCGCATAATTGATCTCACTTGCCGACCTTCTTCTGACATTGTGGCTAATACATCCAACCTTATCCTGCGAATTAAATGCAATCAGCCAGTTTTATCTGCTGAAGTTGCCTGCTCCTGACATATTGTTGAAAAACAACTGTAGATTGTTTTAGCAACCCAATTTCGAGCACATTTCTATAATTTTCTCTTATATTGAATGTTCTTGACCGAAAATTGTCCCAAGGTAAAAAAATGTTGAAAAAATCTGTGAATTGCTTGTTTAAATAAATATTATCACCCAAATACTTCATACTTTTCCTTTGGTAGGGATTTCAGGCTGGCATAACCGTCTAATGAGTGCCATTCAGTCAGGAAACCTATTGCCAGAAACTAGATGTCATGTTTTACTTGAATTTCATTTATTCTACAAAAATAAGCTTTTTATAATTGAAATCCTAAAGAGACTATCTGAAAATGGTCCTTTATTTTGTCATTAGTAATATTTGGCATTCATAATTTTAAACCAAAATGAGATACATTCATTTTTCTTTCAGTGGGTAACTTCGTTGGCCTGTTGCCAGTCAGAACATTGCTCCGCGGTATGCATTGCTCACTCATAATATTTACATGTATGTCTCTTTGACATTGATTGTTGATAGGCACGGCGTAGCATATTATGGTATTGTTTATATTAATTATATTAATATTAACAAATTTAGCTCTTCAACAACAGAGCCTATGATGTCAATGTAAATCTGTGTAATAGCAGATTTCAAGATGTTGACATTACATCACTACGTTTCCATATGGCTCATAGCTCCGAAATACACTGTGATATATGGGGCCATTTTCACAGAAGATGAAGTGCAGCATTGATCTGGAAAGGCTTTTAGAATCTAGTAATTTCAGCAACGAACAATTTGTTTCCACTCGAGGTGTTGCAAAGCTTTTTAAATCTTTTAGAAGTTGGACGACAATACTGGTTTTTTTATGGCGGGGCAGCTAAATGAAATCTTGTTTGCTTCTATTTGGAGACTACATATGTTATGGGAGATAGTAAAGTACTATTAGGCACTGGCAAAGCAATTTGGCAAAAACAGCTGCGAGTGTTTGCCTTGGCTGTAGGCAATCTCAGTGCTCTACACAGGTTAGCTGCTATCAACTGACAGCCAATAAGATCACATCACTTTGATTAGAGCAATTGCCCTGACATAGCCACAGCTGTCATGTGTTAGTATTATGCATTGGATAGTAGGTAGCAGTAGTAGTAGGTACTAAGTATCAGTGAACTACTAGACAGAAGCATTACAACCAACAACAAGAAGAAAGCTGGACAAGTGATGTAAGACAAGACCGTTTAACCATGATAAAGGATATATTTAGTTGACAAGGTATGTATGGGTATATGCTGCTACTGCTACGCAACATTGACAACAACAACAAATACGAATCTTGTTTTTGATAGATACATACACCTCAAGCAATGATGATTATTATTGTCAGTGACAAGCAAAAAATAAAATAACAACATCAATAATATTCAATTCTAGTTCTGTTGAGAGATTTTCATAACAATTGAATAATTTGTGTTCTTCTCAATATGTTTATTTACTGTTCATTCTTCTGCAGTGCTATGGTGTAGACAAATTAAATTAAATCTTTCACATAAAAGTTGTTGTTAGAGGAATTAAAAAAGCTCTAAATTAAACCATCAACTCCTTCTGCTCTTCATGACTTCAGCCAATGTTAATTTCATGTCAATCACTATTAATACACAACAACTCACTGTGTCTAAAATCACAGTGAGCCATGTATGATTGGTAACAAACAGGAATTTTATTAAAAATAATAAAAAAAAAAAGTTTACAATAATAATATATATAATACTGAAAGTGTGGACACTTCGTTCGCATTTCATTGCGGCGCTCTCTCAATTAAAGTCAAAAATGTCTTGAAAAACATTGTGAATCACTCACCTTGTGCTAATTTTCTAAGAGAGGACCCTTTTTGCTTGCTTTTGGTGCATAATAATTTGCACTCTGGTTTATTTTTGCTACTATTTTGTGACGAAGTTTTGAATTTTATGCACAATTTTTAGCTGGAGGCGAATGGCTCCTACCGGATACAATGGTCGCCAAAAATACGCAGTCGCTATTGGCCTAACAGAAGTTTTCGTGACACTAGTTGGTTACAAGTCAATGCCACAAATCCTAAACGGTATTGGCAGTGTTCACAAACACTCGTATAAATCAATTATAAGAGTTTAGGCACTAACTTTTTGTTGGCCACCTTATTACAGCACCACAGCTACTCAAATTTTTCTTGTTTTTATTACAGTAGATTTATCACGGAATAATTCCGTGGGATTTATACGAGCGCCCGTAAACACTGCCAATACCACGGCCAATACCAGTAGTAATATATGAGCAGATCTCCCTACCAAGTGTTTTTTTGTGGATTAGACCTTGGAGTTTAGACAATAGGTTACGGCGTTGGATGAATTCGCCGAGTTTATATTGTATTTTACTTGAGGGGTACTTGAGTGGCATTTGAGTGGCATTTGAGTTTTGATTAGTTTTTTACTTAATTTGAACTTATATGGCATATAGATTTTGAATGTATGGCATTCAAGTTTTGATAACTTTTTTACATAACTCGAATTCATATGGTATCTTGAGAGAGAGGGGAGAGGAGAAAGGAGAGAGGAGAGATGGGAGATGAGAGAGGAGAGAGAGGAGAGAGAGTTTTTAGTTTTCTATACATTCATGTATATATGGTTAGTTATGTACATATTTATGGCTATATTTATATCTACATAGAGAGAGGAGATATATCTACATTGAACAAATATATTGATCAAAAATGAAAATTATATGATTATATACCTGATTACATAATAAGTAGGGAAAATCTTCTGGAGAGAGGGGGGAGGAGAGATGAGAGAGGAGAGATTTTTTTTTAGTTTTTATACATTTATGTATATATGGATAATTATGTACATATTTATGGATATATTTACATTTACATTGAATAATATACATTTATTACATAATAAGTATATTAAATGCTATAAAATATGTTGGAAAATTACCAAATTAGACCTCTAGATGGTTAAAATCTACAGTATTTGGGAAATAACTGCAAGAGAGGAGAGAGGAGTATTTGGTAGAGGAGAGAGTATGTTGAGAGAGAGAGGAGAGATAAAAAGAGGAGAGAGGAGAGAGGAGATATATCTACATTGAATAAATACAGTGATTAAAAATGAAACAATATGTGAATATATACATTTATTGTGTAATAAGTAGGAAAAAAAATTTAAAATAATTACATGAAATTGAATTATAGCTTTAGTTACATTGGATAGTTTACATTATATAGAAAAGGGAAATAGCTCACCAAGTCACATTGTCCAACTTGTTTTTTGAATTAGAGTCTATCCATCGCTAAAACACTCATCATTTTTTTTCAGCAACATATCCTGTCTCAAAATCATCAAAGTCTCCACATAGAAAATCTTCAAGTTCATCATCATCATCAATTTCTAATACTGTTTTGTTTTGCTTTGCTTGATCACAATATTGTTGCCAATACATTCGACCGAGACGGTATGGAGAGCAAAATGAAAGATCGTATTCTGTCTTAAATTTTCCGTGGGTTGTTTTTCCTCTGTAGATCATCACACCTGGAGTATATTTGTTAGCTTCTGAAGCATATTTGTCTGGTATGACGAGCGTCTTCAACAGCGTTTCTCCACATTGTTCAATGCTATAACGGATACAAATTACATTCGACTGCCCTCCTTTAAATCGATGAGGAACGAATCTATCAACAACATCTTGGTAAGGAAAAATAGCGCCGGGTTGAAAACTATTGAGGGTGTTGATGTTCAAGAAGCGTTTGAGCTGACATTTAGTCAATGTACTAAAATATAGTGATTCCTCTTCAGCTTTCTTTTTGCTTAGAGGATGTCTGCTAACACGTCTGACATCGTACCAAAGAACGTTTTTATTTTTTGGTTTTCCCTTTCTACCCAAATATACAACGTTAAACGGAGGGGGGTAATTATCACAGTTGAAGTTTTTAGCTATTTCAACTGGACAGAGGAGTATTTTGGGTTCGAGTTCATTTATATCTGAAGGTTCATGGTAGTGTACTTGAGAATATCTACACTTCTCCTTACTTGATGGATGTATCACACCAGTCACTCGCATAATGCTTGGGATAGGAAGATCTTCAAATGTTTTGCAAATCGGAACTTTTGGTGAGTCAATCACTTGAGAACCTTTAGACTTTTCTAATTCCCTAGCTCTCCTTTCGTTGAGACATTCAACTGTTAAATGAGTTATAGCTGCGCTCTCCATTGTTTGCTTATCAACGGAAGTAGTTTGTTTTCTCACTGTTTGTTTTCGTTTCCTTACTATTCGCTTTTTTGGAGCAGTTTTCCTTCTCTTAGGAGTTGTTTTGCCGTTTTTCATTTTATTTTCTGTTGGATATGGATCTGTGCTAAGGAGCTCTTCAGAAAGAGCATCCATAACATTCTAAAAATAAAAGGGTAATATTTGCATGAGTGGCTAAGAGTGTATTTATTACTTAGAGTGTCTTATATATATATATATATGTATTTATGCCAAAAGCAGTTAAGATCATAGAGTTATGGTAGATTGAGAATGTGCTTATTAAACTATTGGGATGTGGAGACAGACAACAAAGGATGCATTCAAATATATATATATATGTATTTACTTAATATTATACCGCTTTTAACATCTAAATTGGTAAGAAATAAAATATAATAGTTTGAACAAAATATTGTAAAATAATAAAAAACAACTAAAAATTTTTCATAAATATGTATGAAACGCTTCCAACATTAATTCTAAAATACCTACAGAAGAGGATAGAGCTTTATCTATTTGGACATAATTATAAATATGCTTTCTGAATTTATAAAAAGTTTTTTTGTTCCATGTCATGTTGTATAATTTTTTGAAAACTATTTGATTCCAAGCACTTCTTTCAATTTCTTTTAAAAAATTATTAATATTAACGACTTCCACCATTGACAAAACGATTTCGAAACTGTTTTTTATAATGTCATCAAAACGTTCTGTAGATATATCACGTTTCTTACAACACATCCCCATACTCATCATGTGTTGAGTTATACAGAATATTATAACTTGAAATGTCAAACGTTCTACAGCTTTTTCTTCAACAACATCATTATTTATCACATAGTTATGATACATTTCTGGAAGGAAGTCCTTTAAGTAGATTGGATTTGTTGTTGCATTGTTCTAAAATACAAGTGATAATTAGATAACTAAAATAATTAAAGGTGTTCAACAGGTGTTAAATAGTATTTTTTATTAATTCTTACCTTTTCATCAGGCTGAGATTCCGACTTTAGATACAATGGTTGACTTTCTACGACTTGAGTATTCATTCTGAAAAAAACAGAAAAAATTGGTTCAATTCTTTATAACCAATTTAAAGATAGATATGTCATAAAGCCTTCAGATAGTTGTGTTAGCTAGCGGAAATATTTGAATTTAAGTTTTACCTTTATGAAGAGAGAACTCTTAGTAGTTGCAATGGAAGATGTAGTAGATAGATGTTGCTCCTTTGCTCACTGTTGTTGAACTGGATGCTTTCTGTCTGAAACCGTTGTCTCTTATATAGGTGAATGTGTAAAAATAAATCTTTCATTCCCGCGAAAGCATTGGTTTGTATTCGCGTGAAAATAAATTGTTTATTCCCGCGAAAGCAACGGTTTCCATTCGCGTGAAAATAGCTTATTTATTCCCGCGAAAGCATTGGTTTCTATTCGCGTGAAAATAAATTCTTTATTCCCGCGAAAACATTGGTTTCTATTCGTGTGAAAATAAATTATTTATTCCCGCGAAAGCAATGGTTTCCATTCGCGTGAAAATAAAATATTTATTCCCGCGAAAGCAACGGGTTCCATTCGCGTGAAAATAAACTATTTATTCCCGCGAAAACATTGGTTTGTATTCGCGTGAAAATAAAATATTTATTCCCGCGAAAGCAACGGTTTCCATTTGCGTGAAAATGAAGTATTGATTCCCGCGAAAGCTTTGGTTTGTATTCGCGGGAAAATAAAATATTTATTCCCGCGAAAGCAATGGTTTCCATTCGCGTGAAAATGAAGTATTGATTCCCGCGAAAGCTTTGGTTTGTATTCGTGGGAAAATAAAATTTCCATTCCCGCGAAAACAACAGTTTCTATCCGTAGGAAAATAAATTATTTATTCCCGCGAAAACATTGGTTTGTATTCGCGTGAAAATAAATTATTTATTCCCGCGAAAGCAACGGTTTCCATTCGTGTGAAAATAAAGTATTGATTCCCGCGAAAGCAACGGTTTCCATTCGTGTGAAAATAAAGTTTTGATTCCCGCGAAAGCTTTGGTTTGTATTCGCGGGAAAATAAAATATTTATTCCCGCGAAAGCAATGGTTTCCATTCGCGTGAAAATGAAGTATTGATTCCCGCGAAAGCTTTGGTTTGTATTCGTGGGAAAATAAAATTTCTATTCCCGCGAAAACAACAGTTTCTATCCGTGTGAAAATAAATTATTTATTCCCGCGAAAACATTGGTTTGTATTCGCGTGAAAATAAAATATTTATTCCCGCGAAAGCATCTGTTTCCATTCGTGTGAAAATAAAATATTGATTCCCGCGAAAGCATTGCTTTGTATTCGCGTGAAAATAAAATTTTCATTCCCGCGAAAGCAACGCTTTCCATTCGCGTGAAAATAAATTATCTATTCCCGCGAAAACATTGGTTTGTATTCGCGTGAAAATAAAGTATTCATTCCCGCGAAAGCAACAGTTTCCATTCGCGTGAAAATAAAATGTTTATTCCCGCGAAAGCATTGGTTTGTATTCGCGTGAAAATAAAGTATTCATTCCCGCGAAAGCAACAGTTTCCATTCGCGTGAAAATTAAATGTTTATTCCCGCGAAAGCATTGGTTTGTATTCGCGTGAAAATAAAGTATTCATTCCCGCGAAAGCAACAGTTTCCATTCGCGTGAAAATTAAATGTTTATTCCCGCGAAAGCATTGGTTTGTATTCGCGTGAAAATAAAGTATTCATTCCCGCGAAAGCAACAGTTTCCATTCGCGTGAAAATAAAATGTTTATTCCCGCGAAAGCATTGGTTTGTATTCGCGTGAAAATAAATTATTTATTCCCGCGAAAGCATTGGTGTTCTTCCGTAGAAACAATGTTTCATTAATTTAACCTTATGATAAATGGCATGATTTCAGCTATATAAGAAGCACTGTTTTTACACAGAAAGCAGTCACTTCAACATTAGCAACTGAAGGAGCAAGATCTACTACAACATCATCTACTACAACTGCTAGAAGGACTTTTCTGTTTGGAGGTAAGTCAACTTGATTGAGTATAAATTTAATTTTTATCGATTTAGATACTAACAGTGGTATGATATTGAGTAAATATATATATATATATATGTATATATATCTTCAAATTGGTTTGAAAAAGAAATCAAAAAATCATAACATGGATTTTTACTTTATCTTTTAGAATGTCGACACAAATCATTACAAAACAACTGAAGAATAAAGATCCAAAACCTTCACAAGATAAGAAGGTGATTGATGACAATGTACTTCTTCAACGCACTACGATTCCCTTTCAAAGCGCCAGTCTGAATACTCTGGCAACTCTCATCATCAAAAGCGCCTCTCTGTTAAGTACTCTATCTCCAGCTTCCAGAAGAAACATTGAAAACATAGTCAAAGTTGAAGATTTACCAATACCTACAGTTATGCAGGTGTTAACCGTTGAGCTCCATGATGAAACGAACTGTACCATCATCTACAACTATAAAAAGGATGGAAAGGTAGTTAGAGTGAAGAGCACTATTCCATTAGCAGCAGGATTACTTGTCAATGAAGCTTCGCAAATAAGACCACTGGTTTTGATCTACATGGGTGTTGAAAAGACAGGAAAAGCAATTTTTCGTGCTGCTACAGAAACAGGAACTACTTTGAGGTGTAAGAATGCGTTTGATGTATTACCAGGAAAAAGTATGCGACAAATCAATGCTTATTTCGAGGTAGCTAATCTTCAGGATTTCCCAACAGATAGTGTCATATGTTTCCAAAACCCTGAAGTTATAGCAAAATCTGACAGACGATGGAATGGAAATGAAGAGACTCTTCTAGTTCAATACAGAAGTGTTGTAGATGAAGAATTACTGATCGGAGATATGCGCATTCCTCTTCAAATAGCTTCTGCTGTGACATCGGAGAGATTTGGAGTGATTTTGTTCAAGGGTCTGAGTCGAAACGCAGACAATTCAATTTTCTACAACATCAGTGTACTCGCAGCTCATCAAGCCTTCGTCCAAGCCTCGGAACTGGCTGATAATCCAAAATCTGAGGATTTTCTCAACCACTTCGATGATGCTGAAAAAGAAGACTGTGGAGAACAAACTCTCAAGAAGCTAATCTATAACTCAAGGGATTCATATCACTATAGGTAAGTTTTATTAATTTTTACCATAATTTAAAAAAAGTTGATTTGTGAAAATTTTGTGGATTCTTACAATGAAAAACCCCTTAAAATGATAAATTTGTGAACATTTTTGTAAAACATTTTTAAGTTATATATATATTTCGAATTAAAAAAGGATTTTGTTGTGTCATCAGTGTATTTTTTTACATAAAAGTTGGAAAAAATAACAAAAGGTGATAATTATTTTACAAAAATGTTCAATTTTTCACATAAATGATCAATTCATAAACATTTTTTGTAAAACATTTTTAAATTATATCTATTTCGGATTAAAAAAAGAATTTTTTTGTGCAATCAGTATATTTTTTTACATAAAAGTTTAAAAAATAACAAAAGGTTATAATTATTTTACAAAAATGTTTAGTTTTTCACATAAATGATCAATTCATAAACATTTTTTGTAAAACATGTTTAAATTATATCTATTTCGGATTAAAAAAAGGACTTTTTTGTGCAATCAGTGTATTTTTTTACATAAAAGTTTAAAAAATAACAAAAGGTTATAATTATTTTACAAAAATGTTTATTTTTTCACATAAATGATCAATTCATAAACATTTTTTGCAAAACATGTTTAAATTATATCTATTTCGGATTAAAAAAAGGACTTTTTTGTGCAATCAGTGTATTTTTTTTACATAAAAGTTTAAAAAATAACAAAAGGGTATAATTATTTTACAAAAATGTTTAGTTTTTCACATAAATGATCAATTCATAAACATTTTTTGTAAAACATTTTTAAATTATATCTATTTCGGATTAAAAAAGGACTTTTTGTGCAAACAGTGTATTTTTTTACATAAAAGTTTAAAAAAAATCACAAAAGGTTATAATTATTTTACAAAAATGCCTAATTTTTTACGTAAATAACACGTTTTATCACATAAATGACTTATTCATGAGTGTTTGTTGTAAAACATTTTTAAAATTATATATATATATATATTTATATTTATACATTCCGAATCCAAATGAAAAAAAGGACTTTTTCGTGTGTAATCAGTGTATTTCTTTTACATAGAAGTTGAAAAAATAACAAAAGTTTATATTTATTTTACATTAATTTTAATCATACTATACTAATACATCATTTTTTATTTTAGTCCATTATATCGTAAAAAGAAAACAGAGTAAAGAACTTTCCCTAAGAAATATTGAGCTGAATGATGTAACTCAGTGAGTTATTTTCCTGTTATATATAATGTAAACTATCTAATGTAGCTAAGAGTAAAATTTAAATTCGGTAAAATTTATTTATATAATGAATAACTTTTGTATTTTAGTCAATTATTGGATCACAGAGAATACGGAATACAAGAGTTCCTCCCTGGGTCTAATAATATACCAGAAGAATATCAAGGAAGATATTGTTCAAGAAAAGCGCTTTGTAACCATTGATATCGTAAGCTATAGTAGTTTGTATTACAGAAAATTTAATATAAAACAGTTTTATGAATGTAAAAACTAGATATGGTATTTTCTATTACAATTATTTACTTGTAAATTTTATTCAACTAGAGAGGTAATTTGGTGATTTTTTGACAGTTTTTAAAAAAGTTAAAAAGTACAAAAAAATCAAAAAAATATCGAAAACTATATATTTCAATGATTATTTTTTAAAAAGTTCAAAAAATGTAATAAAGCTCTGTTTTGAAACATAAAAAATTTAAAAGGATTGTGTAGGATAAAATTCTCACTCAAAAAATTATTGAAAATTGAATGAAATAAAAAATATTTTCCCAAATACCAAAGTTTTGTAAATATAAAGTGAAAAACTCTATATATATATATATATATACACATTGTTTTAAAATAATATCGAAAACTATATATTTCAATGATTATTTTTTAAATAAAATAAAAAAATTTAAAAGGAAGGTGTAGGATAAAATCCTCACTCAAAAAATTATTGAAAATTGAATGGAATAAAAGAATATAAAGTGAAAATCGCTATATATATTTATTTTTTTTAAAAAAATATCGAAAACTATATATTATAATGATTATTTTTTTAAAAAGTTGAAAAAACAAAAAAACTTTGTAATAAAACCCTGTTTTAAATCATAAAAAATTAAAAAGGAATGTAATAAAAGAATATTTTACCAAAATACCTCATTTTTTTTTGTAAATATCTAGTAAAAATTTCTGAAATATTGTTGGTAAAATTTACTGGAAAATGGTTTCAAGTGTGTCAAAGACTAAATATGATGTTTTCATTGAAATGTTTATTTTCAAAAGATCCAAATAATAACATTGAATCAATTAGTTAAATTTAACAGTCAAATTCTTTTTTATCAAGTAGGCTTAATGTTTCTATTGTGATTAATTCTCAAATATTGTAAACTTGAACTATCTAGAGGAGTAATTTGTCGATTTTGATGTGTTTTTTTAAAAAAATTATCATGTAATACCGCATACTTCAGTTCTAATTCGTTTTGAACAATTTCATGGGAGACAAAGAATAAAAAAGTTACATTGATTTAGTTTTTAGAATTAAAGTTGCTATCAAAAATGGATTGTTCTTCTTTAAAAAAATGATTACGTAATACTACATGCTTCAGTTCTAATTCGTTTTTAGAATTGAAGTCGCCATCAAAAATGGTTTGTTCTTCAATGGGTAAATCCATAACCTCCTCCTCATCATGACAAAAGCTTTCTGATGATTGCATTTTGAAAAACAAATTGCATTGTTTTAGTTTTCCGAATTGAAATTGCCATCGAAAATGGTTTGTTCTTAAACGGGAAAATTCATAGTCTTCTCATCATCATGTCTAAGTTTTCTACCCCAATATCTCCAACCTCTCAGAGATAGGAATTGTTCTGTTTAAAAAATAATGGAAATTGTATATATAAATGATTGTTTTTGAAAAAAATGGTAAATTTTTGAAAAAAATTCAAAAGGAAAATGCAGGATAAAACCCTCACTCAAGAAACTAATTTTGTATGATAGGTTGCTCACCTAATAATAAGAAAATAATGAATGATTTATATTTAAACAATTATTGAAAGAATTAATGAAAATTGAATAGAATAAAGGAAATATTTTACCAAATAGTCTGTTTTTTTTGTAAAGATATACAAACAGATAAAATTTAACCATTTAAAGGATGATTTCTTTTTTTGCAAAAAAAATAATGAAGATTTAATGAAATGAAAGAATATTTTACCAAATACCTTGTTTTTTTGTAAATTTGTACAATTAGAATAAGAAAATAGTGAATAATGTATATTTAAGCAATTATTGAAAAAATTAATAAAAATTGAATAGAGTAAAGGAAATATTTTACCAAACACCCTGTTTTTTGTAAAGATATACAAACAGATAAAATTTAACCATTTAAAGGGTGATTTCTTTTTTGCAAAAAAATAATGAATATTTAATGAAATGAAAGAATATTTTACCAAATACCCTGTTTTTTTGTAAATTTGTACAATTAGATGAAAATTGAATAAATCGAAAAAATATTTCACCAAATACCTCTTTTTTGTAGATGTAAACAAATAGATGAATATCTAACTTTATCCATTTTTTTCCATTTGGGATCATGTTTTGAAGGTTTTCAAGATAGTTTTTAGTAAAAGCTTATGTATTGATTGTCATTACAAGTTGTAGTGTTTGGTATTATTTAATATTTACTGACTCTAGCTATATTATATGAAATTTTCCCTACTTATTGCACAATAAATGTATATATTCACATATTGTTTCATTTTTAATTACTGTATTTATTCAATGTAGATATAATGAGTCGAATTACAAAAAAATATCAAAACTTAAATGCCATACATTCAAAATCTAGATGCTCTATGAGTCAAAGTTATGTATATAATTATGTACAAGATTATCAAAACTTGAATGCCATACATTCAAAATTTAAAAGTTCAAATTAAGTAAAAAAATAATCAAAACTCAAATGCCACTTAAACGCCATTCAAATGCCACTCAAGTACCCCTCAAGTAAAATACAATATAAACTCGGCGAATTCATCCAACGCCGTAACCCATTGCCTAAACTCCAAGATCTAATCCACAAAAAAACACTTGGTAGGGAGATCTGCTCATATATTACTACTAATACCGTTTAAGATTTGTGGCATCCCACGGAATTATTCCGTGATAAATCCACTGTAAAGCCGTGGCTACACACACCTACGTTTTGTAGGTATGCGATAAAAACGCGTTTTTTTTTCTTGCCAAGCGACGTTTTTTTTACAAAAAGACGCTCAATTTCGTAGACCAACATGTTGGTCTACGAAAACGTTTTTAGCCTGACGCTTCGTTGTATGGACAATTATTATTAAATAACTACTCTCAATTGGATAAAATATAGGGATGAAATTTGACGACTCCAGTGAACTTTTTTATAATTTAACCTTGACCTGGTCATTACTGATTGGCCAACAGTACTTTTATCAAAGAGGTTACTGTTTATTTATAAACAATTATTTATTATTTATAAACTTTAATTATTTATCACAGATAATAAATTATTTATCTAATATTATAAAGAAATATCATAATTAAGTAATTGTTATAATTTATATTTATTAAAGTTATTACATTGATTATTTTCAATAATTATGTTCTCTTTGCCTCCCTGGACACTCCGTAGCGTTGCGGTGATCAATCATCTGTGTGTGTAGCCACCAGAGCGACGCTACGAAATGTTTTTTTCGTCATATTCCTACAAAACGTAGGTGTGTGTAGCCAAGGCTTAATAAAAACAAGAAAAATTTGAGTAGCTGTGGTGCTGTAATAAGGTTGCCAACGAAAATTTAGTGCCTAAACTCTTATAATTGATTTATACGAGTGTTTGTGAACACTGCCAATACCGTTTAGGATTTGTGGCATTGACTTGTAACCAACTAGTGTCACGAAAACTTCTGTTAGGCCAATAGCGACTGCGTATTTTTGGCAACCATTGTATCCGGTAGGAGCCATTCGCCTCCAGCTAAAAATTGTGCATAAAATTCAAAACTTCGTCACAAAATAGTAGCAAAAATAAACCAGAGTGCAAATTATTATGCACCAAAAGCAAGCAAAAAGTGTCCTCTCTTAGAAAATTAGCACAAAATAAGTAATTAGCTACGCTTTTCAAGACATTTTTGACATTAATTGAGAGAGCGCCGCAATGAAATGCGAACGAAGTGTCCACACTTTCAGGATTATATATATTATTGTTGTAAACTTTTTTTTTTTATTATTTTTAATAAAATTCCTGTTTGTTACCAATCATACATGGCTCACTGTGTCTAAAAGTGGATGAAGCGGTTAATCACTTGCAGTGCCTTCTCACATGCTGCCATCTCTGTATTAGTTGGGTCTTCTCTGGAAGGAAGAACTCCTACTTTTTTTACATGTGCAACTTCCAGCTTTCCTAGCTTGTCAGTCAATGACCTCTTGGCTTGCAACAGTACAGGGAGAACCATTCTTTTCTGGTTTAGGTAGTGATGCTTTGCTGACTTGTTTGACGGCTGCCGTTTAACTTGTTCACGGCTCTTGATCAGATTTCTCACCACCTGCTTTGCCAAATATTTCCGCAGGATTTCTTCTGAAAATGGCAAAATTTTCTATTCTAAGTATTGGGAGACTGTAGCAAACATTTCTGGTAACGACATAACATCGTCATCTCAAGTTCGAATAAGTTGCACTGGCGGATCCGTGACTTTTCGAAAATAGCCTTTGGAAAAGGGAACTTTGGAAAATTTGGTTTTGCAAATGGACATATCAAAAGTGGAAACCATACAAAAACATCCCTTGCGAAAATATTTAGAATGATAACTTTCACTTTGTAGAGTGTTTTTCATACAGTTACTGGGTCAGCAAGCTCGCCTCATGACCTGCAAATGGCAGGTTTAGCTTATTGTCAATTTCCTATACAATACACCACCATTATGACTATTCGGAGCACAGAGTTGGAAATTATTGAATGCAATATATGTTGTCATTATGAGGGTTGGGTTGTGCGTGCTACTAAGTAAAGTAGAGTCCAAATTCCAACTCACACATTGATATTACAAAAAAGTAGGTCCAGTAATGTCCAACACTGTGCTACATAGAGTGATATTCTCAATCATAGTGAAGTGGTGGATGTACTGTCTGTCTCAGTGCCAAGTACCAAATGTTGGACAACAGACTCATTACCCATTTCATTATAGCTGACAAATCCAAGGGTTTTCGAATAATCATTTGTCAATCATTCCATTTGCGAACAGTCCTATTTTCCAAAAGCTTTGTTCGAAACTTGCCTTTTTCACCAGTCATTTTCGAACAGGGCATATCCCGCACTGGCACTGTGTATATTGTTTGAGCAGTCAGCCAAAGATTGTATTAATTCAACTATATCACATTTTTTTTCATGTTGATTTTTGGTTGTCAAAGTCAAAGTAGCAACTTTATTAATCTTACCATCTTCTGTGATAACTTTGCAAGATGCCTTAGTCTGCTTTGGGGTACTCTGTGATACTGCAACCAATTCTGGTGCATTGAGAGTACTCTCTGATACTGTAGCAAACGCTGGCACACTGAGGCTGGTGTCTGATACTGCAGCTGCAATCATAGAAGAAAGTCGTAAATCATCATTTCTTACATTTCATCAGAATTTTTATGCAAAAAATACCATTGATTCTAACTGACTTACTCTCATCACATCTAGTGGTTGGTGTACTACTGTATTGTGGTGGATGTTTAAAGCTGGATATGGATGGTGTTGAAGCTTCGATAATGCTGCTATCTAAAATTGACAATCCAAACCACATGATTTACCACACAAACACGCATTTGTGTGCTACATTTACAAACAGTCGATACAATAATATGGCCATGGTTACAACAACTTAGTATTATAATAATAATATATGTTGAGTGTAGCAACGGGTTACCTGAAGGAGTGTTACTGGTGTTTGTCTGAGGTTCAATAGGCATTTTCGGATCGAGAACGTTCATTCCAAAATGGGCGAAATTTTCGTTTTTCGGCGAGTACAAAACCTGTTTTTTGGAACGCTATGCTGAACGGTGGTTTTACCGTTCAGGGGGTCGTCCACCCTATGACGTTCTTGATCCGAATGCGTAGAGTTCTCCTATAATAAATATTTTTGCAAATAATGAGCCCTTTTACGTTAGTTACAATAACAAGACAAGAGTGATGAGGCCTCAAGTTTCATTTCTAACAATAATAATAAAATAAATAATAACAAGTCTTGAAGCATGTTGATGTTGAAATTGTTTTTGGACACATTTTACTGAGGATGGTGAATTAAAATAAAATTGTAATAAATAATTATAATATAAGAAAAATGTATGATAATCATTATTAATATTACTGTTATTCAAATGATATCATCATTAATATTATTATAAGTTCTTATAGTTTTTTTAATTATTTTATTATACTTTAGTTAGTTAGTAAAAAAAAACACTTGTTCAAATAGCCAAACATCACCAACCAACTGATAATAAGCATTGTTAAAAATGAAAAATAGTAATTAGTAAAACACATAAGTAACTGGTAATAATTATCAAAATTATTATTTACTTTTTTATAATATATAACCAAAAAGCTGTCACCTCAGCAGGATGCGTTTTTTACTATTCACTGCGACACTAGAAAAAAAGAAGAAGATAACTCCGATGAAGTGAACTTTTGATTTTGAACGTTCATGCATAGAATTTATGCCAGGAACGAACGTCAAAATTGCATTCGGAAGCGCTTTCCCGTGCCAATTTTTTCAAGGCATGGACGTTCTTGATCCGAAAATGCCTAATGACATCCCACTTATCGCTTTCACTCTCTGAGAAATTTAATGAAGACAGTTTCACGAGATTGTTTCAAATCTTATTTATAGAGAAATGTGGCATTTAGTGGCTCATGGGAAATATTGCAATCCTTTCCTGTTATTACCACATAATTATACACACCTAGAGAAACCAGTAAATCTGTTTCATGATTTACTGCATCATTTCCCTCAGTCTCTGTGATATCTTCAAAGTCTGCATCGCTTACACTTTCCTCATTGTCTCTAAGTGCTTTGTATCTTGTGAACGACGCATCCAGATGCTTCCAAATATCCGCTATGGTACAGTATCTACAAGTGTATCAGTTAATGTAAACTCTTTAGTGCAATATGCTTTGAAATTTTTTCAGCCTGCAGGAATTCCTACAAATCTGACTCAGACCAACAATGCTGCATATAGGATTGACTACATCAGCATATCTGATGTGAACTGATGATAAATTCACATTGCTTAAACAACCAAATTTAAAACTATTGATTACAAGAATTGGTTGAAAGCTGCCACAAATTGCTGCCACTAATTTCTGTCACAAATTGCTGCCACAAATTGCTGTCACAAATTGCTGCCACAAATTGCTGTCACAAATTGCTGCCCATTGAAGCAAGTCAGTTGTTACACCAGTTCAGTAGTTGATTGAGTCTATGAGCAGCTAATGCAATTACATCAAATGAACAGTGTACAAAGACTATGTAATACATAGTCTTTGGTGTTAGCATTGCACAATCTATGTTTTATTACCTCATATGTGTAGTGAGCACATCTCCAGAATCATCAATATCTCTGTCAGATATCCCGTCAAAGAAAATATAGTTTCCATTGCTATCTTCTTCATGCCAGCTACCACTCAGCAGGTAGTCCGAAATTCGCATTCTGTGCCATGCAAAGCCTGGGACATTTTCTTCAATCATGGACTTTGATATGACACATCGTTTTCTTTGCTCAAGTTTTCCCCATTCTCTGCTAATGTTGGACTCTTGAGTGGAGAGTGACTGACCACACATTATACTTCTCTGCTTCATCTGCAGCCGAATGACACTGTTCACAATGATGTGGTCCGGATGCTGATTGGATGTTCTGCAGGCGTTTTTATGTCCTTAAAACATCTTTCTTGAGATTCTGCATTTATGGAACGCAGAGAGACCATCCTATACCACTCAGCAAAATGTGAGGTGATGCTGTGGTATGCCATTCCAAACATAGCACGGACTCCAACTTGCCGAGGGTTTTTGAACAGCTATAAATATGTTAAGCTTTTTAAATATTTGATGGCAACAATTTGTCTCAATTTTGCAGGACAAGCTTATCACTTGTTATTTCTTTTTAAAAGTGACAGTACATTTCATTTAATTCGAAGTAATGACCAGCTAGTAGCATTCCCTTGAATGTTATTGCATTGAACAACATCAAATATCGAGTGTTGAGTAATCTTACTGCATAGTAGTCCAATGAGAACACATAGGTCAAATTGTGCATGGCCAATATGTTCTTCGCACTCCTGTCACTTTCATTGTGTATGCCAGCTGTTGAATGTGGCCCAGGCTCAGCAATAGCCTGTGGAGTCTTCGGACTTTCTCGTCAGAGTGATACTCTGGGGTGATCTGGTCGAAGAATGCTCTCAGTCTTATCAAAGCCATTCTCACATTTGAGCCATTTACTTCGTGATGGTTTTCTGTGAAAAACATCAATTATTGTTCATATTGTATGACACTACCTTAATACGTAACTTTTCACATGCAATACTTGTGGCCGGTTTGTAACCACATTATGTCATATGTCAAGTTTGTAGCTGATTAATTTCTTCAAAAATCTAACCTTAAATCTCTGGCATTGCTTCTTGCAGCTGAACTTTCAGTTGATTTGGCACCGCAAACATCATCTCCTTGAATATGTTGCCTAACAATAGCGAACACATTCATGAGCATGTCATTGACTAACCTAGTTGCATTTTAAATACTGGAGCTATTTTGTTGGTTTGACTGATGTAGCCCTTTGTCAGATTATTTTAGAAGAAAAAAAATATTCGTTGTTGGATTACTAATCTCTACAAACCCAACAGTTCTTGAAAAATGTTCATTTTCTTATTGATATTTTGAACTTTTTCCCCGGCCTACATTTCTAGGATTCACAGGTATTATATATGTAGCAAAGACAGTATAGTAGTCTTTGCCGAAGCCTTAGATAGTCTTGGTTAGCCGTGGATGGTCTTTCTATTAGCATTTACTGGCAATAACATAGTCATTGGATTGTGACCAATCTCACTGAACTATATCCCATCGAATGACTATATAAACATTGTCTGTGGTTAACTGGCACTGGGGTTAGGGCTGTCTGATTGCAGCTTGGCTGTAATCACCTGCAGTGGTAGCAATGATAAACTGATAGATTACTTACTGATGGTGTTTTTCAAATCGTGAAGGCATTCCAGTTGAGCGATTTCAAAACGATGAATATCAACATTCAACTCCGAGCAAAGCAGTGCTGGTGGTCGCTTGATTCCAGCTAGGTGCTTGTCTAGCATTTGACGAAGCTGGGCTTTGTTCCTCTCATCAGTGTCGAAACCTCTCTTCTCTAGCTCGATGCGTAAGCTATTTACCTATGGATGTAAGTTGCAAAATGTTACAATGTTGGTCACTGGGTTATTATAACAATTAACCATTGGTACCATTGTTGTCTTTACTGTTTGATGAACAAAAATTTAAACATCAAACCAAAATGCCAATAAAATTTTCCATCCTATAATGGAATATCTGACTGAAACTTAGAATGTGTGCATGAAATTGGTCTCCACTCAGCTAAACATATTATGTCATCATATTGCTAACAACACTTGCTTACAAGCCGCAACCTTGTGTCATGCTGGGTTGGACAAAATTCCAGGTTTATATTTTTTATTGTGTGTGTATCTGTTGGCTACTTACATCCAAGTGATCGAAGACCATGAGTGCTCCAGCCTGTCTGTTGCTCCAACGCTCAGTGCCATTTATCACCTCCATTCTATCTTCTATGCCAAAGTACTTTGGCTTTAAATGGCTGCTGATAGGCTGCTGATAATGTCGTGCGTGAATTCCACAGTGGCAAGGGTAGTGTCCGTTTATTTGATTTCCGGCTTCAAAAGCTCGGGCTGGTGCATCGCCTGCTTGTACAAAACAACATATTTCAACATTTAAATATTCTTACTGTCGGTTATTTTTTAATTTAATGGTTAACACTATATTTTTAAAGACAGGGATCACTGCAGGCCCACAGCGTAGAAAAGTCATTTCTAATTAACATAAGTCTGGTGGGCAAAATTATGCCCATTTTAAACCCATTAACCTTACCAACAAGTTGAAATCACACTAGTTAAAGTTGCAAACTTTTTCAAACTCCCAATGCTGCAACTCTATTTTCTAATGGGAAGGCTCAATATCCATGTAGTGGAATCATTTGATTATATGTTTTTTTGAAGATATAAATAAATAAATATTGTTCGTAATAATTAAATAATTGGCTGCAATTAAATCACAGTGGCTGAACCTATCATAAGCAAAATTATAAAGGCCTGTTACTAAGCTTACCGATGCCAAATCTTTGAACCGATGTGTACGGAAGGCCAAGTTTTGTTGTTGAGAACGAGGATTCCAATGAAATCAAGTCTTCTACACGATGTAATGTGTATAGGATCTGGTCTCTCACGGAACTCTGTGACCGAGCAAACATGTACATATGTGGTTTCTCCACCTGGCTCTGTACATTACCTTTTCTACAAGAATTTAAACAAAGTTTTGGAGGTTTAAAATTGTCAACGCATGGCATCCTTCGAGGTCGTTGTTTGTACCTTTAAAATTGAAAATAACTGGCAAAATGTATTACTATTTACACATAGTATGACTATCATACCCTTTATATTCCTCAGCTGTCAAGTACGTGAGAGGATCATAAATGAATGAGATCAGGACAAGGAAATGGCTGTGTGATGCAATGGTTGAATGGTCATGCCAGACCGAGAAATAGCGTGTTCTTATCTGCTCATTTAGTTGCTGAATGGAGTTTGCTTGGACGGTGAGACCTACAAATTTAGATTATAATGTGGTCTATTTGAATGTTTCCTGTTCGGCATATGATAAACATTTAAATTCACATCAAATTACTAATTTTAATTAGTTCTAAATCTAGACATGTTCTAATTAATCACCTCTTTCTTTCATTGAATGGATGGCTTCTTCTAGAGACACATCTTCTGCGTATTGCCCTCTTAGCATTCCATCATTTTCTTGCTCTAGAAGAGTGCGCTGCATTACCTTATCCAGTGAAAAGGCTCTTCCTTGAAGGACTACACTGGACCTTTCTAGGGTGCCTTCACTGCCAATTCTGAGATAATTTAACGTAATTGGCACGATCTCCACGCCAAGGTCTATTTCCCCAGTAGCAATCATGTTTCTCGTGCATTCCTTCATCTTTGCTATCGTTGGCAGAATCTTTGTGAGGTTAGTGTTCACCCCGTTAATGCACAGCTTTCGAACAGACCTTCTATTTCGCTTCGCTTTGTTTGCTTCTACCAGCCCTAAACTTTGGCCAAATACTTTCAGAACTTGGGCACCGTTCAATGCAACTTTACCACACTTCTGATGCACAGGATACTGTTGCGCAAGTCTAGTCCAAGTCACCTTAGAGGACTTCTCAAGGTGTGTCTTAACATTGTCTCTGTCGAAAACAAACCTATGGTGGTCAATCACGTATGTTGACTTGCGAGGGCTAGTTGGTTCCTTGAGGGTGGTGTCTCTCCTCAAGTTGGCCATGGCTCTATAGCTAATGTTGTGTGTAAGCACAGCCTTGTTCATTTGATCTGTTATGCTCTTGTTCACTGTTGCCACGATGTCTTTGACTTGCAGATTTGTCACTTCTGTGTTTGTAGCGCCAGCAACCTCGTCAGCGAATCGCTTTCCGTACTCCTTTTGAAAGGCTGGCTCGATTGCACTGAGTATTCTCTTCACACACTTCTCTCTACTCAGACCTTGTGCAGAAATCATGTTGGAGACGGAATCCAACTGACCAGATCTGTTGCGCCGCAGTGCAAAAAAATTCTCTTGATGTGGCTCTGCTTTGCATCTTGGGCAGTCTGTGAAGCAGTGCAATCTTTTCTCTGCATCCGAAAGCTCCCTCCATGTGACACGTGTGAAGTGGTTGACGAATTGGTGGTGTGTCTTGCCATCAATGTAGGAGATGCTATAATATATCAATTCTGTAATTACTAACAAGTTTGCATTTTGCAACCCATATAATATTGAAGACATACACTGCATATATATGCTTCGATATTGTTTATGCTTCTACTAAATACAGCGCATTTGTTACACTGCTCTTGGGATTTTCCACTTATTTATAGCTATGCGTGTTGCTATAGGGTGAGTCACAAAGCTAACTAGCAGTTAGTGGATTCTGAGATGAAATCAGCTGATATCAGCTGAGAGCTATAGGGTGAGTCACAAAGCTAACTAGCAGTTAGTGGATTCTGAGATGAAATCAGCTGATATCAGCTGAGAGTAGAAAAATGAGGTGACTTTCACCTAGAGTCAGTGAACCATTTCCCACAAAATCCACCACCTCCAACATTGCTTTGAAATACAACTTATGACTTTCACCTAGAGTCAGTGAACCATTTTCCACAAAATCCACCACCTCCAACATTGCTTTGAAATACAACTTATGACAGCACATTTACCATGAGTTGGTCAAGCTACAAGTTAACATTTTGTGATATAAGATTTTTAAAAACAATCACGACACATGCACCAAGCACAACAGTGTCACCCCATTACAACAGACAACAGCGCAGTGTATCCAATATTTTTTGTACTTAAAGCTAATAATATGCTGTCTAACTTTGAGGACTAGAAGTTGGTGTTACATTTTATGGTTTCTAATGTTGGTCTGTTTCCAGATGAATATCTTTTAACCAATCAAAAATTATATGGCTTGATGGGTGCTGATTGAATATTTTCATAATGGAGCAAAATGGCACAAAGTTCAACCAAATTATGTAGCAGCTTACCTGGTATGAAGCAAGCGGTTTTGTTCTTTTTTAAGCCTCAGCCACAAAGCTTTAGAAGTTCCTTCTACCATACAGGGAAAATCTTGCATTATGAATTTGTACTGTTCATAGCTCTCACAGATTGTATAAAGAATTGCATGGCCAAAGCCACACCATGGAGTTGGTCTTCTAGGCATTATTGAATTTTCCTTGATGGAGATTGTAGATGTTCACTTGTTAGCACACAAAACTACTATTGTGATTTTGGAGGGAACTCTCTCAGTCACATTTGGCGCTAAATCTTCTGATGCTTCATTGGATAATATTTTGCCCGGCATCTTACACCAATCTTGGTTTGGTATGGGTTCATCTGATGAACCCCCAGTAGAGGTTAGAGAGACATCAGAAAATGACATTCCAATGCAATGATAGTATTAGACCAGAGCATCTAATATTTTTTGTCAATGAATGATTACTACTGTGAGAAACTTTTGTGCAAGAAGACGTAGCTACAAAACGTATATTTATTCCTTTAGATAAATTAATAAATTAAAAACAAAACATTTGCTTGTGAAGGCTGTCTTAGGTTATCAATGGTTGTAGAGTTTGTTTAGACTATCTTGGTGGATATATGCAACTTGGCCATACATTGCTTTCTGTAAGTAGAGTAATTGCGAAAGCAGCGTATTTGACCTTTCATTGACTCTTTTTTATGACATTACTGAGACAGTATAGAGAGCGCTACTTAGGGTAAGCCAGCTTCTAAAAAAGCTTTCCATTTTTTGGGGAGAGTTTTTTCACCAAGAAGCCAATTGCTTTGGTTCTGCTGTATTAAAATTAGATTGAAGTGATGGTTAAAGTCTGGGCTTCATTGCCATGTGTCCAACTTTGAATAGTAAGTGATATATCAAGATTAAATGGGCCACCATTTGATGTGACAAAACTGAGCAGATTATCATGCAATATGCACATTTTATGTCAAAAGATCAAATAAATGCAAAATATAAAAAATCACCATCCAAGATATTGATGTTACAAACCTGAAAAACTTATTTTTATTTAATCTGGAGTTTTCATCTGCTCTTGGGTTCTTTCTGAATGTATTTCAAAAACGTTTTGCTTAAACTTAACAGAAAAAAATATGAAATTTTTTTTTTTCACTTAATACATATGTAGTCTACGACAGAACACACTATTGTGACTTGAAAATTAGCTTTTGGAAGTTGCCTTTTTTATTAAACAATTTTATAGAAAAACAAGGAGGACATAACTCCTGAACCATTTAATTCACCGGGTAACCATTTAATTCACCTTGTTATAACAAGTCATGATACAGCAGTATCATGACTTGTCCTCGCCCGGTGTTGTATCTGTGAGTTAGCTTCTGCCACCTCAATACTTCGCTCATCAGCAATGTGATTGTGCTGACGAGTTACCTAAAACGGTTTGATACATTCTGTTACTGCTTTTAATACTTAGTACGGTCAGTTAGATTGATAAAGAATGATTCGTGAATAGCAGCAGGTAAATATGCTTATAAAATAATTCCTTTGAAATATATGTATAAGTAGAGTTTTAAATATCAAACTAGTGGTAGAATAAGTCATTGTTACTGTTACCTGTGGATGTTCATGGTTCCAAGAGTTTGCAGTGCTCCTCTACAACCTTCCTGGTCTCTCCTGGTACAATACCAGTATATGTGATTAGCATTCTCTAACTTTCTATTATATACATAACGTTGAAACACCGCATTCCTTCCGCCTCTCTTCGTTTCATGAAATGTTAAAGCGTTCATTAAATGTCAACTGCTTACAAGCCAAGGTTGTTACAAAAAGGCACAAATATCCAAGATGACTCGGTGAACTGACTCGGCAAGGTTACTCAGTAGCTGCTTCAGGTAAAGTCTGTTTAACGTAGTTGCTCATTTCAACTCAATAAACTTTCCATATAGATTTCAACTGGCTCTTCAGGCATCAGCTACCAATTCCATCAATAAAATTATAACAATTTTTAACTAATGCAGTTCCATTCGATACATTCCCGATTCAACTTTTCAAAAAAATATAAAATCGTTTGGTACGCTAGAAATATAATATTGTTTGCGGTTACAACCCAATACAATCTATTTAATTATTCCTCCCTCAAACCTCTAGTTTCAACAAGCAACTCTTCACTGAAGAAGGGCCAATTTTTATGTAGATTTTATTCAATCAAAGTTTTCATTGGTTTGTGCTTTGAACATAAAAGGATAGGTTGTATGAAGTGATTTAAAGTTTGGTGGTGAAACTGAAATACTTTTATTAACGAACAATTCGAGTGACATAACTGCAAAAGTTTACCCAAATCTCCTCCAAACATTGATCTATCATAGAGTATACATTAAAAAGCTTCGACTGGTGATCATGTAGTAGTACATACCTTGTTTCATCAGTTGGAGTTGTCAAACTGAGTGAAGACAACTCTTATTAATTATATAATACTCAGTTGTTAGGCATAAAAATTCAAAAAACTGTGACGCTGAGTTCCAATTTATTTTTCAATTTCAGTTTTTCATCTCCTTGCTTAAAAGTGGCCATTTTGGTAGATCAACTATTTTTGTTAATAACTGTTGATTAGTTGGATTAGAAGGTTGTCTGAAATTACACATTTACCAAACAAACATGAGGAACAGTATAAATAAAGTGATTGTTACCGGCTAAACAAGCTAAATTTCTTGTTGTTTACAGCCTTAGAAAGTTTATATGCTGGTTGATTTTGTTACTGATTCTGCAAATTGACCGCAAAATTTTTTTAATATTCAGTTTCACATTCACTGAGGCAAGCAATCGTGAAAAATTATTAATTAACTACAGCCTATACAATTAAATAAATTACTAAATGTATTGACTCCCGCATCGGCATGCCGGACATGACACTAACTCTAGTCTATCCCAGACATTACTTTAGTAGCAATTTTACTACTCATCCCAGCACAGCATAATCACCATTATAAACCAATGGCATACTACGGTCTATTACCATTAGGTATAGGAGCCTCCCATACTCAATACCTTGCATAATCCGCTCTGTCACTTCCATTTCGTAAAGCCTGTTTTGTGCTTCCAATGTGTATCACAATACATTTGTTGGCTTTTGAGATATAATATAAAACTTTGGATACAAACTAAATATAAATCATTTTATTAGTGAAAACACAAAACAAACAGCAATAGGCATGATCAAAAGCATCATATCCAACTGTAACACAGATAAACTATGATGGCATTTCATGTAGATGACATGTGCAATAGCCATGGCAAAAGCATTCACTTTAATTAATACCAGTAACAACTCTACATTTGTATGGCAGCCCAGTAGTAAAATAGTGGATATCAACATTACACAAAACTGTTAGAAATCATGTTACTATTCAGGAGTTACTTCCTCTTACCAACATAACTACCATATTAACAACAAGACAATAGAATAAAGAACAACTTTACAGCCAACATGTGCCTCCTTGTCGCTGCATTGTGACAGAAATTGGCCACGAGTGGAAGGCTAACTTGTTATATCTACATCCAAACTGAAGTTTTAGTGATTTCCAATTTCTCCACACAATATTTACTGTATACCACAAATGAAGAAACAGAAAACCATCAACTAATGGAGTACAATTAATGAAAAATACGAATACAAAGGGTACATATGATAAACATTTAGAACAGTTCTAGATTGATGGTTTTTGATAGGAGCTCGGTTCCACAGAAGCGGTAAGAAAGACGGTGCAAAGAGCCAGAGCCACAGACCAACCCAGAGAGGTGCCATTGGAGCAAGTTGTCATCGATGGAGAGTGGGCACTGACTGCCGGAAATGCTCCACAGCAATTTCTAATCGGCGACAACAATGATAATACGAACAGAGTCATTGCGTTTGCCTCCCCACAATGCCTCAATTTACTGAGGAGGAGTGCAGAATAGTTTGTCGACGGTAACTTTGCTATTGCACCTCCACAGTTCCTTCAGCTGTACATAATCAGAGTGCCAATGGAAGACACAGCTGTGACTGTTTGCTACGCCCTGATGTCACGTAAAAGTCAGCAGACTTTTGTAGATTTCCTTCGAATGATCAACAGGCGATGCCAAGATGTGGGCTTACCTCTTCCTGCACCAGAAGTGATACATTGAGATTTTGAGATTGCAGTGCACAATGCTGTGAGGGAGATATATCCTACAGCAAGCATAATAGCTTGCTTCTATCATTTCACACAAGTAAGCATAGCATCAAGTCCGTAGCTATCTACAAAGGATAAAAAATCATTGGAACAACTTTTTAACAATTTGCAGTGAAAACCACATAAACCAACCATGTTGAAATGAATAAGCAAGTAAATCCGTTGTGGCAGTCTAATTGACAGAACAACTTGCAGCTTTCTCACTTTTGACACAAACCGTCACACATATCCCATGAAAAGCCTTAGATAGATCATGGCGATATTATAAGTTCACATCAACCATTATTATTGTTATATCTATATATGTAGTCGTTAAATATATATTTGTGCAATTCAATACTATTCTAAATTTGATTTGCTTTTCTTGGCTCTTCAACATAGAATTATGCGTGTTTCACTGTATTTCATTTACCTAACAAACAGAATACCAAAATATCAACCTCAGTTAACAATTTTTCTTGCTTTAGTCAACATGGCGCAAAATCCAACAACTTGGGCTCATGGAGTGATACAAAACAGATGAAGATTTCAGACTGTTCTGTGACAAAACCGATGCCATTGCTTGTTTGCCAGAGCAAGACGTGGCTGATGGTCTGCAGTTGTTACATAACAATGCACTAAATGGTAAGGTTAACATTACTATCCAAACAATCCATTTGAACAGGTGAATGGATTGCGAACAATAAAATCAACAACACATACATATTTTGTAGATGATTTGATTGACTACATCTACACGACGCATGTCACTGGACCGAGAGAGATCGTCAATCAAGGAAATGGCCAGCTTTTAGTGAGAGTCGTAAGAGAGCCATCATTCCCACCTACAACATGGAATGTTCATGAGATTACACATGATGGAGGTCACAGAACAAATAACAACTGTGAATCATGGAATCAACGGTAGGTACTGCTCAAGTACTATTAATATAATTCTGGAAAATTATATATTCATCAGCTTGCAAGGTTGAAAAAATAAAAGATAAATTAAAATTTGATTGTCTTTTTATTGGGAAAGATTTTCTAATCTTTGAGCAGATGGTGGAAAAAAGAATTCAATAAGGATCAATGACGTTGTGAAACTATTTATCTCATTGTACCTCGCTGTGCTAGACCAAAAAATTTGTTTAGAAGGAGACCAATACAATTATTTTATATACGACATGTTTTGTTTACAATAAAAATGGCAGACAACTTGGAAAATTTCTGATTATTACCAACAAAGCCCAAATAATACAATAATTATGTTAAGTAGCCAAATTACTATTTCAATCAGATTGAAATGTTATCAGATTCAGAATGAACGTAGACAGGAATAAAAGCAGACATAACTGGAATGAACATAGAGAGGAATGAATGCAGACATAACTGGAATGAACGTAGAGAGGAATGAATGCAGACATAACTGGAATGAACGTAGAAAGGAATGAATGCAGACATGAATGAATGCAGACATAACTGGAATGAACGTAGACGAGAATGAATGCAGACATAACTGGAATGAACATAGACAGGAATGAATGCAGACATAACTGGAATGAACGTAGACAGGAATGAATGTAGACATAACTGGAATGAACATAGACAGGAATGAATGCAGACATAACTGGAATGAACGTAGACAGGAATGAATGCAGACATAACTGGAATGAACGTAGACAGGAATTAATGAGGACATAACTGGAATAAATGTAGACAGTAATGAATGCAGACATAACTGGAATGAACGTTGACAGGAATGAATGCAGACATAACTGGAATGAACGTAGACAGGAATGAATGCAGACATAACTGGAATGAACGTAGACAGGAATGAATGCAGACATAACTGGTATGAACATAGACAGGAATGAATGCAGACATAACTGGAATGAACGTAGACAGGAATGAATGCAGACATAACTGGAATGAGCATAGACAGGAATGAATGCAGACATAGCTGGAATGAACGTAGAGAGGAATGAACGCAGACATAACTGGAATGAATGTAGACAGGAATGAATGCAGACATAACTGGAATGAACGTAGAGAAGAATCAATGCGGACATAACTTCAGGATGTAGACACATCCTGAAGAGAACGTAGACAGACGTAGAATAAATTTTTATTATTTTATTGAGAAGAAAACTCCAACATTCATTCTCAGATGTGTCAACGTTCATTCCTGACGACATATGAACTATTGTTTTGATTTTCCTTCCAGGAATAAAAAACTTCATCAATAATCCCTAAAGTAGACAACTCCTAGAATGAAAGTCAAATAGACATTTTATGTATCTGTTGTATGGCTGTTGACTGGCCAATGACCTAATTAATATAATTACATACAGAATAAAAGATTAATTAATGACCATTATATGCATGTTCTTGATTGAGGCTTTTAAAATATCCTAACATTCAATACCATTGATAATTTATTAATCGTCAATTAACAAAAGTAAAAAAGAAGTTATACAACAATATGGTATAAATGGGTATACATACACTACTGTTATGTAAGATATATAATTTGTATTGTACTATGATATATATTGTCATGCAAATATAGATATTATTCATGGATACACTAATGAAGTATACTGTTATATTCCATAAAATAATTAATACACTATAATATTGTACCGGCTTTTATATTCACACAACCATCCCTTGACAAAGAAAAAAAAACATGCAAAACCGCAAAAGTTACCATTTCTTGATACCAGTTTTGAGAGCGACAGCTCAGAATATCTACTACTTATCACCAAGTGATCAACCTTGGCTAGATTAACATTCGCTATGGGCTTGTTATACGATCGATGAAAGCAAGAGATGACTTTTGTGAACAAGCATTCATGTGGAACCGTTTGCTCCGATAGAACGTGCACAAGAACAAAAATCAGACAAAAGGACAGTAAGTTTATTGTTGAAGCTTATGAATTAAACTATAATTGATTTTTTACAGGGTGAAGCATCTCATAGGCTACGGCCATCCATCTCTATGGAAGCTTATCAAACTTGTGAAGAAAGAAGACGTTCACTCTGTTACACTCATTCAACAAACTGAAATCGGTGGAACTGTTGAGAAAGGGAGTGCTAGTAGCCATAGTATGAGCACACAGCTTTCAAATATGTAAACAGTTGTTGGATTTAGTGTCAAAACATAATTTTCAAAAACACAATTAATTTTATATTATCATTTTAAATAGCATTATTTAACAAATGAAAAAACTACTTTGATTTATTTTTTCAAAGTTACGTGTTCACTGTAAAAAATAAATCCGTTTCTAAAGCAAATAATCCATCTGACAAGGCATTTAGATGGTTTGATGCAAAGCACAAAAAAGTTCTGATCCACTGCAGGCAGCGAATACACCCATTTTCTGAGTGCGTCAATCAAATGCAAAACAACTTCCCTTCAAACCATTGAAACTCCCAGCTATTCCCTCCCAGCTTGACACCAAATATAATTGTGAAAATCAAGCTATATATTTGTTCTAGCTATTCAATTACTGATTCATTTTAACATTTTTCATACACTAGAATAAAATATTTGCACGTAACAACTACAACCTTCCTCATGATATGATCTCATCTGATTAACCAAAGTAGCTACCACTCTTCATGTCCATACTACAACTACTGCTACTACCGTACTAGCTATTACGAGAAAAGAGCCTCTAGACTAACAAAGAGTACAAACAAAGCCCATCGAGAGAGACCATAATATAAAATGACAACTAAAAAGTCGTTAACTAAAATCTATGATCAGTATCTCAAATCTCTAGCTGTTCAAGAGATAAAAGCTTTAAAAGATGTTCTGGAGTTGGAGTAAAGAGCAACTGGTATCCCTTCAGTGTGTGATGGAATATTGTGTACTGAATATTTAAAGTAGTACATGATATATTTATATACCTCACTGAGACAGGGACATTCTGGTTCTTGCATGAATCTAGAAATATCATCAGTGCTCTCTCACCAGGATCTGGGTACATTGGGGAGAGGGTTGGAGGGGGGGGGGGGGGGTGACCCGACAGAAAGTATGCTTACAGTTATTTATACTAGACATCGATAGCTCTAGCAATAACAGAGAACTCTCAATGATAAGAAACGAGCTGGCGATGTAACAAAAGAAATAAATATCTCCTTTGCAGTACAATCCTACAAGTGTGAACCCACCATTCCATTGCAGTTCTATGTACACTCTCTCAATAAACGCCAAAATATCTAAATAGAATTTTCAGAATCATTTAGCTTGAGCTGATTTTGTAACAAAGAAAACTTTCAACTCACTTTTGACGCATGAAGCTTTACACTGCAATTTTGACTAGCCATTTCTAAAAAAAATTTAAATTTTATGACAGATTTTTGGCTCACGGCCGTTGTGTATCTCGACGTAATGTAATCCACATCTGCTACTGGCCTAGCAGAAGGTTATTATGACACAGACTTGAAACATGGAGTTTTAAGTCTGTGCTAAGAATCTAAAACATTATGGTAACCATTTAACAGCTTTTGTGAAAATCCATTGACCTAGTGTTTTTCTGACAACTTGGTCTTTCCAGCCAGTGTTAGTGTTAAGGAAAGTCCAATTTAGCGCATTTTAATATTACTTCACATCCAGTTACATAAGATGGCAATGAGCCAAAATTTAGCCATTAAAATTCTATCAAAAGCCTTCAAATCAAAGTCGATCAGTATGCATATAATGTGCATCAAATGTGAGCTCAGAATGCTTTTTTAGAATTAGCTCAAGCTGACTGATCTAGAATGTTCTTTTAGATATTCTTGACAGATATTACGAGAGTGTTGGACTGAAACTTTACTGAAGCGTCCACACTTTTTTTACCATATGATAAAACATAATTTCTTTACATTTAATTACAACGCCAGTTATTTACTATTCATATACGGGTCGCTGCGCTAGCAATGGGAGAAAAGTTTTTTATAATTTTGGCCGATCATCATCAGCTATATGAATAACCAGGAGTTGCCTTATTGATAAGTCTGTAATTAAACTCTCGCTAACAAAAGCTGCCAAAGTGGACTTTACCAGCTTTTAAAATACTAAAATTTGGTCTTTGAATTTTCTTTGACACCTAATTTGTACAAAACCAGTCAGCAAAAGCTGAGGTGATGGCCTTTTCCAGTTCTACTCAGTAGGTATGGTATGACATAAGGCAAAGCAAATCAATAATGATAAATAACTGTATATATTGTTGACACATTGCTAATAGGGGTGAGGATGGGGCCTAATTACTTGGAACTCAGTCTATCTTTACTCATCATTATCCTAAGAGGAGAATTCATGGGAGCCACACCTCTGAGCTATTTTACAGAAGTAAGACTAAAGTCCGATATGGCAACTGTGTAGATAACTGTACTCACTTTTTGTCCTTTTGTTTAGTGAAAAATGGAAAAATATTATTGATAACCGAGTTAAAAAAAACTTAGGTGTTGCCTCATTATTTCAATGAGTACATGGGGGGGGGGGGGGGGGGGCCAGCAATGAGTAAAAACTAAAATATTATACTTAATTAGAACAATTATGATAATAAATGACACTTTCTTAATAAGCAACATCACAGTGATTAGCAAACAATAATATTAATGAGAACAACGAAAACTTAATGCTTATTATTACTAACTTTAGCGTGCGTACGGTTCTTCAATTTCTCAAATATCCTTGTATTACTAATTCTTTAATCGCTTTGGACAACAGACTCCTAGAAATGAAATCTAAAGATGTCTAAGAAGGAAAGACTAAATTGAAGAGGTTTGGCCACTCACTGCACAGGGATCTTTGTCTCCATTATCTTGTCGAAGGGAGCCATTGGGATGACCACAAAGAAATTCGCACCAATAGACAAATTAGTCTAAAAGCCGTTAATTTTTTTGAAAAAATTATGGTTCTACAAAAGAATTACGCAATTGGCCTATAATACCCTGATTACTTACTAACTTTTATCATCTAATAATACATTAATAACAATAACAATAATATTTATTATCAGCAATAAGAGTTTTGGCATAGCGCGCCTAACAAACAGCGACAGCAACAACAACAACAACAAGTGTGGTATAAATAATGAACTAATTTAAATAGCAAGAAGTTACATCATTAACAGTCTAGATGCTATTTAATGGAGTCCAAAAGTCTATACAAAGTATAAAATTGCTGCACCAAAGAATGAGGACAAAGAAAATGGCCATAGAACGTCAATTCAAGAAATGGGAGTTGTCCCCACAGATGTTGGTAGGGAATCCAACACTCACACCTCTACACAACCAACCTTCTGATGAAGAAATGAAAAGAAAACACTTGATTATTACAAATGGACTCATCAATAAGTATTTACTTACAAAGACTCTATCAAACAAAAGAGAGTTGTCCCCTCCTGTTATCAAACCCTCACCAACAGCGCATCACAGAAGGACCATTAAACCATCAAACAAAGTTAACATGCTGCTTATCAAAAGCCATTTGCCTGCATACAGAAAAATATCTTATTTGTTTCACTTTGCTAAATACCGCTTGAAAACTTTCAAGTTTTGTCAATTATAGTCTTTGACTTCAAACAATCCTGATAATTTTCGGCCGACGAAAGGTTTTACACATAACAAATTGCTCAAAGAGAACATTTGATCGACACGGATCATACACCATAGATAGATCCCTCTAGAAAGTAGCTAAAATATAATGTATCTAAAATGGCCGCTAACGCAATCCACTTTAAGTAAATATTAAAAGCTGACAGAACAATAATATTTTAGACTCTATAAAGTACTAACTAACTATTAAGGATGCTTTCAGATACCCTACGTGTAGGCTTGTCCCTGCATAGTCATTGAGACCCCACCGATGAGTGACGTTTAAACCATAGAAATATTTATTTCCTCCAACGTCTATGGATACTCTATGGCTAAAGCGAGCCCACTTTAGCTTCTTTACAAACAGAAATTAATTACAATGATATAATCGTTTGTTATATTTTTTATATACGCTATAATGTATTGTGACGCTCTGAGACGGGGAGAGCACAATGAGAGTATCATTGAGCCTAAAGCCGCCATGTTTTTGGGAGACAATGATGAGGTTTCTGAATGGTGTCGTGTAATCCCATCGTTAATCCCTAGGCGTAGGGTATCAGAAAGCACCCTAATAATGCACTCGACATAAAGTAAAACTTACAAACTTGTAGTGCCTTGCTATACCAAATAAAGTGAGTATTCCCAGTCCATACAGACTTCTCTGTAATATTTGTTACAACAGCTATACAACTATGTGTATATATAAGACTAAATGTGAATGTTTTTGTACAGAATCCTAACAATATTGTACGGCTCAAGCTGCGTTTGCACTATACGATTATCTTTCAAGTGGGCGGAGACTGAAATTGGCTCACAAATGTGAACAGTGCACGTGTTAACGATTTTACAATCGGTAGCGGAATCTTTTTCTATCGGGCAGCTTTGTACGATTACTGGTATATTTATTTTTATATATTATTGTTTAGAATTTTGTTTATAATTTTTCACTGATCAATTATAAGCCAATTTATAACTAAAGTATCAAAGTGAGTGAGTATCCTAATTATTATCGATATAACAACAAAAACTACAAGCTGTTTGATTATAATAAATAATTATATTGAAAAGTATTGTTGTTATTGAGAACTAATTGCAAGATAATAACTCGTTTTTTACTATTTATTATTACTCGAAATGTATTTATTATTACTGATGAGTGAAAAACCACTATAATCCACCAAAAATATTGGTAATATAAGAATTTAAGTTATATTATTAATAATAATATGATGCTGTGTATATTATCAATGAAATGCGCTGTGCTGAGAACCGTCATGGCCGCGCGATATCAGGCACAAAAGCGCATCAATTAAACTGCTGAAATATATGGGAGAGCAACTCCCGATTCTGCTTGATTCTCTCACTGCCGAGAATTGCATAATGTGAAAGCAGCTTTACATTCATTTATCTCAATAATACATACAAGAGAAAAACTATAGGAACGGCAAGAGAAGACAAACCTGCACCAGTTGTAGATGTCCATCAACAAAGTTACTGAAGCTTGTTAGACCTTTTCTAACTCTCCCTTTCTCATCTCCACTCGCCATCCTCTACTTTTTGTTGAGTTAATGATTCACACAACTCTAGTATTTATCATGTGATCTAGTACGTAGTGCTTTCCTACCAAAGGAGAGTGTATATATAACAACTTATGAATGAATGGCAGTCATTCTGTAAGACATCTACCTAGCTAAGGTGCATGTAGGAGTAGATAGTAGTAAATGATAACAATTGTAGTAGCAATAGTAGTAATAGTAGCAGTAGTTGTAGGCAACAACTCCCTTGATCAGTTTATTGTATTACATAGACCTCATTGTGTTTGGTTGATGGGGTGTAAATGGTAATTGCACTTGTATGCGTGTGCTGGTAGATACCAAAAGGAATGCAGACAGGAACAAATGCAGACAGACCTGGAATAGACGTAGACAACTCCTGAAATGAATGTCTAAAATGTGGAATGAGTCTGAATTATGCTATAAAGTTGGATATTTTGTTGTTCTGTCTAGGAAAGGTCGGCATTTTTTTTCTGGGAAAACACCTGCTATTTATGCCCAAGTAGATAACTCCTGGAATAACAGACAAAATGATATTTTATGTTGCCGTAAACCAATGTCGGCACTTGTTAGACACAATGTCAAAATGTTTTACTTTTTGGCATAACGACATTCCTTGCGAACCTGTAGATGTTTATTCTAGGTGGTCTCTTGGGTTATTCCATGTCTGACTGCATTTATTTATGTCTATGTTTGTTCCAGCCCCCAATTGCTCCAATCAAAAGGGGTTTGACAAAATGATTGGCATTTAGGCATTATATAATTCCAATACCATTTTTTGATAAAAATCAACATCATTAGCATTACAAAATTTCACTGGTTTAGCGAGTAAAAAGGCATTTGGACATCATATGCCCTAAAAAAGTGCTAACCAGATCCATCTTCCATAAAGCAACTGTCAGCACTGCTGTTGAAGAAAAGCAAGAAACATACGTTGATGTAACTGAAAACTCTTTCAAGAGACGATACAACAACCCCGAGTGAACTTTCTAATTTATATCTAAATGCTCATACGCTTATCTCGGCAATGATAAATGAGAGCTTGGAAATAGAAGTAAAAACTTTAATGCGAAATGAGAAATGGTTAGACAAATCATTGCAGGATGTGCCTATATTGACTTCAGCTATTTCTGTATTCATTCTTGTTGACACTCATATCTGTTTACTTTCATTTCAGTATTCAAATGTTATATTGGTTGCATCTTCTTCTCACAAAAATCAATTACATTATCTACTCTTTAGTTAAATCCCATTTATTTATTATTGTACTTCACTTGTTTTGTTTTATTGTAGATCTATAACAGTTGCTGTAACCACAACAGGAAATGTCTCCTCCTTCACAACATCTACAGACCATCAGTTTTATGATTTCATAAAATTGATTCGACTACCTAACCCTAACAAATACCGATAATGAATAATAATAATAATAGTAAACAATAGGAATAATAAAAACAGCCAGGTAGGTTCCACAATTGCATCGTATATTATGACATCATGCAAAAAGTGCATTTATCTGAGTAGTTCTCAAACTGCTTCTACGATTTTTGCAACTGACCTACCATAAGAATGAATCGATTAACGCAAGTGTTTTAGGTTTCATATTGAAAATTTTCAGGTCACCAGATAGCCAGTAATAAACCACACTTAATTAACTAATAGGTATCTGTTCAAATACGCTTCCCTACAGCTGAGTTGCTCATGTATTGTAGGGGAATGTGACAATGACCAGCTACAGGTCGACCTAATTTATTATATCCAAGCCGAACTCTAACACTATTTATATACATTCATTCGCAAGTCGAACATTAACTGCTATTTTACATAATTATATTGTGTGCCTATTTTTCATATATTGTATACATGTGCTCGGGCAGCCATCCATGCGATGGAGACTGCCCCCTTTTTTCTATCCATGGTTCTATTGGCTTTTGTCTAACCAATCAACTGTACAGGCGTGGCCTGCCTTTGTCCTATGTACTGTCAATAATTATTATATAACTTTTCTCGTATAAATATGCATGTATCGCAGTAATAAACTCAGAGTTAGCCTGACACTCTCACTTGCTTGCTGATTCCTATTGCATAAAGCACTTATGCAAAGCACCAGTGGCAAAGCAGAAAATACACAAGTAAGCTCTCACATACAGATTGCGCTGATAGATGAACTGACAAGTTCAACACTTGCACAATAACTTGGACAAATAAAGTAGCTCTTGGACAAGTCGGCTAGTAGCTAAAATAATAGTCAGTAGAAAGTGTTCAGTCGATTCGACTCACACTGCACTCGACCTACGGGCCAGTGATACTGGAACGATTATTTGAACTGCTAGTTCGACCCGACGCATCTATTCCACCGAATAGAAAATCAGTGGAAAGTGAGGGAGTTGTGACAACTCCTCACTGTGTATTGCTTGCGGGCGTACAACGCTGCAAACTCTACTCTACCGGTTTAGATCGCTGACCTTGAGCGAGTTGGAGGCGAACACTGCACTGCTTATAAACACTTACTACTGTGGGCCGCTGTGACAGCTACCACTTCACCCTAAATTCCTGTACAGTATTACACATAATAAATCCATAGTTTCCCAGCATGCCATTTGTCATCCATGATTACTAAGTTAATAAGTTGGTCCATCAACAGTTATCTACACATTGATGTATTGATTGTGACAATCTGTTCCTTTCAAGTTAATATTTTATTAATTTTTCCAACTACCACTCCATTTAGATACAAGATGGCCGATGCTGGTTTACTTAAATTATAATCATTTCTTACTATATGTGATGCTTGACCAGATAGGGAGCCATTACATGCACGCTTGGTCTTAGGATGAAATCCATATGTGGTTCTAACACTGTTCCATTATTCAATTATTGTTCAATAAATAATTAATAACAAAGGTTTTAGCCTATTTCGCCATAACGTCAAAACAATAGTGCAAGACAACGAGCTTTGGAATATAAATTTTTGCTAGTGATTACAAAATGATGATTTTTGCCATTCACAAGGTTCACTTTCACTATTAATTAACGCTAAATCCCGATATTTTGGACAAAATCATGCATTTCCATAACTAAAAGTTTTATCGTCTACGGTTAAACCACACCCACAGAGACAGTTGAAGTAAAGGTACTGTTAAGTGTAATTCAGCCAACTAGCATTGATGGCCGTTTTATTTATTATTTATTATTTCTGTACAAGTGTAAGAGTAAATAAATCAAGAACTTATAACACAGTTGTTTGCTGTGTGCTGACTAAGAACTTTAGTAGTACGATGGTTGCCATTCAACGAATGATGTGGATAACAGTAATTATTATATATTAGTATCAGTAATAAAAAGACAAAGTTTTAGATGAACTATTGTCATTTATTATTTCTATTGCTGCAAAAATTAATTACCAGCAGCAATAACTCACTCATTACAATTCAGTTGTATTGTACCATAAACAATGTTAAATAGTCCACAAACGATCATCGTTGGTGATAGTGCTACACAGTCTGATGCTGCGCTTGTTACAAATGAATATTTTGAAGCTTTCTGTTTGATT
Source organism: Cryptosula pallasiana (assembly GCA_945261195.1). NCBI lineage: Eukaryota > Metazoa > Bryozoa > Gymnolaemata > Cheilostomatida > Cryptosulidae > Cryptosula > Cryptosula pallasiana. The sequence continues at coordinate 25,828,812 of OX183136.1, read as the reverse complement.
ATGCAAGCCTAGCCTTTGGCGACATATGAGTTTCAAATAGCAATAAAACTTGGAGCTTGATTTATCACTAGACTTCTTGTCACCAGCTATGGTCAACAATTGCCTAAAACATCTCAAGATAAGTTTGTTAATAATTAAGTTTCCACAACAAACTTTTTGTTTATTGCCATCATCAATAATTTGTCATGATGAGAATATTGTCAACTAGCTACTACGCTACTGGACCAGCCTATGTTTAAATAGTATTTATTGTAAGGTTGCGCTACACAATCTTGGTAAGTGGTGCACTTGTTAGACTCTTTTGACGCATTATATTGAATTAAAGAGATATATTTTAAAGGAATGCTTTCCATATCTCAGGAGAGTTTTGTTTACCCAAAGTTTAACATCATTGGACATTCAACATCATTATTATCATTTGCTATTATTAATTGTAATATTACTAAATAATGTTTATTTAATGATATGGAGAATAAAAATAATTTAGACTGCTGAATAATCATGTTAATTATAAGATTAACGCGATTAATATAATTTGTGAGATTAACGCCATCAATACTCTTAATTGCGATTAAAAAAATAATCGTTTACACTTCAGGCAACTCTGCACTTTTTACGGTAACGAAGTAGGAAAACCTGTCCAATGCATAGATTTCAGCGTTAGCAGTGCGTGAATAAATCATAAAACATTTGTTATAAATTTAAAAAATTGTATTGAAAATCATATAATTATTATATATAAAAATAGATAAACAATTTACAAAATATAATCATTTATTTATTATTTATAAATAAATTTGTACGAAGCTGATAGGTTGGTGTTGTATCAATGCGGCGGCACTTCACAGATTTATCAGCCTTATTATTTTAGTTACTGTTATTTCACTGGCTGTAGATACTGTTTTGAGTGACTTCCCACATTGGATATTTTTATTTTAGAGATTTTTCACTGTTTTATAAATTGCCATACATACATGCATGAAAAATGAAAATTTAACCAACCTTTATTTCTTGCCAACCAGAATGTGATATGAGTGCTTATTGATGTTTTATGCTTTATGTATCAGCTATTACAGTAATATCACAGCAGAACAACTTTATAATTCTATGTCATGTTACTGGACATGTAGTAAGACAGACAACTTCGAAGTAAATGACAAATTTTTGTGAAACAGGCTGCATGTTGCAATAAATGTTGCGCATAGAAGCATAATTAACATGAGTGCAATTAAACAAGATTAAAAGTCAGATTAATCGCAGACTAATCTAAATCTCTACAAAGAATAATCGCGATTAGAGTGGTTAATCTTTCAACAGTCTTTATAATAATATATCAAGATAATACGAAAATAAATATCAGCAGCAGCAGCAGTAGTAGTAACAGCAGCGGCAACAGTTGCAATAATAATATAGTAAGTACTAAGCATAATAATGAACAATAATAATAATAGGTAATGTTGTAGTAGCAAAAACCTTTATCAATAATAAATAATCTGAAAAAGTAAATAATAACATAATAATGTTAAAGTTATGCAAAACAAATTTACCTATAAATAACAATAATATTCACAAGTGGTGGCCCCATTCTACTGGCCTGGTGATGGGTGAGTGGATTGGAGTGTATATATATATACTTTCTTTAGCTATCCTCCCCCACTACCATACCAGGCCAGTAGATTGGAGCTGCCTGTGGTGTTAATACTGTACAGGAAATGGCTCGTATCCAACCGATATGCTATGTAACTCTATACTAAGTAGACAACTCCCAGCTACGGGCCTACAGGAGGAATAGGAAAAGTAACAAACACCGGTCTTTGTAACTAACCATACAGAACTTGTGTACATGGCATTTGTATTATACCCTTTCTTTCACTAGCCACCTGTTATGCCACTAAAGCTATTATTTTACTCGGTTACGATACCTCATGCTAGCCCACCTACCTTTTGTATGTATTATTGGGCTACCTGTACACAAAGAAATATTATGTAACCTGTTATATAAATACTGGCTGCTGCTGCCTCACAACTCAGAGTAGTTGGAGAAGCGCAGCCAGAAGTACGAAGAAATACAGACTACGCTACTATCACACACACACACTCTCTCTCTCTATTGCTTACATGAAGAAAGCAATGAGCATTGTAACAATTGAAGTCTTACAATAAAATCACAAGCCTGCAAAATACAGCTGGCAAGCGCCTACAAGTAGGCGGCCTACACTTTGTAGGGCCCTGCAGTCACGCAGCCGACCTAGCCAGCACTCAGACCAACACACAGCCCAGCTATGCCGGCCAGCACAAGCTGCTGAACTTCTGCCTGTGATTTAGTCTGGTACTGAGGAAGGTGCAGGTGCCTGCTACCAAGTGAGTTCTCACTGCAAAAATCCTGCAAAACTACTTTATTAAATAATAATATTTATCAGGCATAAATTATTTTATGTGATGATGATGATTATTATCATTGACGATCATGTTGTTGTTGTAAGTTTCCAATATATAGTTAGTAACAGCAGTCTGAGTCTATGATCGATGATCATGATGATGTTTGTTACTGTCTGTCGTATAGTAGTAGTAGTTAGTCATTATTATTATCATCATCTATCTATCTATTACAATTTAAATTAACTAACAGACATTTATTATTAGCTATATTTGAATAAAAGTTTTAGCTCTGGCAACAAACCGTTCGCTGGTGGGTGATAATGCATTGTTAAAGCACACTGGCTGGAACGGAATCAGAAGCTCATGCAAAATCAGCCTCGTTCAAATTCCATTGAGGCGAATGTCTAATTGATCAATCTTTTATCAAGCACTTTGATTGGTGCACAACTTTTGTTTAAGCGAATCATACGTGTAGGATGAACAACTTAGTTTTGAGAAGAGAAGTAACTTGCTTCACAAAAGAAGTGCGTACCCGAAAACTCATAAAATAAAAAGATTACAGGGGTTTTCATAGTCCGCTCCTGATAACTGAGAGCGCTGAGTTTTTTGGCAACCCATTCAAAAGAGTTTAATATTTTTCTTTCCTGAATATTATTACATGATCCTTTCGGCTATAACTAACGACAACACTGTGCTTGCTTTATCCGTATATCCTACCAATACTGATGGCAATACTTAGCCTGTTCGTATGAATGAAGGTGTAAAAAAGAAGATGATGAACTATTAGGCCATTATTATTTAAAATTACAAACCTAATTATTATTATAATAAATAATCAATGAATGTGCTGCTACAGTAGTAGTAAGAAAAATATTATAATAATAGTTAAGTAGTAATAATTATATATTAATTACTTTTTATTATTAAAAATTGACACTAGTTAGAATTATTATTTATGATTTCTCATCTATGAATCACACTTATTCATAGATGAGAAAATAAATCATAAATAATAATAATAATAATAATAATTCAAAATAATAATGATAATTCAAAGTAGTGTCAATTTTTAATAATAAGAAGTAATTAATATAAATATTACTAGTATTACTTAATTATTATTACAATATTTTTCTTATTACTACTGCAGCAGCACATCATTATTATTATATTATTGTAGAGGAATTATGCATCGACCCAACGATCAGTCGACCCCATGAACAATTAGTAACTGCCGAACCCTACTGCATATATATTCACACACTATTACTCTACCGAACTGTCTATGTCCATTTACATTTATTATTATTTTTCTAATCTTATATGTTTGCATTGCTTGCGTGGGACTTATCTTTTTCATACATGTGCTTGGGCAGCCAACCGTGCTGCCAAGCCACACCCGTTTCTATTTCTAAAGATTCTATTTGCTACTACTTAACCAATTGCTTGTGTCAGGCGTGGCCTGCTTTTGTATTCTTGTATGCCAATCATGTTATGTAATTTGTCCAGCATAAATACTCGTGTATTGTACTAAATAAATCAGAGTTACTGCCTACACTCTCACTTGCTTGTTTGGTCTGATAGCATAAGCGCACTTATGCTAAAGCACAGGTAGCTTAGCAGAAACAACACAAGTAAGCTTGCACTGATTGCGCTGGTGAAAGAACTTGAGAAGTTCAGCAATTGCACAAACAAAGTGGACAGGAACATTGCACTGACTCAGTCGACTAGCAACTAGAATAAACAGTCAGTAGAAAGTGGTCAGTCGATCTCGACTCACACTGCACTTGACCTACGGGCAAGTGATACTGGAACGGTTATTCGAACGGCTAGGTCGACCTACTACACCTACTCCTCGGGATAGGTGGAAGGCGAGATAGATAGGCGTACACTGCACTGTTGTGTTTACTTATTACTGTGGGCCGTTGTACAGGTGGTCGCTACCACTCCTGACGGTAAATTCCTGTACATTATTATTATAAAAAAATGATAATAATAATGATAATCGTGCACACGCATACACGGGCTCCAATCCAATCTACTGGCCTGGTGGTGGGGAAGGATAATTAAAGAGAGTATATGAGAAAAATGAGTGGAAGGTAAGACACTCCAAAATTTGAGAAAATTAGCTGTTTTGTGTTATGCCTATAATAAATAAATAATAATTAATTATTAATAACAACTACTACTAACTAACTATCTAATAAATAATGATCATAAATAATAGTAGTGGTGAAGTGGGGGAAAATCCAATCATTATAATAATAGTTACAGTAGTAGTAATAATAAGTTTAACCACCAAGCCACATACAGACAGTTGTTAGATGTTGCATAGCAGCTTTATTTGCGTGTTGTTTAATATTTATGTAAAGAAATATTTCTTTATGGTAGAACTTTTATCCAAAAGCACGAATATCCATTTATTTGATTGGTCAACCATATGTTCATGAGCCAATGATGTGCCTTGTTAGTTTTTTGATAACTTTATTGTTTTATCACAAGGGTGGGTCAATGTCAATCCACAAAAAAAGTAAAAGCATGTAGTTGGGCTAGGTCTATGTTTCATGTTGTAATGCTAAGATAACTCCAAACAACCATCAGAAGAAAATCAATCCCCGCAAACCAAAACAATACCCGACAAATTTGACCCCCTAACGTTAGGGGGTTGGGAGTTGTACCCCCGACTGTTCGGGGGGGTCGGGGGTACTCAATACGCCTCTGCCTGTAGCTCAAACTCGCTGGTCAAACAATGCAAAAATTATTGAGGCACGTCCTTCCATAAGGCACAAAATGCTTCTCCAAACTAAACGATAATGGAAATGTTAAAAGCAGAAATCATAATAATATGATTTACCCACTTTCAGTATTTTGGGTTTCTTTTAAATGTTTACCAAAATGATTCGGGGTGTGACATTATACCTCGTAGATTTTTATCACTGTTTGAATGGCAATTTGCTCTTTACAGCGAGTATTCCTACTGATATTTATTCAGCTGGTGTTGTGCATCAAGGAAGGACGTTACGTGCCATTTTGTTGTCCAACTTTTCAAAATAATTCGGCTTTTCATATCACTGGTTGGTGAACAAATACAGTTCCATGTTATAACTGTTAGCGTTTCCTTCGTCATTGAAACTAAGTGGCAATTTTCTACTATTTTATATTTCACAAGTTTGGTCACAATTGAGTAAAAACGCAAGCAAAGAGTAGTGTTTTTTATTTACATATTTTGCCATTTGGAGTGTCTTACCTTCTCTTTTTCATCTCTATACACTCAAATCCACTCACCCACCACCAGGCCAGTAGATTGGAGCCGCCTGTGTGCGCATACAAGTACAATACACACACAAACAAATGTGCATCACTGCAACAACACTAGTAGTAGTCGTATTATGATTACTCCCAATGAACTTATTAATAGTAGTAGTGTGAGTCATGGGATCCATGTCTTGTAAACCGTATCGATCCGCTTGACCGAGTTCATAGCAAGGCTGCAATATTTATATTGAACTTGAGAGGCAGGGATGAAGGTGTGAGGAGTGATTCGAAAGATCAAATGGGGCTACATCTGCTGATGGAAAGATGCAAAACAATCAGACTAAAGCTTTTTTATGCACTGCTGTGCTGTTGAATGAACACATGGAGTATCTGACTGACAGTTTCTACCCACTAATAATAACATGCACTCACTCAACACTCTAACGTTCACTTCACTCCTTCTGTGTCTGTCAGTTCCTCATGTATTTTGTACTAATTTCAATTTCTTTCTCCACTGCTTCACTCTTAGAACATCTTAGGACGTGCTCTCCTCCTCAATCTAAATGATCTCAAATTTACTGAACTGCCGGTGGGTCTCCATTTCCCCAAGTTTGGGTCCAGGGACTTGGACCCATAACAAAGTAGAACCACTGGTGACTGCTGTCCTTATAGGAGGTTTGACAATGATAATTAATGATAAATCATAATAATTTCAACACGTTGACGATATTGGTCATGTCGTAAAGAAGATCATCAAATATGATCGAATGTTTTCATTCAAACTTCTTTTTAACCTGTTTTAGATATTTATTAGATATGATAATAATACATAGGTGATGGTTAACAACAATTAATGGTAGGATCGTTGCATTTAATTCCATAAACTTAATTATATTGAAATTTAAATGTAGCTGAAGTTTGATAATCTGTATAGATAAACTTTAAAAGTGTCTCTCTGTTTGTCTGTCTGTTTGTCTGTAACACCAGTTGAATAGAAGCCTAAACTTCTATGCCGAAAGGGATAAAAGCTGTTGTAAAAACAATCGTTGGATTATTCCGATGTATAATGGGGGTTTAAGCTGGCCATGTTTTTTCTAATAAACAATATTTGTGGATTTAATCCGTTATTCAATAATGTGGATGGAGAAAAATCACGTTCTGTTTATGCAAGAAGATATTTCAAACAGCATTTTACTGTATACACCTAAACTACTACACTGAGAGAAATGAAAACTGATGTAAAAATTGTAGGTTTAACATTAATATTGTTTTAGAGAAATATAAGTGGAGACGAATCACAAACAGCTACATTTTGCTAATATGCGCTAGTTGGAGTGTCAATCAAGCAATTCTGTGCTGGTTTATGGCTCACATTAAAGTCCTTCCAGTATGCAAAGATTGCAGCATTTTTTGTAACATTGTATTTGCAATTCTGTTAGCTCATAAGTGACAGCAATGTGCCAGCTCAAAAGTTTATGATTCAGCATCAGCTGATTGTCACAAGATAGTGATTACTAGGATCTAGTAATCCCTCAATGGTATCCGTGTCCATCAGTCTGTAATACTCTTTATGTTACATACAGTTAAACATACAAAAGTGTACAGAATATCGTGTAAATGTGTGTGTGGATACAACAAAGGAATTGTGATATTGCTAAAGAAAAACATTGTACAGCTAGAATAATACGCTCACTAGTAATTGTGATTAAAAAAAATTCGGCCAATTTTTTTCTTTCTTTGAGACCTACAACTAGTTATACCCATATCACTGTTGGGTACTTACAGCTAGTTATACCCATATCACTGTTGGGTACTTACAACTAGTTATACCCATATCATTGTTGGGTACTTACAACTAGTTATACCCATGTCATTGTTGGCTACTTACAACTAGTTATACCCATATCACTGTTGGGTACTTACAACTAGTTATACCCATATCATTGTTGGGTACTTACAACTAGTTATACCCATGTCATTGTTGGCTACTTACAACTAGTTATACCCATATCACTGTTGGGTACTTACAACTAGTTATACCCATATCATTGTTGGGTACTTACAACTAGTTATACCCATATCACTGTTGGGTACTTACAGCTAGTTATACCCATATCACTGTTGGGTACTTACAGCTAGTTGTACCCATATCACTGTTGGGTACTTACAACTAGTCATACCCATATCATTGCTGGGTACTTACAACTAGTTATATCCATATCACTGTTGGGTACTTACAACTAGTTATACCCATATCACTGTTGGGTACTTACAACTAGTTATACCCATATCACTGTTGGGTACTTACAGCTAGTTATACCCATATCACTGTTGGGTACTTACAGCTAGTTGTACCCATATCACTGTTGGGTACTTACAACTAGTCATACCCATATCATTGCTGGGTACTTACAACTAGTTATACCCATATCACTGTTGGGTACTTACAACTAGTTATACCCATATCACTGTTGGGTACTTACAACTAGTTATACCCATAGCATTGTTGGCTACTTACAACTAGTTATACCCATATCACTGTTTGTTTGTTTGTTTGTTTGTTTATTCCTCATAAAACATGATATAAAAAGTACATAAACACGGAGATAGGTGCAATGAGAGCCCGTGTGCGCAATAGCATGGCTAGTCAAGGCGCAGGGCTAAAATGCAGTCAACAGTTAACACTCGCTTTGTTGGGTACTTACAACTAGTTATACCCATATCACTGTTGGGTACTTACAACTAGTTATACCCATATCACTGTTGGGTACTTACAACTAGTTATACCCATTTCGTTGTTGGGTACTTTGATGGATGTCATTTTGTGTATAAAGTTGCTTTCCATACATCAATTATTTATGGCTATCCCTATTGATAAGATTGGCTCCAAATTGACGATAGGTCCAGATGTTGGAAGTCAGTCCTGAATAGTTGCTAGTAGCAGTAGAGTGAGCGTACTATGTAGGTACCACAACTTGTGTACTCTAGGATCTGTGAACGAAAATCGCTTAGAAGAGTAATTGAAAAGAATTGCTGAAAAGTCTACATGTTAGAGGTTAACTAATTCAAAGACTTTGGCACACTGGAAATCGAATTATTTTGTATGTCCAGCTTTTGCAGTTTGTACAATGCAGTTAACACCGTTGGTATTTTTATCAGATGGTTGTGCGCTAATGATAATTGTTGTAAACCTGTTGGAGCTTCTATTACAATATCAAATTGTGAAAGTCCACAGTTCTCCATCTCCAAAGTGTGTAGTGACAGCGTATCCTGTAAACCAACTGGAGGTATTGTTAACAATGGGTTGCTGCTGAGAACAATTTTTTTTAAGGGAAGTCTTGTTGGTTTTAGTTAGATACTGAAATGACGAGCTCAGGTTGTTTATGTATACGTTTGCTAGAGAACAGTTTTCTAATGAGTCTAATGATTGGTCAGTCAGTAGATTGTTAGAGAAGTCAATGTGCTGTAATGTATCCTTGATTGTACCAAATACATCGATGTTAATGATCTCTATAGCGTTTGCTGGTAACACCAATGTGTGGAGGTTGGCTAGTCTAGTTAATGGAGTGACTGTTGTTATTGGTAACTTATTATTACCAATTGTTAACAGTTGTAGCTGTGACAGGTTCAGTCCCTGTAGAAATCCTAATGAATCAATCTCATTTCTGGAAAGTCTAGTTCTTATGAATTAGTTAAAATACTCAGGGTAGATGTCACTGCATCATCTAATTAGTTATTTCCTGCCAGATGAAGTTTTGTTTATGTTGTGTCCCTGGTTCCCAGCCCATCGAGGGTGAAAGTTTTATATTCGGTTTTCCACCAATTGGATTGTTTGTACATTAGTAAGGTCCTGAATTACATGTGCGGGTGATATTCTGGCTCGTGTGGCCGGGCCATAATGCTTGTTTTCTAGGTCTCATGACTCTCAGTCTATGCCTTCACTTGATGTCCTCAGTCTATTCAATGGGATACATTATTCTAATGCATTGTCTGAACTGCCATTCCACCAGTGTATTTGATATGCCTGGTTAAATAAGCTTTCACAAAGCTGCAAACTTGTTTGCCATAAATAGTTGCATAAAAATTTACATAATCGGGTTGTTAATACATGTTCTCTCTTGTCGTAGCTTGTCTAACTACAGTCTGTTTTATTCTGTTGTTTGTTTACACATGTTTACATACATAACCTGCACCCATGTCCCTGTTGTCATTTCTGTATGCTTACATCATCGTAAATAATAACTGATCAATAATTGATTATTAAATCTAATAATGATATCAAACAGTTCAGTGATCAATTGAAATGAACAGATGAAACTATTACATACAATACCAATAACAATAAGGTGTTTTCCCTACAATATAAAACTCTACCATTGTTAATAATAATAAACTATTTACGATAGCTCCTAACCCCCTCTACACATGCCAATAGAAGAGAGATCATATCTGAGATACAGAGACTCCTCACACTCACACTGTCAATAACTGGTTGTGGGTCACTCACAGTAACCAGTTAAGTCTACTTCACAAATTGTCACAAATCAGCGTACAAGCGCTTGTGATACATGTGAACCCAGACTATACATAGCTCATACGACGGAGCACGCCGGCGCCGCACCTCGCAGAAAAGTTTAGCTAGGCAAACTTCCCTGCGATGTTGTATGACAGTTGGTACAATTTTTTGGCCTTCTGTTCAAAAAACCACAGTTAGGTCAAGGCTATACATGTGAACATGACAACGATCACATGTGCATGTAATTCATTTAGCTTGGTAATCATGTAGGGTCTATGGTACTGTCTGGTGAACTTTATTACTTGCCCTGGTGTAACCATAGGAACAAGGATGTAAACAATGTCATTTACAAAGTATTGGTGACCTTTGACCTGTGTGTTATGGTACCGCTTGTGTTTACTTGTTCCCCTTCAATGTTGTCTTTAGCCAATGCCCAAGCTGTAGTATACTTGTACCCATTCAATGTTGTCTCTAGCCAATGCCCAAGCTGTAGTATGCTTGTACCCATTCAATGTTGTCTCTAGCCAATGCCCGAGCTGTAGTATGCTTGTGCCCATTCAATGTTGTCTCTAGCCAATACCCAAACTGTAGTATGCTTGTACCCATTCAATGTTGTCTCTAGTCAATGCCCAAGCTGTAGTATGTTTGTACCCATTCAATATTGTCTCTAGCCAATGCCCAAGCTTTAGTATGCTTGTACCCATTCAATGTTGTCTCTAGCCCGAGCTGAAGCTAAGAACTCACACATAGTTTCTAGACAGTCCTTATCATCAGCGTAGTACAAAGGCATAGTAATGGGCAAACAACTCCTAAGGAATGTCAGTCTCTCACCCACAAGCTAGATATGTTGGCAGGTGCTAGCATAGCCAGTATTATTGTAGGCATGTAAAACATACTTGGTCATTGAGTCTCAGTTTGTTTGTTTTCTGTCCAGCAATGTTGGCATAAGGTTTACTTTGGTCCCTTCCTCTGGTTACAAGGTACACAGGCTACAACCTGCTACTGACTGTGACATATGCAACCAGAAATTTTTTTTGACTCAGCTTTTTGTATGTTCTCTTTCTACCAACACGGCAAGCAAACAAGCTTGTGTGATTTGTTACTAGCAAATCTAGCTGCAAGCTGTCGGGTACACACAGTAAGGGTTGGGCACTATTGGGTACACACAGTAAGGGTTGAGCACTATTGGGTACACACAGTAAGGGTTGGGTACTATTGGGTACATACAGTAAGGGTGGGGCACTATTGGGTACATACAGTAAGGGTTGGGCACTATTGAGTACACACAGTAAGGGTTGGGCACTATTGGGTACATACAGTAAGGGTTGGGCACTATTGAGTACATACAGTAAGGGTTGGGCACTATTGGGTACATACAGTAAGGGTTGGGCACTATTGGGTACATACAGTAAGGGTTGGGCACTATTGGGTACATACAGTAAGGGTTGGGTACTGTTGGGTACATACAGTAATGGCTGGGCACTATTGGGCACATACAGTAAGGGTTGGGTACATACAGTAAGGGTTGGGCACTATTGGGTACACACAGTCAGGGTTGGGCACTATTGGGTACATACAGTAAGGGTGGGGCACTATTGGGTACATACAGTAAGGGTTGGGCACTATTGAGTACATACAGTAAGGGTTGGGCACTATTGGGTACATACAGTAAGGGTTGGGCACTATTGGGTACATACAGTAAGGGTTGGGCACTATTGAGTACATACAGTAAGGGTTGGGCACTATTGAGTACATACAGTAAGGGTTGGGCACTATTGGGTACACACACTAAGGGTTGGGCACTATTGGGTACATACAGTAAGGGTTGGGCACTATTGGGTACATACAGTAAGGGTTGGGCACTATTGGGTACATACAGTAAGGGTTGGGCACTATTGGGTACATAAAGTAAGGGTGGGGCCCTGCCGGGCTGGAAATAATACAGAATGTAGTCTTGTATCAGGTAATGACCACCTTACTTTTGTAGATGAAGATGGTGGCTGTCTGTCAGACCTGTTGGTACTTCACCACTGGTAAGATATGCCATGGTAGCACTCAGTAAAGGACCTTTCCTCTGCTCTTCTTTGTAAGTCTAGAGATCCTGTCTGGCTGCTGAGAGGTGAGTGGTGGTTGCTCCTACACAACAACTGTAACCAATGGTAACCCTTGATAGTGCATCTGGTATCAAGTTTGATTTACCTGAAGAGTAGAAAACTTTTAAATTGTGCTCCTGTAGTTTGAGTGCAAACTTTGCCAATCTTGGACTTTTATGTTCCCAAGTCATCAACCTACACACAGGTGCATGATCAGTCACCAGTGTAAGTTCTCTACCTAGCCAACTCATTAAAGTTATCTATGTATCCTTTGTAGACCTTGAGCATACCAATGCATCGCCTCAGAGCTGTCAAATCCTTTGGTGCTGCCAATCTGCTAGTAGACAAAGTTCTATGGGTATCTTTTGCAGTTTTAGTCTAAGGAGTTGTCTTCCCCCTTTTCCCCTGGAAGGGATCCACTTCGCATAGTGAAAAGTCGGTAAATTTATAGCCTACTGAAAAGGTGCAACATACGCTCTCTGTTATGTATATTTGTGTGTATGTGTGCACTTTGTCTAAAAATTAGCAATTAGCATTTTATGGTTCCATTTGTTAACTGCTCTGTACTGGTGCGGAAATACGCAGCAATGAAAACTTGATGGGCACCAATGACTTAACCAGTGCAGCCTGCATAGGCTACAGAAAGGTATGCAGCGATCAAAACTTCTGTAGACAAATCCTTCATGCACAGCGTACTAAACACCCTCACAACTACACGTATCAAAAAGCAGGGCCACTTACGACTATGTGGTATGTCCAGCAGGTGTCCCATTGATGGACACTAATGACTTAACCAGTAACCATGTGCAGCATGCAAAGACTGCAACAAAATGCATATATTAAAATGCATACTACTTTTTGATGAAATGTTTACATGCAGGTTGTTCTTATGGGCATTTGGTTCGCATGCCCACAAATATACATAACAGAGAGCACTTTTTAAGTATTTTTTTAAGTAGGCTGCAAATTTACTGATTTTTGCACAAAGTAAGAATCTGGATCTTTTCTAGGGATACAAGGGGAAGACAACTCCTCAAACTAAACCTTCAAAAGTACCCATAAAACCTTGTCTGTTTCCTCAACCAGTACAGCTGTTGGTTTGCTACCTGTTCAGTTGTATACATTACCCAAGTATTGTACTTCATTTCTTGCTCAGGTGGTGTTGGTTGGATTTATCTTCTCTCCATCATCTGTCAACCTATCCAGCACTGCACCAACCCTTTTGATGTGTTCATCTACACCATCTTTGGTTAACACAAGAATGTCTTCTAGGAAACACAGACATGCGGTCTACTGTAGGCCGTCTAAAATAGTAGAAATTGACCTCTGACCTCTGCCTGATGGGCATTACACCAACCCAAAGGTAATTCTTTACACCTGTACTCTCCCAGGTATGTAATGAATGCTGATCTCTCTCCTCCTCAGAGACCAAAGTTATCTGCCAGTAAGCCTTCTGCAGATCAATTGTTGTGTACAAACCCTGTCCAAAGTGCTTCTCATTGACACTGTCTGGTCTGGGAAGAGCAAATGAAATAGTGTTAGTGCAAGCGTTGATCTTGTGCTAGTCATTTACTAACCAACTGTTTGTAGAGTTCTTCTCTGACACGAGAATGACTGGTCAAGTCCATACAGGTAGAGTTGTCTCCTCAATGGCTCCTGCCTTTAACATGTTTGTGATCTCTAATGGCTGTCTATGCGCTACAGGAATGTGATAGGGTGCTAGTCGAATTGGATTGGTATCCCCACTGTCACACACTCATCCAGACATCCATGCAACTCTACCTAGATCATAGTCATGTACTGCAAAGGCCTTGACCTTGGTACGCAGAAATGATAGGAAGTTACTCCGATCTGCTTTGGACAAACTTGATTGCTGTAAGTCCACTTTACTCACTGGATCCTGATATTGTTCATCGCTGGTTGGTTTGGCTTCTGGCACATCGCTGGCATTTACTTCCTGTTTCTTGTTCTTAGGTAATTCTACAGCCAGTCCAAGAGGTGTACCCTCAAATACCTGGATGTAGGCATCAGATGTATTAACTACCCGGCAGCACAGTTTCCCATCTGCTGGACTCACGGTCTTACGTAAGTATTATGTAACAAATATCTCCCTGCATTAGTGGGTGCCTTTTTAGCAGTGACTACTAAATCCGTTTCCACGCTGATAGCTGCTGGCAGCAACTCATCAACATCTTTGCCAGCCAACACCCTTACATCTACATTTTAGCTAATGCTGTTATATTTACTCATATTCAGGTTTCAATCCCCAACAGAAATGTAAAAGTACAAATAGATGGTTATGTCTGATGTTACCATTGGCTACCACTTTTCTAAATCTATTATAATACTCAGTTACTGATTCAGAATTTTTCTTGTTTTATATTAGAAACTTGCATAGCCACTTGTCTAGCCCCTTTAGTAGTGCTCAATTTTCCTTTCAAATATTCTTTTACCTCTACATACGTGGCATCCTTGTCTAAAACTTTCCCTGCAGGCTGCATCTCTATAATACCTGGAAGCATTATCTTTCAAATACAGTCCCAGATTGAAGTGTAGCATTTTCTTGGTACGTCGTGCAGCGTGCAACAAGTTTGAATTGCAGTAAAAAGACATCGGAATCCTCTTTGACAGTTTTCCCAGAAAGTCAAAATTCAACCCAGTCCTTCTGTGAGTATTAAAGTCAGTACTAGCACTTGTTTACTTTGAGTTGGTTGTTTGATTGTCTCCTCTTTGTCTCCATACTTGACCCTCTCCACCAGTCTTTCTAGCTGCGCACTTATCTTTTGTAGAGTCCTCTCCAGAGCGCTTGTCTTTCCTCCCACTTACTGGATTGACTTCATCCGCTGCTCCCTACATCTGCGAACCTGTCGTTCATCTGGTCTAGCACCCATTTCGCTTCTTCACTGGCGTCTGTAGTTTGTGTACCACCTCCCTGCGCTTCTCTTGTTGTTCCTTTCTTTGCTATGTTTAGCTGTGACATCTTCTAACGTCTTGTAACTCTCTCAATTCTTTAATTGATGGATCTCTCTCTCCCATTTCTGACACCAAATGTGATGCCTTGTTAAGTCTCAACACTTGGAAGTTTCACTCTTGTAAAATATAACTTTATTTATGACTCAAGTTGCTTAGAGTCTCTGACTTGACTAAAGCTCTCTCCGCTATAACAAAAGTATCAACAGTATATATAGTCATACAGGAAGTTGTATTGCCAAGTGACAGTTATATAAGCAAACAGTAAGTAGCTAGAAGAGTGACTGCTGCCAAAGTGTAGGGCATATAAAAATAAGAAGCGAGTCCAAACTAGTTGTAAGTAATGTTAATATTATTCTACTTTCTATTATAGACACATTTCACTGGATGGTACAAACGGCGGTGGAATAGGGTAGCTACAAAGTCCATGGGAAAAGTGAGACGTTCGTACGGTAATGATGTTGGAAGAGATCAATTGATGACAGTTGCTGATGTAAGAAGACGTCAGCTGTCTGTGTGCAATGTTAGTATTCCCTAGCGGGACTGTCAGCAGGTAAATACTCATGTTGGACATACGTAAATATTGGACTATCTCATCTGACCTTCAAATCAAAATGGGCCTCTTCAGTTTTTTTTATAATTTTTATGCAAATTATCTAACATAGTTGAGCAATAAAAATGAAATAAAATCATTCAACCATAAAACCGATTGTTGCATGTAGTCTCCAAAACTAAATTGTAACCATATAAATAATTTTCATTGATATTTGTAATACCTGAAATTTAATATTAAAAACCATTTTTTTCATATTTTTCATTAGAATTAATTTGAACCATGTTTAACGATGATGAAAATTATCAGTCGCAAGAGGACTAAAAATATATCATGATTAAAGCGAACCAACAAATAGTCTTGGAGTTCAATAGCTAATGAACAATTTAATAAAGCGTTCTGAATTTTTTTCAAAATATGTGACACTTTCGAGCACATCCAGATGGTGTGGCAAGTAGTCCAACGATTTAAAATTCAAAACACGAAGCGCTTGGAGCCACCATAATAGAAGGTGTGGTTTGTTACTTATCAATAATCTAGTCTCGCAGCAAACTACCAATTATGTATCATAATATCTATAAGCATTCTTGAGGACATGACCAACCACCATAATTATACTGCTCATCTTTCTTAATCTCACAAAGCTCTGCAGCTCTAACTGACTCAAGGCCATTAAACCATGAGTATAGTGACCCCAAAGTAATTGTGTGCCAACAATCTGTTATAATTTAGACTGGCTCGAGGTTACATATATAAACTACTGAGTTGTGGTTACTCCAATGTGAAGTTACTCCAACTGGAGGTGACTCTGATTCTGGGTTATTCCTATATATTCTATGGCGCAACTCTATGAAATAGTTGGAAGGTCAAGGGTTTAGGGATACCTGCAAGAGATGTAATTCTTGTGTTCTTTGGTAGATTCTGGTAATGGATGGGGGGCTGTTATCATGTTGGGGAAGAGGTTGTTGTTGTTGTTGTTGTTCCTCTATCCCATTACAACTCTCTAAGTAGGTCATTTCCTGTTGTTTTATTGTATTTTACAGCTATATCATATATTATAGCAGTACCATTGTGTTAGGTACAACATATGTACAGCTATACCGTATATTATAGCAGTACCATTGTGTTAGGTACAACATATGTACAGCTATACCATATATTATAGCAGTACCATTGTGTTAGGTACAACATATGTACAGCTATACTATATATTATAGCAGTAGCATTGTGTTAGGTACAACATATGTACAGCTGTACCATATATTATAGCAGTACCATTGTGTTAGGTACAACATATGTACAGCTATACCATCTGTTATAGCAGTACCATTGTGTTAGGTACAACACGTGTACAGCTATACCATATATTATAGCGGTACCATTGCGTTAAGTACAACACGTGTACAGCTATACCATATATTATAGCGGTACCATTGTGTTAGGTACAACATATGTACAGCTATACTATATATTATAGCAGTAGCATTGTGTTAGGTACAACATATGTACAGCTGTACCATATATTATAGCAGTACCATTGTGTTAGGTACAACATATGTACAGCTATACCATCTGTTATAGCAGTACCATTGTGTTAGGTACAACACGTGTACAGCCATACCATATATTATAGCGGTACCATTGCGTTAAGTACAACATATGTATAGCTATACCATATATTATAGCAGTACCATTGTGTTAGGTACAACATATGTACAGCTATACCATATATTATAGCAGTGCCATTGTGTTAGGTACAACATATGTACAGCTATATCATATATTATAGCAGTACTATTGTGTTAGGTACAAAATATGTACAGCTATATCATATATTATAGCATTACCATTGTGTAAGGTACAACATATGTACAGCTATACCATATATTATAGCAGTACCATTGTGTTAGGTACAACATATGTACAGCTATACCATCTGTTATAGCAGTACCATTGTGTTAGGTACAACACGTGTACAGCTATACCATATATTATAGCAGTACCATTGCGTTAGGTAGAACATATGTACAGCTATATCATATATTATAGCAGTACCATTGTGTTAGGTACAACATATGTACAGCTATACCATATATTATAGCGGTACCATTGCGTTAAGTACAACATATGTATAGCTATACCATATATTATAGCAGTACCATTGTGTTAGGTACAAAATATGTACAGCTATATCATATATTATAGCAGTACCATTGTGTAAGGTACAACATATGTACAGCTATACCATATATTATAGCAGTACCATTGTGTTAGGTACAACATATGTACAGCTATACCATCTGTTATAGCAGTACCATTGTGTTAGGTACAACATATGTACAGCTATACTATATATTATAGCAGTAGCATTGTGTTAGGTACAACATATGTACAGCTGTACCATATATTATAGCAGTACCATTGTGTTAGGTACAACATATGTACAGCTATACCATCTGTTATAGCAGTACCATTGTGTTAGGTACAACACTTGTACAGCTATACCATATATTATAGCGGTACCATTGCGTTAAGTACAACATATGTATAGCTATACCATATATTATAGCAGTACCATTGTGTTAGGTACAAAATATGTACAGCTATATCATATATTATAGCAGTACCATTGTGTAAGGTACAACATATGTACAGCTATACCATATATTATAGCAGTACCATTGTGTTATGTACAACATATGTACAGCTATACCATCTGTTATAGCAGTACCATTGTGTTAGGTACAACACGTGTACAGCTATACCATATATTATAGCGGTACCATTGCGTTAAGTACAACATATGTATAGCTATACCATATATTATAGCAGTACCATTGTGTTAGGTACAACATATGTACAGCTATACCATATATTATAGCAGTACCATTGTGTTAGGTACAACATATGTACAGCTATACCATATATTATAGCAGTATCATTGTGTTAGGTACAACATATGTACAGCTATACCATATATTATAGCAGTACCATTGTGTTAGGTACAACATATGTACAGCTATACCATATATTATAGCAGTAGCATTGTGTTAGGTACAACATATGTACAGCTATACCATATATTATAGCAGTATCATTGTGTTAGGTACAACATATGTACAGCTATACCATATATTATAGCAGTATCATTGTGTTAGGTACAACATATGTACAGCTATACCATATATTAACAGCTAACACAGCTGAACACCCACTTAACAGCATGTGGAACCTTTCATGAGTGCTAAAACTTCTGAGTTAGAGTCATGTTATTACTTTCTCTCTATTATATACTGTACTTTTATTGGTACAGCAGCTGAGAGATGACAATCCACTTGTACTAACTGAGCATCGCTTAGCCTTAATCTTGGCTAGCTGCCAAATAGATAACATGTCACATGACTACCGGCAATAGTCACGTGTAGGACAAAGTTTACTAGATACACCCACTTCTATTACCCTCTAACCATCAGATATATTATATATACAAAATTACATAACAGCGAATGGCTCCTATGGTTTACCTAGTTAGTGTGTACTTATTACCTAACTCTACCTTGTACCTGCTGCTTCTACAACAATATATTATATTATTTAACTAGTAAACGGAAGTCCACTCCCTCTGTTCTCTGGTGAATAACAAGCTTTCCATCACTTCACCAAACATATCTAACAGGTAAGTGATGAATTGTTGTTAGGTAATCTAACAGGTAAGTGATGACTTGTTGTTAGGTAATCTAACAGGTAAGTGATGACTTGTTGTTAGGTAATCTAACAGGTAAGTGGTGTCTTGTTGTTAGGTAATCTAACAGGTAAGTGATGTCTTGTTGTTAGGTAATCTAACAGGTACATGATGTTTTGTTGTCAGGTAATCTAACAGGTATGTTATGACTTGTTGTTAAGTAATCTAACAGGTAAGTGTTGACTTGTTGTTAGGTAATCTAACAGGTAAGTGATGACTTGTTGTTAGGTAGTCTAACAGGTAAGTGATGTCTTGTTGTTAGGTAATCTAACAGGTAAGTGATGTCTGGTATTGTATTCTAAAGAATGAGAATTGTGTTTTGGTTTCAGGTAAAAGAACTCTGGTTACTCCCTATAGAAGTAGTCCTTGACCCATTACATCAACTCTGTGGGTGGTCTATAACTTATGTGCAGTACTGGTGGTCTCTCTTTCCTCTGTCACTACTTCACTGTGTGTGCTGTGAGTATTTATTGTTGTATTGTGACAGTAGTGTCATATCAGTGATGTGACAGTAGTGACATATATCAGTGATGTGACAGTAGTGACATACATAAGTGATGTGACAGTAGTGACACACAATAAACAGTACTGCTAACATAACTACCACACTGTACCCCACCAATCCATATCTAGTCAATGCTTAGTAACAAAGTAAACACGACCTCTTAGATAAATATGTATTGTTTACACTTTAATGAGCTGTTGTCATGGTTACAACTGATAATGCACCCACTTATGTATTGGTTGTAGAGGCCCACAGCTCATATCAACTATTGGAGGTAGCCAGTGATGTGCCAGCTGTTGTTCCTCTATCCCACTACAACTCTCTAAGTAGGTCATTTCCTGTTGTTTTATTGTATTTTATAGCTATATCATATATTATAGCAGTACCATTGTGTTAGGTACAACATATGTACAGCTATACCATATATTATAGCAGTACCATTGTGTTAGGTACAACATATGTATAGCTATACCATCTGTTATAGCAGTACCATTGTGTTAGGTACAACACGTGTACAGCTATACCATATATTATAGCGGTACCATTGTGTTAAGTACAACATATGTATAGCTATACCATATATTATAGCAGTACCATTGTGTTAGGTACAAAATATGTACAGCTATACCATATATTATAGCAGTACTATTGTGTTAGGTACAACATATGTACAGCTATACCATGAGTTATAGCAGTACCATTGTGTTAGGTACAACATATGTACAGCTATACCATATATTATAGCAGTACCATTGTGTTAGGTACAACATATGTCCAGCTATACCATATATTATAGCAGTACCATTGTGTTAGGTACAACATATGTACAGCTATACCATATTTTATAGCAGTACCGTTGTGTTAGGTACAACATATATACAGCTATATCATATATTATAGCAGTACCATTGTGTTAGGTACAACATATGTACAGCTATACCATATATTATAGCAGTACCATTGTGTTAGGCACAACATATGTACAGCTATACCATATATTATAGCAGTACCATTGTGTTAGGTACAACATATGTACAGCTATACCATATATTATAGCAGTAGCATTGTGTTAGCTACAATATATGTACAGCTATACCATATATCATAGCAGTACCATTGTGTTAGATACAACATATGTACAGCTATACCATATATTATAGCAGTACCATTGTGTTAGTTTCAACATATGTACAGCTATATCATATATTATAGCAGTACCATTGTGTTAGGTACAACATATGTATAGCTATACCATATATTATAGCAGTACCATTGTGTTAAGTACAACATATGTATAGCTATACTATATATTATAGCAGTACCATTGTGTTAGGTACAACATATATATAGCTATACCATATATTATAGCAGTACTATTGTGTTAGGTACAACATATGTACAGCTATACTATATATTATAGCAGTACCGTTGTGTTAAGTACAACATATGTACAACTATATCATATATTATAGCAGTACCATTGTGTTAGGTACAACATATGTACAGCTATACCATATGTTTTAGCAGTACCATTGTGTTAGGTACAACATATGTACAGCTATATCATATATTATAGCAGTACCATTGTGTTAGGTACAACATATGTATAGCTATACCATATATTATAGCAGTAGCATTGTGTTAGGTACAACATATGTACAGCTATATCATATACTATAGCAGTACCATTGTGTTAGTTACAACATATGTACAGCTATACCGTATATTATAGCAGTACCATTGTGTTAGGTACAACATATGTACAGCTATATCATATACTATAGCAGTACCATTGTGTTAGTTACAACATATGTACAGCTATACCGTGTATTATAGCAGTACCATTGTGTTAGGTACAACATATGTACAGCTATACCATATATTATAGCAGTACCATTGTGTTAGGTACAACATATGTACAGCTATACCGTATATTATAGCAGTACCATTGTGTTAGGTACAACATATGTACAGCTATATCATATATTATAGCAGTACCATTGTGTTAGTTACAACATTTGTATAGCTATACCATATATTATAGCTGTGCCATTGTGTTAGGTACAACATATGTACAGCTATACCATATATTATAGCAGTACCATTGTGTTAGGTACAACATATGTACAGCTATACCGTATATTATAGCAGTACCATTGTGTTAGGTACAACATATGTACAGCTATATCATATATTATAGCAGTACCATTGTGTTAGTTACAACATTTGTATAGCTATACCATATATTATAGCTGTGCCATTGTGTTAGGTACAACATATGTACAGCTATACCATATATTATAGCAGTACCATTGTGTTAGGTACAACATATGTACAGCTATACCATATATTATAGCAGTACCATTGTGTTAGGTACAACATATGTACAGCTATACCATATATTATAGCTGTACCATTGAGTTTTTGGTTTACCTTTTATCTTACATGTTTCATTATATTCTGTAACCTTTTGTTATTTTGTGGGAAGTGAAGTATGACTTTGTTACATGTTATTTTTTTGTAAAGGTGAAGAGAGACAATACAAGCATTACATCACAGCAAGCATCCTGTTGACTATACATAACCTGCACCTGTAAGTACAATTGTTATGTGTTGTTGTTACATCCATTTTTTTATACTTCTATTAATAAAAACCTATTGATTTATTTATTAAGCCAAGTTAGTGTAGTTTTTAATAAATAATTTTCTAGTGCAATAACAAATAGTAATAGAATAGTTCGTGATACATATATATTATTGATTTTTGGTAGTCAACGAAATTGTTTTTTCTGTTTTGATGCGTCTTGCAATTATTTTCTCGTTTTACCACCCTATAAACAAGAGAACACAAATCCATATCGAATCAGCTGATATTTAACATTTACTTTTGAAACTGTTTTATTTAGAAGAGTGAAAAGTTTTTTATCATCTATCACAATACCTAATCAGTCAGGTCTCATCAACTTACTTGTAAATAGTATGAGACAACTGCTAGTAACTAGTAGTGTAATCTAACAGGTAAGTGATGTCTTGTTGTTAGGTAATCTAATAGGTGAGTGATGACTTGTTGTTAGGTAATCTGACAGGTAAGTGATGTCTGGTTGTTAGGTAATCTAACAGGTAAGTGATGTCTTGTTGTTACGTAATCTAACAGGTAAGTGATGACTTATTGTTAGGTAATCTAACAGGTAAGTGATGACTTGTTGTTAGGTAATCTAACAGGTAAGTGATGACTTGTTGTTAGGTAATCTAACAGGTAAGTGATGACTTGTTGTTAGGTAATCTAACAGGTAAGTGATGTCTTGTTGTTAGGTAATCTAACAGGTAAGTGATGTCTGGTGTTGTATTCTAAAGAATGAGAATTGTGTTTTGGTTTCAGGTAAAAGAACTCTGGTTACTCCCTATAGAAGTAGTCCTTGACCCATTACATCAACTCTGGGTGGTCTGTAACTTGTGTGCAGTACTGGTGGTCTCTCTTTCCTCTGTCACTACTTCACTGTGTGTGTTGTGAGTATTTATTGTTGTGTTGTGACACTAGTGTCATATATCAGTGATGTGACAGTAGTGACATACACCAGTGATGTGACAGTAGTGTCATATATCAGTGATGTGACAGTAGTGACATATATCAGTGATGTGACAGTAGTGACATATATCAGTGATGTGACAGTAGTGACATATATCAGTGAAATGAAGTACCAAACACTTACTACACAATAAAGTGACAGTCACAGATATCTTTAGACAAGGTAGTAGGATATGATGTAATAACTAGATCCTGTAGTAGTACTACATCACCTACTACTAACACAACAGCTCCCTTCAGTCTCTATTTACTAGCACACCTGTGTTCTTTCTCTTACTATTCTTCCTCTAAATCATTCCCATTCAATGTGATTACTACCATTGAGGTCCAGTACCTACCCTCAATGGGCTCTATCATCTGTCGTCTCCTGGGAGAGTCAATCCCACAATGCGTCAATAGTAAAGTAATTGTTGTTTATAGCTGATATTCCAAAAACTTCCCTTGCAGGAGAAGGTTGACTAATACATCATTGCCAACCAACTAGGTTTGGTTGTGACAGCAGAGCGCGGAGTCGAGTATTAGAGGCAGGCAAGAGGAGACAATTCCAAGTCTCTGATTCCTTCGTAGACCATAGACTTTGGTGAAGTCTATTAGACACCAACCACATATAGGTGTAAAGGTACCTTGATTATAGTGGTTACAATGATACAACATACGCAATGAAGTGATAGCTGTCTACATGTTATACCATTTAGGGTCCTACCACAGACATGGGCAGGGAAGGAGGGAAAACCTGAGTTCTGTAAAGGCTGGTTCACACGACGCGTGAAATCACTGTACAGTGACCGTTTCAGCGGTCGCCACAAAACAAACTGCGATGACTCACTCCTAAAACCGCGCTCGTTGGCGTGAAATGTGCGGGCGTTGGATGTCTAACATGTTGAACTTTGTCACCGCAATATTAGCAAAAGGTCACCGTCGCGATAGATGATTGGACAATCAAACATCGTTAATAGCAAAGGGCGCGCTGTGTGCATACAGCAAGAGTCGACTGATAATTGGATTAGTGATGAATTGATGAAGAAAGCCGCAACCATTGGTTTGATGTATTTATTGTATACTACAATATCTCCCAGATATTTCCCAGCTAAATGAAAGTGCTGATGGTGATAGTAAGTTATAGTATAAAAAATTAATAATTGATGGTTTTGAATTAATTAAAAAAAAGTTATTTATTATTATTATTAATTAATCAATGACTACATGAAATAAATTATGTATTTATTATAATTATTATGGGTATTATAAGTAACAATCCATATCACTTGACAGCACTGTTTATTTTTATAACGTAACAATAATCATTTAATTATCCCACTAGTAATTATTATTAACATCTACTATCTATGTATGTCACTGTGTGTCAGACATTCATTGAATCATTATCAATTGATACATCAGTTGATACACAAGAATATTATCAATGATTGATAATCTTCTTGTGTATCAACTTTAAATATTATTATGCAATTGTAGAGGACCGACGCCATCTCTCCCAATAACTCTATGATACCTGTACGAACGTTACACTTACGTTGTTCCATGTGTTACATATCCCGTTCTATTCTACCTGTCTTGTTCTATGCCCGCGCTTTAGGGCAAATCAGTCTATGTGTTTCTATGTGTTTTGTCAGTAATTATTCTCTTACCATTATAAATTATATGTTCAACATGTGCGTCCAGTCATGCAATCAGTTAAGGACCACCTCTTGTATTTTACTGGCACACGCTGGCCAATCATTTGTGCCAGGTGTGGCCTCTTTTGTATTACCTTTTGCCATTATGTAATCATGTACATAAATACCGATGTAATTGTGAATAAAGTCAGAGTCAGCTTGCACACTCTCAGAAGTTTCTTTGTACATACAAATAACTTCACTGCGCACCATTACTCGAGTAGTAATATATAGGCAGATCAGTCTGAACCTCTGCTGGCCGAACTTAGCTTTGACTAACTTCGCCTTCAATGTTCGACCTCTGCACAGCACTACAAAAAGACAGCCGAACCTCTGCTGGCCGAACCTAGTTCAACTAGTTCGCCCTTCAAAGTTCGAACTCATTGCACACACAGAACAACAGCTAACGCAACCGGCAGCTCACTAGTTACTGAGATGGTCGACCACCATTCTCCAGTATACTAAGTCGACCTGTGAAAGGGTTGTATCGCTAACACACTAGATACAGTCGCCATAACAGTTCGGGAGGTTGTGCAGGTAGGCCGAGCTACCACCTCACACCCCCACAGTGAAATCCTGCACATTGGTGGCAGCAGTGGGATTGACAGACACCCACAAACGACACCTCCCAGAAGAAGGATGGCGACCAGAAGAAGAGCGCTTAGTATCGACCGAGATCCTTCCAGCCTGCAGATGATGGGGACGCTCACCGATATCCTCGACCGTATGACAGTAGCCACAGCCAGAGATAAGTTTAGAGTACCACAGTACGATGGTACGGGAGATGTGGACTACTTTCTACAACGGTTCCAGGAGGTGACCAGAGCAAACCATTGGCCGGCCGAAGAAGCAGTCATCCACTTACGCCAAGCCTTAACAGGCAAGGCCGAACAGTGCGGTCGAGGTGAGACCACAGAGGAGGTGACGCGGACGTTACGAGCAACCTTTGGCATGACTCGTTCGGAAGCCCAAGCAAAACTGCTAAGCTACCGACGAAACCCCAGGGAAAGCCTCAGAGACCATGCCCTCACGGTCGAGCACCTCGTTACGGCAGCCCACAGCACCCTGCCGCGACCGAACAGGGATGAACTGGTAATGCAGACATTCCACAGTACTCTAGGGCACACGTACCTACAACGTCACTTGTTGGCGGTACGCCCTCAGAACCTGGAGGAAGCAATCTTGGCAGGAAACGAGTTCCTGCAGGTGCCAGTAGTAATATATGAGCAGATCTCCCTACCAAGTGTTTTTTTGTGGATTTGATCTTGGAGTTGAGACAATGGGTTACGGCGTTGGATGAATTCGCCGAGTTTATATTGTATTTTACTTGAGGGGTACTTGAGTGGCATTTGAGTGGCATTTGAGTTTTGATTAGTTTTTTACTTAATTTGAACTTATATGGCATATAGATTTTGAATGTATGGCATTCAAGTTTTGATAACTTTTTTACATAACTCGAACTCATATGGTATCTTGAGAGAGAGGGGAGAGGAGAGAGGAGAGAGGAGAGATGGGAGATGAGAGAGGAGAGAGATTTTTTAGTTTTCTATACATTCATGTATATATGGTTAGTTATGTACATATTTATGGCTATAATTATATCTACATAGAGCTAGATTTTGAATGTAAGACATTTAAGGTTTGATAATTTTCTGTAATTCCGACTCATATGATATCTTGAGAGAGAGGAGATATATCTACATTGAATAAATACAGTGATTAAAAATGAAAGAATATGTGAATATATACATTTATTATGTAATAAGTAGGGAAAATCTCATATAATATAGCTAGAGTCAGTAAATACTAAGTAATAACAATTAATACATAGTCTTTTTTTCATTTCATTCAATTTTCATAAATTTTTTTGCAAAAAGAAATCATTCTCTAAATGGTTAAATTTCATCTAATTGTACAAATTTACAAAAAAAAGGAGAATGTGATAAAATAGATATCATAATAGAGTGTAATAAGTTGAATATATAGAGTTAAAGTCTATAAAAACTTTTTAATTTGTAAAGTATTTGATGACTTTACAAGAAATATCATCACATTCAGGTTCAATGATGATGAGAAGATTTTCTTCAAGCTTAAGTTTACTATTTTCCGATATAGACAGAGAAAGTTTTGAAAAACCCTCCAAATCATTATAAATAAAAACTCTATAAATCGACGGTGTTGAATTTGTAATTGATACTGAATTGTTTTCGCATATGATGTATCTATCACACACACAATCAGTAGTAGTTTCGATTTCTTCAGAATTGTATATAGTAGAGTTTGTAGGGCTTGGCTGTTCCAAAATTAAATCGACTAAACCCAGAGCTTGTGGAAGAGATGGAATTGATGGTGATAAAGCTGGAACTACTGGCTTGTTTGTAGTGGTTGTCGTCGGGGTTGTTGTCGTCGTTGTCTGTGGAGTTGTGGTGATTGTTGTCGTTGTATGTGGAGTTGTAGTGGTTGTTGTTGGAGTTGTTCTTCGAGTCGTAGTTAGTAATCCTTCATCGTATAAACGAATGTAATTTAAAGCTTCGTCGGTTTTGCAAACAAAGTAGTGTTGAGGCCACATATCACGAGTGTCACAGCTTCTACGTAGGTGAGTAGGTTCCATGAAACATGTGAGTCTAAGCATACGATATTTTAAGTTTTTTCTTAAAATACGAGTTACTGAATCAACCGCTTCCATATTAAGAATTCCCCGAAAACATCCAGACGCTCTATGAGATAAAGTGAATGGTGTAAACTCGGTTACAAGACAATAACCGCTTAGGATTGGGAATAATAGGAGATAGATGCAATATCTCATTTTTTTTATTCAGAGAGAGAGACTTTTAACCTAGTTTATGCTTTCATCATCTAGAGTTAACTGTCTTGCATTTCAGTGGTCTTTGGTTAATATGCTTCAACTAAAGCTCTATATTTATAACCTTGGGATTGCATTTGTCTTTGGTATCTCCTTGACATGTGATACTGATGATAATCTTGTTTTGAACAGACTTCAAACTTTCAAAACTCGAAAATGACAAATTTACACCTTCAATACCATTGATGTTAGTGATGATAGTAGCTATTTTCGACTCCCTGTTGGTCAAACGATTGCATTCCACACATGCAAAGTTGGTTGTCTCAAACTCTTCTGTTGGCGGACAAATCAAACGTGAGGTGTTGTATTCAAATACACATAATTCATCATTCCAAAATAGTTTTGTATTTTGAGTAAGACCTTCCGTATTATTTTTAACCCCTATTGCGCATTCCTCCTGATTCAGAGTGTATTTTGTTGGTGTATCACAAGACACAGAATCTGTAGAAGTTATTTCCTTGCAGATCCAAGAAGCGCTTGGAGGGATGAAAAAACCACAATATAATAAGTCGGGAGGGTAGAGTCGCACACAGTTTTTTCCATTTTCATCTTTATATCGTATAGTCCTTTTGAAAGGTGAAAAAAACAAGACATCATTTTTATCCATAACTCCGGCTATACATTCATCAATTTCGTTGGTATAGAATACTCCACTAACATTGGGAAATGTTAGTGCCAGTAGCAAGATAAATACGCAGCTCATTTTTTTAAATGTTTTGCTTTCAGTGTTGAAAGTTGAATACTTTCTTTCTTGATGTTTTTTTCTATTTATATGTAAGAGGCTAGCGGCTTGTTCAGCTCTCTCAACCGATTTTGAAGATGTGAAACAATCTCATCAAAGTGGTTACCAAAATGTAAGTATGGTTCCAATCGAGATTGAGACAAAAGAACATGTGTTCCTGTCCAGCGAAATGAAGTCAAACCTCTTAAAATCGAAATATCTATCAAATCACCCAGTTCAGCATCTTTCAAACACTGCTTTATATCAACCAGTTCGATCGCTCTTTTGAGATCTTTAAAATCTATCAACTTGTCTTGCGGACAGCATACTTTTGGATCAAAGCTCCTAGAACAGTTTAAGCATTCGAGAGGATTTGCTCTTGAAATACAATTACAGCTCAAAAGCATGCTTTGTATTGATTTACGAACTAGATTGAATCCTAACACAAAATAAAATACTTCTTCGGTGATGAGTTGAACAAAAAGAGGATTCGAACGCTCTAAAGGAATGTGTTCAAAATGAGGCCTTATGAACTTAGGAACAAAATCAGCCAATGTACCAATTGACTTGAATCCTTGAGTTTTTCCACTCATGTTTCTGCTGTAGCTCAGAGATAAATGAAGCAACTTTTTTTGTAGCAGTTCTTTTATGAGTCTTCAGATATATTTGTCGAATCAATAGTTATTATCGGGTTGACTGAGTCTTCTTTTTCATCAAGAGTGTAAGCGTATGGATATCCTTCTGCTATCGCAAGTAATTTATCCTTTAGTCGTTGATAAGCCAGTTTGCTCTGACTAGTAGGTAATAGGTAGGGATTTAATCGTGCTCTCAAATTTGTTAACAAAAATGGAGACTTCAAATCATCAGTGGAAAGATCCAAAAAAGCATTAATCCATTCATCATGCACCAAAAAACCCATTTTAGCATTTTTCAAAACTTGTCTTCTATCAATCCAGTCGATAGCATCACCCAATTCTTTTTTGGTAGGTGTAGCGCCTTCAACCATTTCAGCATATCTTTTACAAGTGATACATTTGTCATCAACGTGTGAACAGTAACAGTTTAGTAGCGATAGATTGGTTGCTTGCTTGTAAAAACTTCCTCCTAGTACACAGTATACACATTCCTCCGTAAAATAAATCCTCAACATTTCATCAGAAACCTCAGCCAAAAAAGTCTTAGGACCTATAGCATCGGAAGCTTCTTGGTGAGCAAAGTCTTCAACACGTAGCATATTTGTTGTTATTCCGTTAAATTACAAAACGCGAATGATACGTTTTCAAATTGAAACATCTATTTAATCATTCATTATTTTTTCTTTTTTTTGAGGTTAATTGTTATGCTAGCTCAGGTAGATCTTCATAAATGCTTTAATTTCAACCTGACAACCATCGATTGGGCAAGGTTTTACTTCTGATGAGCATTCAGTAAGCGCTTTTTCCTTACACTCACTACAGTAAATGAGATGACCACACGGAAGAGAGATATGATTTGCAATTACTTTTTTTTCATGCGTCTCAGACACACATTGAGCGAGTTTGCTTTGCTTAGTCTGATCTTTATCTTTTTTTAACGAATCAATTGATTTAGCATCATTTTTTAACAGCGGATCTTTATCTTTTTTTAACGAATCAATTGATTTAGCATCATTTTTTAACAGTGTTGACGAATTCTCAACAGTTGTAAAATCATTTTCAAAAATATGTAGGGCTTCAATCATAAAACCTATTCGCTCAAAAGGTTTTCCATTTAACACTAAAACTTGTTCGATATCGTTTTGACTGTATCCTAGTTTTTTGCAAATAAGTTTCATTTCTTCGGTGTCATTGTTGCGAGTTATTTGTTTTAATTTTTCTCGATATTTTTCAACCCGTCGCTTACACCTTTTGCCTTTTTCCGTTCGCATGTAAACATCCTCAACGTACTCTTCACCTTTACTCCCGAGTAAAAAATAACAGTCTGGGAACCATCGACAGTGTTCCTCCCATGGTAGATCACTCTCTTTCCATTCTTTAAGTTCACCTGAGCAAAAGAAGCATTTCACACTATCCCCGAACTTAGTATAGTAGAAACCTGCATTGGAAAGGAGTTTCATGGAGACTTTACCCTTCCATTGTTTGAAACTGTCTTCTCTAGATGTTTCAGTAGCAAAACGTGGTGTATCAGCACGATCAATTGATATACCTAGAGGTAATACTTCTGCAGTTAAATCTCCTCTTCTGATCTTTTGTTCCTCCATCGTATAACTTTTGACAATTGAGATGTTTTTCATTTCATCTGCAAGTAGTTTCCTAGGTCTATACAGACGATTGTGAGTGTTAAATCCTCTAACAAATCGACAAAACGGAAAACTTTTAGCGTGTTCTTTCATCGGATGTTCATCTTCATCCTTCCAGTTTAGTAATACCCCTTGGCAAAAAACACATCGAACAGCGTTGTCTTTTTCAAGGTTATAGAAACCAGCTGCAGCCATGTTTTCACCACAATGTTTACCTACTCGTCTCCAATTTGTAAGAAATGATTTTCTTCGATAACTTTCATCAAGCATTAAAGCCTCTCTTTCATAAAAAGAGAGTTCATTGTAAATGAACTTGAAAAAGTCCGATGGGGAAAGTTGCGCAATAGTTTTTTGTAATTTTAATGACAAAAGACTACAGTGATTATCCGGATAAGTTGCAACGACATAAGTTATTGCAGTGGTATCAGGAAAAGTTCGTTGTAAAAACAACGATGAAGTAACGAGTAAACTATCATCTATCCATTCAGCGCAGTCTTTAGTATTTTCAAAACAATTTCGAGTTTTTTGCATTTCTCTTTTTTCATTATAAATAGTGTTTGCTACATATCTGTTGTTTGTTACTCGACACATTATTTATATATAATATAAGTAGTAGCTTCAGTTATTACTCAAGTTGAAGTTTTGTTGGAAAGTTCTTTTCCTTTGATCTAGTTCGTTGTTATTCTAAAAAAAAATGATAATGCTTTATAGCAAAAAAATAAAAAAAGACTAAGGTTTCAATTTTTTTTCAATATACTTGAATTGATTACTATTATAATAGAACGTAAATACTTACATCAGAAATGAAGACTTGTCTTTTCTTTTGAATTAAAATGAATGATATTTCTAGTAGTTTGAACTTGAGAGCTGCTTTCTATAAAATTCGGATGAAGAAGGAGTACATTTTTCATTTTGAAGTCCTGAAATAATAAGAATAAACATAATTAAAACTTACATACAACATTTTTTTTGATATCTTAAATAGTGAATAATCTTGTTTTTTATTCAGAAAATGTCTTCACGCTTAAATCGATTACAATTAAAACAAAATATAAATACTTACATCACAAATGAAGACTTGTTTTTCTTTAATGAATTATATACATAGTTGTTTGAACTTCAGCTGTTTCCTATGTAACTCAAATGATGGAGAAGGAGGGATGTAGTAGATGATGATGTAGTAGATCTTCTTCCTTCAGTTAGTTTGAACTTGAGAGCTGTTTTCTATAAAATTCGGATGAAGAAGGAGTACTTTTTTCATTTTGAAGCCTCTGAAATAATAAGAATAACCATAATTAAAACTTACATACATCATTTTTTGATATCTTAAATAGTGAATAATCTTGTTTTTTGTTCAGAAAATGTCTTCACGCTTAAATTGATTACAATTAAAACGAAATATAAATACTTACATCATAAATGAAGACTTGTTGTTCTTTGAATTAGATGAATTATATACATAGTTGTTTGAACTTCAGCTGTTTCCTATGTAACTCAAATGATGAAGAAGGAGGGTTGTAGTAGATGATGATGTAGTAGATCTTCTTCCTTCAGTTACTAACGATGAAGTGAATGCTTTCTGTATGAAAACAGTGCTTCTTATATAGCTTAAGTTGCACTGCTATGAATCAGCATTATTTTCACATGAATGGAAACCGTTGCTTTCGCGGGAATAACAAAATTATTTTCACGCGAATACAAACCAATGCTTTCGCGGGAATAAATAATTTATTTTCACGCGAATACAAACCAATGTTTTCGCGGGAATAGATAATTTATTTTCACGCGAATGGAAAGTGTTGCTTTCGCGGGAATAAAAATTTTATTTTCACGCGAATACAAAGCAATGCTTTCGCGGGAATCAATATCTTATTTTCACACGAATGGAAACCAATGCTTTCGCGGGAATAAATATTTTATTTTCCCGCGAATACAAACCAAAGCTTTCGCGGGAATCAATACTTCATTTTCACGCGAATGGAAACCGTTGCTTTCGCGGGAATAAATATTTTATTTTCACGCGAATGGAAACCGTTGCTTTCGCGGGAATAAATATTTTATTTTCACGCGAATACAAACCAATGCTTTCGCGGGAATAAATAGTTTATTTTCACGCGAATAGAAACCATTGCTTTCGCGGGAGTAAAAACTTTATTTTCACGCGAATGGAAACCGTTGCTTTCGCGGGAATCAATACTTTATTTTCACGCGAATGGAAACCGTTGCTTTCGCGGGAATAAATATTTTATTTTCACGCGAATACAAACCAGTGTTTTCGCGGGAATAAATAGTTTATTTTCACGCGAATAGAAACCATTGCTTTCGCGGGAGTAAAAACTTTATTTTCACGCGAATGGAAACCGTTGCTTTCGCGGGAATCAATACTTTATTTTCACGCGAATGGAAACCGTTGCTTTCGCGGGAATAAATATTTTATTTTCACGCGAATACAAACCAGTGTTTTCGCGGGAATAAATAGTTTATTTTCACGCGAATAGAAACCGTTGCTTTCGCGGGAATAAAAATTTTATTTTCCCGCGAATACAAACCAAAGCTTTCGCGGGAATCAATACTTCATTTTCACGCGAATGGAAACCGTTGCTTTCGCGGGAATAAATATTTTATTTTCACGC
Source organism: Cryptosula pallasiana (assembly GCA_945261195.1). Classification (NCBI taxonomy): domain Eukaryota; kingdom Metazoa; phylum Bryozoa; class Gymnolaemata; order Cheilostomatida; family Cryptosulidae; genus Cryptosula; species Cryptosula pallasiana. The sequence continues at coordinate 25,795,042 of OX183136.1, read as the reverse complement.
GAATACAAACCAATGCTTTCGCGGGAATAAATAGTTTATTTTCACGCGAATAGAAACCATTGCTTTCGCGGGAGTAAAAAAATAATTTTCACGCGAATAAAAACCAAAGCTTTCGCGGGAATATCGCGTGAAAAAACTGCTGAGTCATAGATATATTATAAAGGTTTCATAGGGTTAATTAGTACAGCTTTAGCTATTTAAGAACCAGTGTTTTCACACAGAAAGCATCCAGTTCTACAATAGCTAGCAAGGAAGCAACATCTACACACCAACTACTACATTTACTTGAAACTCAATAAGGTGAGAATTACTAAATAATTCTTTAACATATACTGATAAAAACTTCAACTAGTTTTGCTATAATACTTCAGAAAATTAATTTTATGTTTTAATATTTTGTTCTTATTAATAAAAGATCAAATAGTTTCACCATACCGCATCAGAAAAATTATTATGGTTTTGATTATGTGTTTATTTTATAAATATCTAGTTAGTTTATTCTTTTCAAAATATTTTTCAAATTCCAGCCATTTGTTACATATTTTTTACTCTCTTTTCAGTTCCAACTTCCGACTGAACGCTCTGAATATGAATGAAGACCGTAATACCTCATTTCTCTCAACATTCGAGCCATACTCTGATGATAAAGAAAATATCCCTCCTGATTCACATCTAATAAGAAGGAAACTGAACACAATTCGACCAAAGCCATGGGATTCGGATAGAAATAAAACGATTGACTATACTTGGACTTTGAAAGCGCCATCTCCTTCTCATCTTTCCTGCTTGTCAAAAAATGCTGCTAGTTTGCTCAATTCTTGCGATACCAATGACAGAGTAATGATTGGAAGGTTTCAACCACTTCACTTAAATCAAACGCCGTCACTTCTCGAGATAGTCTCCATCGAACAACCAACTGAGGATGTATATAAAAACTTATGCATTATCCGCTACAATATCGAAACATTTGGCAACAGACGACAAGTGAGGTCTATGGTGAGAAATGAGGATTACAACAAATTAGCTCCAACACAACCGGATGTTCCAAAACTGGTGGTTTTTATGGGATTCGATTCAGACAAGCATCCAATCTTTCACCCTATCAACTTCCCATCCAATATTTCTCTTGAGGAAGCTAAACAGCTAAGTAGATTAATAAAAAAAAAAACACCTACCCAGTTGATCAGTATGGTTCGTATCGCAACGCTCTCGCAATTTGCTGTTGGAAGTGTAATCAGTTTTGAATCTCCTCAAATATCAACTCAGTTAACATTACCTAATGGAGATGTGGTGATGAATGCGCTACTGGTAAACTACAGATGTTTGCAATATGATGGTTTGATGATGGGAGTTCTATATATACCTGAAAAACACGCTAGCAACATCAAACAAATTGGAACAGGAGTCATACTTGTAAGAAATCGTGAAGTTAGTAGATTTGGTTATCATCGACATGATATAATCACATTCACAGCATTACAAGCGATAGAAACGGCTCAAAACCTATCCAACAAACTTGATGATTCCAACCAGATGAAGTACTTTACTACAGATGAGGTTGTTGAGAACAAGGTCTTAGTGCTTTCAATGGGAGTGGGAAACACATCTTCTACATCTTTGAGAGAACCAGCGCCCCCTGGTGAAAACTATATTCAAAAAGAGCATGTCAGACAAGACAACACAGTGAGTATTTTTTATTCAATGTAAACTAACTGATATAAGTAATACTTCCAATTAGATAATATTTATTTATAAAGCAATTATTTTTTGTTTTGCTTTAGATAGAAGAGAGAGAATCAAAAACGCTTGATGAAAATTATGCTCAAGAAAAAACAAACTGAATAATATAACTTGGTGAGTTACTTCTCTTTACCATATAATGTTAACTAACCAATGTAAAAAGAACTATAATTCAAATTTATGTAATTATTTTACATTTTTGTTTAATCATCCTATACTAATACATAACTTTTGATTTTAGTTCATTACGGAATCAAAAGTACATAGAACAGAAGTCTTCCTTCCTAGTTATAACATCAGTACAACAATGACAACATTGTAAAGAAAAAGACTATCAACCATTGATTGTCATTACAAGCTGTAGTGCTTTGAATTACTTATTATTTACTAACTCTAGCTATATTATACAAGAATATTTTGCTTCTTATTATGTAATAAATGTATATAATCATATATTGATTCAATGTAGTCTCCTCATTCTTCTCTTCTCTCAAAATATCATATGAGTTCGAGTTATGTAAAAAAATTATCAAAACTTGAATGTCATGCATTCAAAATGTATATGCCATAAGTTCAAATTAAGTAAAAAAATAATCAAAACTCAAATGCCACTCAAGTACCCCTCATTATGTAATCAGGTATATAAACATATAATTTTCATTTTTGATCAATATATTTGTTCAATGTAGATATATCTCCTCTCTCTATGTAGATATAAATATAACCATAAATATGTACATAACTAACCATATATACATGAATGTATAGAAAACTAAAAAATCTCTCTCCTCTCTCTCCTCTCTCATCTCCCATCTCTCCTCTCTCCTCTCTCCTCTCCCCTCTCTCTCAAGATAGCATATGAGTTCGAGTTATGTAAAAAAGTTATCAAAACTTGAATGCCATACATTCAAAATCTATATGCCATATAAGTTCAAATTAAGTAAAAAACTAATCAAAACTCAAATGCCACTCAAATGCCATTCAAATGCCACTCAAGTACCCCTCAAGTAAAATACAATATAAACTCGGCGAATTCATCCAACGCCGTAACCCATTGTCTCAACTCCAAGGTCCAATCCACAAAAAAACACTTGGTAGGGAGATCTGCTCATATATTACTACTGGTGCCTCACCAGCCATTGGGAGGACCACACATCAGGACAGTAGGGGCCGACCCCCTGGAAGAGGAGATGACTCCACCGAGAGAGACGGCTCGACACCAAGAGGTGCAGGACCCCTTGGCACAACTCCTCAAGACCATAGAAGGGCTGAGCAAAGAGGTTGCCAGCCTAAAGATGGAGAAGAAGTCTGAGCCACCCAAGAGATGTTGGGGATGCCAACAGACAGGCCACACCCGAAAGGCATGTAGGACCGTCCCTTGGCCTAGCCGCCAGGGAAACGACTACCGCCCGCAGCAGTAGGGAGACCCGCTGGCTGCACACGGGCAACGGCACATCAGAAGGAAAGGGCGCAGGCGCCCTCCAGTGGACCGGCAACAGTGCGTCGAGCGACTCCTCCCCTGGACCTCCTGACTAGTCCCCCCATCGCCCTACACAACCGTTTTGCCAGCCTGTCGGCACTCGACAGCTCAGTGGCGGAAGAAACGGACGGCGACGGGACTCCAGAGCAGCAGGAACCAAGGCCCAGGAGGAAGGACAAGCAAACACAAACGCCCCCACTGAAAGAGGAAGAGTTCATTCCAAAGCCTGTGACACTCCAGAGCAATCAGATCGAACGACCATATCGTTCGAGCTACTACCTACCTGGAAGGGTAGAAGGAGAGGCGGTAACGCACCTCATAGACACGGGCTGCAACACTAACCTGTTGTCCAAGCGAGTCTTTGATCGGTTACCGAACCATGTACAGCGCAATCTGCAGCACTACGATTCCCATGGGATCATGGCCGACGGTACCAGGCTTCCATTCTACGGTTTGCTCTCACTGAAGGGGAGGATACGGCACGTCAAGTTTGAAGAGACCTTTGTGGTCAGTCAAGTCAACGAGGACGTTATCCTAGGGATGCCCTTCCTGACAAGCCAAGGATGCCAGATGGGATTCGACCGCCCAGTGCTGGTGATACAAGGAAAGGAGCTGGCCTGTACCGACTGCCACGGGAGAAATCTCGTGTCCAAGGTGCAGGTCCGACAGGACACCCAGCTTCCACCACAGACAGAAGTGACCATTCCATGTCACTTGAGCTCCAGGGATACCTTCCCTCAGGGAGTGATCGAGAGCATCCAGGGTGGGATACCCATCGCCACCAGCGTCAACAAGCCTGACGCCCAGGGACACGTGCTGGTTAGATGTTTGAACCCGACGCAGGACACCCTAAGGCTACCCGCAGGAGAGGTTATTGGTACCTTTACGGGAGTGGAAGAGGGTGGCGTCCAAGAGCTGACGAAACCAGACGGACAGCAGAGGAGCAAGACGGGAGGAAGAGAGTTGCCCCCCCATCTGCACGACCTCTTCCAGCAAGCAAAGAAAGGGTGCCAGGGCCCATGGCAGGAGCAGCAAGTGAAGGAGCTGCTGATCGAATACCAGACGGTATTCAGTAGCCATAGCGGAGACCTGGGTAGAACAGCCCTAGCAGAGCATTCAATCCCCACAGTGGAAGGAGCTCGACCTATCCGATGCCCACCACACCGGCTGGGGCCAGAAAAGGAGGCGGAAGCAGAACGCCAGATTAAGGACCTTCTAGAGAAGGATCTAATCGAGCCGGCAGACGGAGCTTGGAGCTCCCCGGTGGTACTGGTAAGGAAGAAGGATGATACGTGGAGGTTCTGTGTGGACTACCGGAGGCTAAACGACATAACCAAACAGGACGCCTACCCCATCCCCAGAATCGACGAATCGCTGGATGCTCTAGCCGGGAGCAAGTACTTCACTACGCTGGACCTCACTAGTGGGTACTGGCAGGTTCCCCTGGATCAGGACGCCAGTGACAAGTCGGCCTTCACCACGAGAAGCGGCCTGTGGAAATGGAAGGTGCTGCCCTTCGGGTTGACGTCAGCCCCCGCCACCTTTCAACGGCTCATGGAAAAGGTCCTCAAGGGTCTTCACTGGAAGACGTTACTCTTGTACTTAGATGATGTGATTATCATCGCACCCGACTTCCAGACACACTTGCAGAGGCTTGGAGAAGTGCTGGGACGACTCCACCAGGCAAACCTGAAGGTAAAACCCTCCAAATGCGAACTGCTACAAGAAGAGGTCAAGTACCTCGGACACATAGTAAGCGCAAAAGGAGTGGCTACAGACCCAGGAAAGGTGGAAGCGGTTAAGAGATGGGAAGCACCAACGGACGTAAAGGGGCTGCAGGCGTTCTTAGGAACAGCCGGATACTATCGCCAGTACCTCCCCGACTACGCCACTATTGCAAAACCTCTCACCGTGATGACAGGCAAAGAGACGCCATGGAAGTGGGGACAGATAGAGCAGACAGCCTTTGACCAGCTCAAAGACCGACTCATCCGAGCCCCGGTACTCGGGTACCCCGACCCCAGTTTACCGTACATCCTAGACACTGACGCCAGTGCAGTAGGAGTCGGTGCTGTGCTCTCCCAAGTACAAGAAGGCAAGGAACGCGTCATTGCCTACTTCAGCAAGACGCTAGCACCAGCAGAGAGGAACTACTGCGTCACCCGGAAGGAGCTGGTTGCTGTCATCAAGGCAGTAAAACATTTCCGCCCCTACCTCTATGGACGGGAATTCAAACTCCGGACGGACCACGCATCCCTCCGCTGGCTGTGCAGACGGAAGGAACCATCGAACCAGATAGCTCGATGGCTGGAGATCCTGGCTGAGTTTCGTTATAAGCTCGAGCACAGAGCTGGAACTCACCATGGTAACGCTGATGGGCTCAGCCGACAGGGACCCTGCGCGGACTGCAGGCAGTGCGGCTCCATCGAGCAGAGAGATGGAGGACCTTCCCATGTGGAACTACAGCAAGAGGCTGGCCAGAGAACCCAGAGGGAGACCAGAGACGACCTCAACACATGGAACCCGGTACATCCCCCCCAGGATTCGGCCCTGCCGAAGGGACGGGATGCGGTAGGCCGGACTTACGCCGAGCCGAGACGGCCGGGAGAAATGATGAAGAGGGAGTCCACAGAGAGAGGAGAAAAGGAGGAGCGGGTCAACCTCACTGTGACAAACCCGGTACATTCCACCCAAACCTTAGCTCAAGAGCAAAGGGACGGGCAGGATGCGGTAGGCCGGATCTATGCCGAGCTGAGACGACCGGGAAGCGTCACAGAAAGGGAGTTGGCCGAAGGAAGTGTCGAGTTGAGGACACTGTTTGACCGGAAAAAGGCAATGGAGATCCGCCCTGACGGAGTGCTCGTAATTACGTTGCACCACCCATCCAGAGCCAAGCAATGTGTGATCTGCCCACCCAGTAGGAGGACACAGGTCGTCTGGGAGACACACAGGATGATCCACGCAGGGATTCATCGGACGAGACAGCGCATCCTGATGGATTGGTACTGGCCAGGCATATCCCCCCTGGTCAGAAGGCTAATCAAGGACTGTGAAGTATGCCAAGTCGCCAAGAATGGGAAGAAGGCAGAGAACCCTCACCGACAGAGGATGTATGCAGGACGGCCTTTTCAGAAGTTGGCGGTCGATCTAGTCGGCCCGTTGCCTTTAACGAAAAGGAAGAACCGTTGGGCGTTGGTCCTCACCGACCACTTCACCCGCTGGCAGGATGCGATAGCCTTACCTGATGCCACAGCACCCACGGTCGCCGTCGCACTGGACGAACGAGTATTTGCTTACTGGGGCCTGCCCGAACAGCTACACTCCGACCAAGGGGCTCAGTTTGAGTCCGTGCTGTTAGAAGAGCTGTGTAGCCTGTGGGGCATCAAAAAGACAAGGACCACCCCCTACCACCCGCAAGGGAACGGGATGGTGGAGCGCCAAAATCGGACGCTGGGAGATGCACTCCGGACGTTGATACTGACGAAAGGCCAGGATGAGTGGGACAGTCTGCTGCCGCAAATTATGCGGGCCTGTCGCAGCACCCCCCACTCAGCCACCGGGGAAACGCCCAACATGTTAGTAATGGGACGGGAGGTACGCCTTCCCGACCAACTAACAGGCACGCCCCCTTCCTTGGACCCTCGCAACGTCTCAGAGCACACAGCAGAGGTGCAGGAAAATCTCCAGAAGGCACATGACTATCTGAGACGTCAACAGCAGGAGATTAGGAGCCAAGACGATGAGGAGCCCGCCGTGTTCCAGAAGGGGGAACTCGTCGTGCTGGAAAACAAACGGAGAGTGAAGGGGAGCAATCCGAAGCTGCAGCCACGCTTCGTCGGCCCCTACCAGGTACTGGAGGCCTTCCCAAACCACACGTATAAAGTGGAAAGGAATGGACAGTGGTCCATTCAGAATGGGATGCGGCTACGACACTACAGGACATGCCAGGAACCAGTCGGCCGAGCACCCCCGTGTCGGGAGCCCGCCCTCCAACCGAATATGAAAGGAGCCAGGAGAGGACGACCCCCCAAGGCACGTCCAGCCCCCGCTGAGAACCTAGAGCTCTTACCTCTACCACTGCCTGAACCAGGCACCTTACCATTGCCATTGCCGTCACCCCCACCAGAAAGGCCACCGCCGGTCAGGGAACCCCCTGGCCCGTTGCCTCTCCAGGAAACTGGAAACCTTCCTCTCCCACAGGGGACACACCCCCCTCCGGAGAGGCCGCCCTCGCCATCACCGGCGGCGCAACCCAGTCCAACCAGGAGACCTGAAACGCTAAGTCACAGCAAGGTCAAAGTAGAAGAAAGAAGTATAGAAGAAGAAGACACGCCCCCTCCAGAGGTCACCCAGAGGGCACCCAGCCCACCAAGGCCCCCAGCCCTCAATGAAGAGGACTGGCCGCCCCTACAACCCAGCCGGCTGCCCACCTCACCCTTGAGTCGACCGCAAAGAGAAAGGCAGAGGCCATCAAAGCTAAATGACTATCATTGTTATACAGCAAGGGGAGGGCCCCACCTACTTGACGACCCGTCTACTAGAATAGACAGTAGAGCTGTTAACCCACAACTGGCATCAAGTACCACCCTGCAGGAGCAGATAGCAGAAAACCCGGTCGAAATCGGGTGGACAGAAGTTAAACGAAAGAGAAATAAAAGAAAAAACGAAGAAAGAGAGACGAGTTGTCACAAAAAGGGCCGAGCAAGAAATGAGGAGCAAGAGGAAACAACTCCCCAACAACGTAAACTCGCCGCCGAAAAATTTAAACAGCAAGGGAACGCAACTCCAAATTACCATGAATCGACGCCCAGCAAAGAAACCGCCATCCCACGTCATCCTAACGGAACCACGTGGGGGGCGGCACTAGAGGAACACGTGGTGGCAATTGCCAATCAAAATAAAGAGAGAGGCAGGAGCCGCCAACGCTCAGTTCGCAGCCAGCAGAGGAGGAATTCACTACCCAATAGAAGCGTAGGTCAACTGGATTCTCCACAGCAGCAGTTACAACAAGCAATGGCGAGAGTAGTAGAACACATCAAAGAAAGAATCGACATTACGTCGACAACAGGTGAGGCAGTACCGAACATCACAATCGAGTCACTCACTAGAGCATTAGATAATCAACATCTCCGACCTACTGTAACTATTCCTCGTAAAGAGGATATGATGAAGAAAATAATTCCTTCACCTACTGTCAACATAAGGCGTATTGATGTTGCAGACGAGGTCGACAAGCCAACACTTCCACCCAAATCGGGAGCAGAGAGAGAGATATGGCTGAGCGGTGACACCATGAAGCAGATAAAAGAAATGGCTGTACCAGTGGAAGGCAGCGAAGAATGGAGATGCCAACGATGCAACTACCAGCGAGCCAGGAAAAGAGTAATATATCACGTACGTCAACATCTGACATTCTTTTACTGCAAGTGCGGGAAACGAAGTGCATCACGCGATGTCATACTAAAGCACATCAGAGTACAAGGAGGCACTCCAGAGCATGGTGGCAAAAACAAACCGCTATACGAGGTCGATGAGGCAAGATACGAGGAGTTTTGCCGAACAATGAAGTGGACAACACCGCCACCATTTGGGGTACCGACACCCATTATCGAGGCAGAGAGAAGAAAGGACAAAGAAGAGAAGAAAACCCCCATCCAGAAGCGACTAGGAAAACCTACCGAGTTGTCACCACCACGCAAACGCAAGAGGACAACTCCTCCCCACAGGTCGGTGACACCACCTAGAGAGAGACAACCACCAACCCACTACAACTGGCGAACCGACCGTGAACGGTCAGCAGAAGAGGAGAGGCACCGCCGACGCAGAGAGCACAGGCATAGGATGGAAGCGCTGGACAGAGAGCTGCACGCCATAACTCATGAAGCATGCCAGCTCTTACTAAAAGCAGAGGAAATAAAAAAGGAGCTTACCCGCCCATACAGAGACTAGTACATACCGACCGATGCCGTCGACACGTTCTTATTGGCCACCATCGCCAATGGAGGGGAGTGTGTAGAGGACCGACGCCATCTCTCCCAATAACTCTATGATACCTGTACGAACGTTACACTTACGTTGTTCCATGTGTTACATATCCCGTTCTATTCTACCTGTCTTGTTCTATGCCCGCGCTTTAGGGCAAATCAGTCTATGTGTTTCTATGTGTTTTGTCAGTAATTATTCTCTTACCATTATAAATTATATGTTCAACATGTGCGTCCAGTCATGCAATCAGTTAAGGACCACCTCTTGTATTTTACTGGCACACGCTGGCCAATCATTTGTGCCAGGTGTGGCCTCTTTTGTATTACCTTTTGCCATTATGTAATCATGTACATAAATACCGATGTAATTGTGAATAAAGTCAGAGTCAGCTTGCACACTCTCAGAAGTTTCTTTGTACATACAAATAACTTCACTGCGCACCATTACTCGAGTAGTAATATATAGGCAGATCAGTCTGAACCTCTGCTGGCCGAACTTAGCTTTGACTAACTTCGCCTTCAATGTTCGACCTCTGCACAGCACTACAAAAAGACAGCCGAACCTCTGCTGGCCGAACCTAGTTCAACTAGTTCGCCCTTCAAAGTTCGAACTCATTGCACACACAGAACAACAGCTAACGCAACCGGCAGCTCACTAGTTACTGAGATGGTCGACCACCATTCTCCAGTATACTAAGTCGACCTGTGAAAGGGTTGTATCGCTAACACACTAGATACAGTCGCCATAACAGTTCGGGAGGTTGTGCAGGTAGGCCGAGCTACCACCTCACACCCCCACAGTGAAATCCTGCACACAATAATAATTTATGATTTCACTGAAATTTTACTCCATCTTAATACATGATGATGTTCTGATTGCTTTTGATGCCCGTATTTCTTTTGTACTGCTCATAACTTAATTAATTATAATTCATTCAGCTTGTTCAATCATTTTTGCGTACTAGTACTACTAGTAGTACAATGATCCCGCGTATTGCGTACACTGCAATTCTATTGGTTGAGAGCAAGGACGCTATCGCACGGAGACGTTGTGTGTGAACAACAACCAGTTTTTAATGCGTAAGTACTTTCCACGTTTTGGAAATAGCAATCACTGCACCGCATTAATCACGCGTCGTGTGAACCGGCCTTTACAGTACTAAATAGAAAGAGGGGGCTAATCCTTGATTAGTTTTGTAACAAAATAATTTTATCTAGCTATCTGTAGTGTGAGGTCTAGTATAACTATTCGTCGGGGTAAGCCACCGCAGGTAAAGCCACCGCAGGTAAAGCAAAAATATCATCTTATGCAGAAGAGCACACAACTTCAATAATATTTAGAAGAGCGCACAACTCCAGTAATACATACAAGTGCACACAACTCCAATCACACACAACCCTCAGTATACAGGGACAGCGAAGACTGTGTATAACATATGAGCTGAGGGGTGGAGCTATACACAACAGAAGTACTCTGTCTTACATTTATAGATAAAGCAATAATCAACTGGTGTCCATAAAACAATAATTATTTCATTTATAGATGATGGAGGCTTGAGAGGCTTTCTCATAGGGTATCTGGCTGAAGGACAGCAGCCAGCGAGGGGCTCGGAGGAGTGGAGGAAGAGGCTCGACGAGGGGAGAAGAGGAGTGGATGGGGTAAACTTTACTTCTGACTTATTCCACAATATGACAATAGATAACTCTATTAGTTTGTGACAAACCAGTACATGTCTGGGTGTGGATATTATTTATATTTATCTATATGTAAATAGTGAGTGGGTACCAGCTTGTTGTATTACTGTTTTGTATATAAGATACTATTGGTTACTCTAACTGGTAACTCTATTGTAGTGATACTGCTCTGTGAGAATGAGTAGCAAACCCAAAAGGAGAAAGAAGACAACTACTGAACAACCAATCAGCTCTCCAGACCCAGTTGTACATGCTGCTCAGCAACCAATCAGCTCTCCAATCATAGATGGTCAGTCTGATGATGGAAGTGGTGGTGAAGGTAGGAATAGACTGAGTACTACTGTGTTTCCCTCACAGGCTGGGTGCATGTACCAACCCTAGCCATATGTAAATGGTAGTAAGGCTATACTTGAAGTTTCTCAGTTAGTAGAAGAAATTGTATGAAATCGACAAACTAGTTATCAACTACACGAATGAGCTAGAAGTGAACTACATTTTAGTTTACGTGAGTGACTTCTACTTGATTGGATATTTGGTATATCCTGTCTGGTACTTGATGTTGTGATTTACTTTGATTGGTTGGTATGTTATGTTGGTTGGTCATTTTTGTAATGAAAATAATGATTTTGACAGGTATGTTGGGGATAGATTGTGATCAATAACTATACTATGAACCAGGTGACAGAATATAAAGTGATCGTAAAATTTTTTCACTGATTTGTTAGTAAGATGATTTCTTGATAACTGAAGGAGGTTTATGTTTTTACAAGTTTGGTTTCCAGTTTTTAAAATACTCTCGGCCCAAGTGAGTCTATCTTTTAAAATGTAAAATCCAAAAATGATAAAACTGCCATCTCATTTTTTAATTTGATGTTTTGACATTCAGCAGCTATTTTGTACAATATCAATGCATGAAGTTCCCTCTAGGAATCCAGCTTGTGAATTTGTTATCATTCAACTGGGACTAGAGGCACTTGTTTATGTGCGTTTCAGAATGCTTGGACAAAACTAGTAAAATTGAATTTGGTCGGTAGTTAAATGGATTAGCTATGTCCCCATTTTTAAAAATTAAAATTACTCTCGCGGTCTTCCTGGTTATTGGGAAAGTATGACCAATTAAAATTCTGTTAAATATGTTGGTTAAAATAGAAATTGTATATGGGATGGTTTGCTTCAGGATTTTAACTGTGATTCTGTCTAAACCAGCAGATTTTGAAGGTGCTATGTTTTTGAGATACAAGACAATATCAGTTGGTGTGAATGGGGTAATTGAGGTCTTGTCAGATATTTGTGTGTCAGATATAAGAGTTGTCTCCCTAGTGGTTTGTGAGCCGTTTAGCAGCTGTAGTAAAATGATTGTCGAGAATAATGGAGAACATTCCGTGGGGTAAACCAGATGGGGACACATTGCATTGTTTAATATTGAGAGCTTCCACAAAGAGTTGGTATTCCCAGTTTTACAGGTTTTAATCTTATTTTTTATCACCAACTTTTTCTTTCTTTTATTAACTTTTGTAGCAAAGTTCTTTTGTTTTTGTATTCATCCCAAGAGCCATTTATCTTCGATGAATAACACAATCTAATATGTTCTAGAACCTTCTTATCCAACCAATTTGGTAAAGTACTTGATTTGATAAAACTGGTTCTTAACTTCTCAGATTCAGAAGTTTTGTTTAAAACAAAATTTGTTCAAAGAATTTATCTTCTAGTTATGTTTGTGCTGGTGGAGCAATGTGGTCCTGGTAGAGTAGTTTCACTTTAGTGATGCAACAGGAAGTAGTCTAGTTATGTATGTGTTGGTGGAGCAATGGGGTCCTGGCGGAGTAGTTTCACTTTAGTGATGCAACCGGAAGTAGTCTAGTTATGTATGCGCAGGTGGAGCAATGGGGTCCTGGCAGAGTAGTTTCACTTTAGTGATGCAACCAGAAGTAGTCTAGTTATGTATGTGCTGGTGGAGCAATGGGGTCCTGGTAGAGTAGTTTCACTTTAGTGATGCAACAGGAAGTAGTCTAGTTATGTATGTGCTGGTGGAGCAATGGGGTCCTGGCAGAGTAGTTTCACTTTAGTGATGCAACAGGAAGTAGTCTAGTCAATCTTTGAACTTATCAATAGAAACCACAACTTGCTTGACTTTTATTCTGATTTGTAACATTTTAGGCAGTCGAAGTGACAAAAACATGATCTCATTGAGAAAGCTCGAGGGGTTATTGTAGCCTTTGAAAGTTATTTCATGAAAAGAATTTTGTTTCTTCACTTGAGAAAAATTAATTAATTATTATGCAGATAACTACTCCGTAGAAGAGCCATAGTTTTGTATTTAGAGTTTGAGTGGGTTTGCCCACGTCAATTAATGAGGGTGCGCCATTGTTGTGACTTACTGTGTCGTGCTTTGACAATGTCAATGTACTGAAATATTAATAGATGATTTATGTGAATGGCGCATCATCGCTGTTATACACCCCATACCTATCTTCTGCTATTGAATCGTAAAAAAGTTTGCATATTTGTTTGGGAGATAACTCCTACCAGATTCCCTTATTGGGTTCCACTGTGCTATTGTTAGTGCTTGTGAAAATGCTTATTGGTTTTACTGCACAGCGATAAACATACACAAACACCTATAGAGCTATGAGAGACACGTAAGCTCATGGCCATACCAATATATTAACCCTAAAGTGAAAGTACAGATAAGATGAGCTGACTTTAGTTAATACTAATGGTAATGTAGGATCTTAGCAATCAGACTTCCTGTCTCATTAGTACTAAAACTGTTGGGTCCCCATTAAATTATGAATTCATTTAGTAAAGGGTGGAGCTATGTATTTAGTGGGTGGAGCTATGTATTTAGTGGGTAGAGCTATATATTTAGTGGGTGGAGCTATGTATTTAGTGGGTAGAGCTATGTATTTAGTGGGTGGAGCTATGTATTTTGCGGGTGGAGCTATGTATTTAGTGGTGAGCTATGTATTCAGTCGGTGTAGCTATGCGTTTAGTGGGTGGAGCGATATACTTGGTGGGTGGATGCATTCATTGGGTGGAGCTATGTATTTAGTAGGTGGAGCTATGTATTTAGTGGGCGGAGCTATGTATTTAGTGGGTGGAGCTACGTATTCAGTGGATGGAGCTGTGTATTTAGTGGGTGGAGCTATGTATTTAGTGGGTGGAGCTATGTCTTTAGTGGGTGGAGCTATGTATTTAGTGGGTGGAGCTATGTATTTAGTGGGTGGAGCTATGTATTTAGTGGGTGGAGCTATGTATTTAGTGGGTGGAGCTATGTATGTCGTGGTGTGTGGTGTTATTTATATCATCCCCTATATTAACCAATCATAAGTAACCACATACCATAGAGTTAGAGGTTTAGAATTTTTTGTGTGCAGCAATGATATAGTAATATTTGACATTTGCAATGATTGCGAAATATTAATTTTTGAGAAAAGACTTAAAGTTTAACTTTTTTCTGGTTGCCTCATTTACTTTGCAGGACAAAACACATTAATAAGGGTTTTAAACAGTGTTGTTATTATATCAATTGTTTTTTTATAACAATTTGTTTTCATTTACAATTTAATAACTTGTTAATAGTACACCGCTATGATTCATCAATGCAAATTTATTAACTGCAGTTTTATTATATCAAAAAGTGGTTCATGAGGACAATTTGTTTTTTATTGGTCTTCCTATGTCACATACACATGTTATTGTGGTGACTTACACCTATATCTATACCTCTATGTCACATACACATGTTATTGTGGTGACCTACACCTATATCTATATCTCTATGTCACATACACATGTTATTGTGGTGACTTACACCTCTATCTATACCTCTATGTCACATACACATGTTATTGTGGTGACTTACACCTATATCTATACCTCTATGTCACATACACATGTTATTGTGGTGACCTACACCTCTATCTATACCTCTATGTCACATACACATGTTATTGTGGTGACTTACACCTATATCTATACCTCTATGTCACATACACATGTTATTGTGGTGACTTACACCTATACCTCTATGTCACATACACATGTTATTGTGGTGACTTACACCTATATCTATACCTCTATGTCACATACACATGTTATTGTGGTGACTTACATCTCTATCTATACCTCTATGTCACATACACATGTTATTGTGGTGACCTATATCTATACCTCTATGTCACATACACATGTTATTGTGGTGTCTTACACCTATATCTATACCTCTATGTCACATACACGTGTTATTGTGGTGACATACACCTATATCTATACCTCTATGTCACATACACATGTTATTGTGGTGTCTTACACCTATATCTATACCTCTATGTCACATACACATGTTATTGTGGTGACTTGCACCTATATCTATACCTCTAAGTCACATACACTTGTTATTGTGGTGACCTACACCTGTATCTATACCTCTATGTCACATACACATGTTATTGTGGTGACTTACACCTCTATCTATACCTCTATGTCACATACACGTGTTATTGTGGTGACTTACACCTCTATCTATACCTCTATGTCACATACACATGTTATTGTGGTGACCTACACCTCTATCTATACCTCTATGTCACATACACATGTTATTGTGGTGACTTACACCTCTATCTATACCTCTATGTCACATACACGTGTTATTGTGGTGACTTACACCTCTATCTATACCTCTATGTCACATACACATGTTATTGTGGTGACCTACACCTCTATCTATACCTCTATGTCACATACACATGTTATTGTGGTGACTTACACCTCTATCTATACCTCTATGTCACATACACATGTTATTGTGGTGACTTACACCTCTATCTATACCTCTATGTCACATACACATGTTATTGTGGTGACTTACACCTCTATCTATACCTCTATGTCACATACACATGTTATTGTGGTGTCATACACCTCTATCTATACCTCTATGTCACATACACATGTTATTGTGGTGACTTACACCTCTATCTATACCTCTATGTCACATACACATGTTATTGTGGTGACTTACACCTATATCTATACCTCTATGTCACATACACATGTTATTGTTGTAGTGTTTAGAGTCTGGTACAGACACTCTGGGCAAGATGAGATATATGGAATACCAGTAGACCCACCAATGAAGAAGGAGTGTGTTGGGGATATTCTAGAGGATATAGGAGACAACTATATCTCTCATATGGTACTAGAGGGTAGTGTTATCCCTTCCCTACACACAGTGGCGCCCAGGCTAGATCAGCTAAAGATATGGTGGCTGAGAGATGGTACACAACTCAACAGGTATATCTACCTGTATATACAATATAAATATAGATAAAACGGTTATGCACAGTCACTAATATTATATGAAGTTATTCTGTAGATCTGACACACTTATTGGTATGTTACTGATATTTTATGGTCTGTTTATTTGATGTCTACTATTTCCCCTCCCTACTTTTGTTTTATACATAAACCATTGGTACTCACTGTATATTATGTATATATTACAGACTAGCTGGGCTCAACCACTTGAGTGGGTTGTATCTCTCTTACATAGACCTCAGCTCAGGAGTACTACAGTGTATACCTGAGCTGTCTAGTCTGACTACTCTCTACCTGGGGTACTGTAAGCTGACAGAGCTGCCAGCTAAGTGAGTACAAGTATATATAATACTAGCTTGTATCCTCCCTGGGTTCCACTGTAGTGAATTACAGAGTACATTTTATGGTCCATTCCTTGTGTGTGAATGTTTGTTGTTACTGTATGTTACTACATAGAACTGACCAGACAATACATCCAGGGCTACTTAGAATACACGCTAGACACTTTCTATAGTGTATAGTTAGCGCATTACCAACCTATAGGTATATACTCCATGTATCTGGTAGTCCTGTGTATATACAGTCTGGTTTGTTTATTGTGTAGCAATGTAAGATTATATGGCAACCATACCAACTACATTCTAGAATGTTCTTGTAGAAACTGTATGTATCACATCTAATATTGTAGGCAGTATTTTATTTGTTTGATGTATTTGTTGTCTCATTAAGTAATGTTCAATTAAAGTCAGCAATTAATATTTCCCATATTTTCGTGCAATAGTTTGTTTCTTCGGTTCATTCCAGTTAGACTTCAAGTAAGTAGAATCATCAACAAAACTTTCATTGCATGAAGTTTTTGGAAACTTTTTGGAAACAAAATAAATTGAACAGTTTTATTGTTGATCCTGGATTAGACTCTGATTAATGTTCTCTGATGAACAGATTTATTACAAATACAACTCAGTGATGTACAGTAACATCAGTGATATCTGTATTTGTACTTGTAAGTAATTGTATTTTGTCTGTATCTATATATTTATGTTCTCTTGTTGTATTATTGTAGCTTGAGTCAGCTTACCTCTCTTCAGCGCCTAGACCTGGTACTTAATGACTTTGTGGACATTCCATCAGTTGTCTTCTCATTAGAGTCACTGAAGGTATTGAATATATCAGCCAACTTCGGTCTAACTACTATAAGTGAGAGAATACTAGACCTCTCTAACCTCCACACACTGCGCTGTAGTGATTGTACATCCTTGACCTCCCCACCACTAACTGTCTGTGAACAAGGACTCACTGCAGTAAGAGAGTATTTTATTGCTCTCAGAACTACAGAAAGAGTAAAACTAACAATCGTACCCGTTGCCATTGTTGGCCAGAAACTGGCTGGTAAGACAAGCCTGGTGAGGAGCCTTATGGAAGGAAATAGAATGCTTACCAACCGTACAGAGACCTCTCCAGTAGACGAGACAACAAAAGTTTTTGATGTCAACAATCTACAATTGGACCATTCACACGCGCGGTTGATTGACCACGGAGGAGAAAGTGTCTACCATTTATCTTATAGGTTTGTACTTAAACCTCAGAATGTTCCGCTTCTCGTGGTTAATTTAAAGGAGTTTTCTTCTCTCCAATCTACGAGCAATCTAAAGGAGGCAACAAAAGTTACTTGTTGGGACTGGATGTCTCACCTCTACTTACATTCACCGTCGTTAGGTCCTCCAATTCTTGTCCTTACACACGCAGACAAACTATCTACTCGAGATGTTACCAGATGCAGGGAAGATATCCTACAAATGGTTGAAGTTATTAGAAAAGAAATGTTGGCTGAAGGAGTGGAACAGTTTGGACCAGAAGACAGCAAGCTCAATCAGATCTTACATCTGTCTAACAAGCAAACACCAGTTTTCAACCCTGATGACATATTCGTGTTCAACAATGACAAGCTAGAAACATCAAACATTGAAGCTCTGAAAGAATGCTTGGATCGACGATGTGTGAAGTTCACAAGTAGAATTCCTCAACTGTGGGAGGATGTACATAGGTTTATATGTACACAACAAAACCAACCATTCATTCCTCTGTCAGAGATCCAATCCAAGTATCCTGGAGATGGCTGCCTGACAATACTCAGGTATCTGCACCATTCAGGAGACATCCTCTGGTTTGAGCATATGCCTACTCTCAGCCAGTACATTTTCCATCAAATACCAAATATGACAGAAATGATAACCGTTTTGTTTCACCACCGGTCAGAAGAGCAGTGGAGGAGACGACTGGATACATTCGAAGTGTTCAGACATGAAGGGCAGATGATAGACAAAGAAAAGTTTGAAGAGCTGTTTCAGGACTTTGTTACATCCGGAGTTTTGGATGAAGCGCTTCTGATTCAGTTGCTCAAATCCGAGTCCAAGTTTCCTCCAGCCGTCGCTCTTGAACTGCTCAAGTGCTTCAATATAGTACACGGACCAATTGGTCAGAGTCCAATGAAAGCTTATGTCATTCCATACTTTGCTACATCCGATATGGACAAGAGTTGGGAGACAGATGGTCGCTTGCAGCTCAGGTTAGACATAAAACCAAAAGGTTTACCCCTACCAATGTATGGCTACCAGCTGACAACAGTAGCCGTTCTGAATAAGATGATGTCTCCATCCAACTCATTCATTGTTACAAGGAATGGTGTGACAGTATACCATGGTGAGTGTGCCACTCATCTAATCCATTCAGCTGAAGAGAGAAACATCACATTGCAAGTTTCAACGGATGTAGAACACCTTGGCAGCTCTTGGAGATGTCTCCTAGCAACAGGCAAACACATCATTAAGCTCCTCTCCGACACATGGATAGCTTGTCGACCGTCTGTCCGTGTCTACTGCTCGCACTGCCTCTTCCTTAGAGATGACCAACCTGGTTACAGCGTAGATCCTCCCTGGTTTCATCCCATCTGCAGGAGAAGTCCTACGGACAGTGCATGTACAGATGTGGATTCACTACAATTCTCTGGGGTAGAGCCAGTCAAATGTAAACGACATGCAGCCATCAGCAAGAACAACAAACCAACAGTTCCCAAACCTCTCTTGTTTCCATGTAAGTTATATGTAGTCACAAGTACATAGTAAATAGTAGCTATATAGAGTATATATCTAACTATTACATGAATGTATCGCTGTAGGTTATCAACTCTCTGGTAATGAGATGAACAAGTTAAACTGTTACCTGACAAAGATGGAGTCTGAGCGTTTCTATAAACCTGCAGGTAATGACAGTCACACCAGACTATTGATGTGTCATTTAGTGACATTCCTTAGTTGTGTTACATACACATGTGATAGCGTGTAATCCTAAACTATATATGTATCATACAGAGAGGGTACAACATCCAACCCAACCACAGGCTGCTAGTGAAGATGAAGAAAGTGAGCTATCAGACTCCCTAGAATATCTAGATGAAAGAAAAGATGTACAGAACATGGACACTCTAGAGATAAAACAATGCATCAAAGAACGTATCAGACAGCTCTATGACTCTGATACTGTAAGTAAGGACCAGTTTACTAGAAGTGACTTGATCACTTAACCAGCTTGTATTAATCTGGAGCGAGCAACAAATATTTTGAGGAAAGGAAATTTTAAGGCTTCAATCTGTCAATATGAAAATTTCATTTGCAGATTAAACATTTTTTTTCACATTATTTCTGCAACTTGAAATTGCTGCTGCAACCAATTTTTAGTTCATTTCCAACTAAAAACTGCATCATCCACCAAGTTTTCTTGGTTTTTTTACTCCTTGTTAATCTGGTTCATTCCCCAACCCTGCTAAGTCCTTCCACCTATCCACTATCTCCTCTCACCCATCTACGCTCCACAAACACCCCTGTGCCCCCTCAAACAACCTTTCAGTCTGCAAACACCATCTCTCTCTCTCTCCCCCCCCCCCCACTCCATCCCCCTCACCCCCTCTCCCCCACCCTCTCCCCCCTCCCCCCTACCCTCTCCCCCACCCTCTCCCCCTACCCTCTCCCTACTACCCCCTCTCCCCCTTCCCCGTCTCCCCCCTCCCCGTCTCTCCCCATCCATTCCATTCCACTTTTTCCCTACTCTTGCCATTTGCCTTTCCCTTTTCATTTCTTGGTTTAGACAGTCTGATCAGTGCACCAATAGATATGTATGAACTCATGTATAGTTATATATTGTATAGGTGTACAAGATGTCTGCTCCCACCAGGGGGCGCTGTCTTATCATCAACAACATCAGGTTTACAACAACAAGTGGAAGCAGCTATGATAGAGAAGGATCGCAGAAGGATGAGAAAGATATTTGTGAAGTCTTACAAAAGCTTTCATTTGACTGTGAGATACACCGAGATCTCTCCTCTCAGGTTTGTTGTTTCTTCTTTTTGTGTGAGATATAGGAATGTTTTATTTATTAGACATCATTGCCTTCTCTCACTGCTGCCTCACAACAAGTAGTCTATGTATGTCTATCAGTTTTGTTGTCTTGTTGTCATGGTAACTCTATATTATCTGTGAAAGAGTAACTGTAAGTACCATCATTACTTACTGCAGTCTTGTGTACTTCCTTAGTGATAGCACTAATAGCCTAGTTTCTTACAGCGTATGCTAGATGTAATACAAGGGGAGACACAATACCCCCATCATCAACACTATGGAATGTTCATGTTGGTTATTATGACTCATGGCACAGAGACACATCTCTCTGGATCAGATGGAGAACTTGTAGAAAGAGCAGAAATCAACAGCATATTATCAGCTCACAGATTTGCTGCAATGGCTGGAAAAGCTAAAGTAGTGATACTACAAGCCTGTTCAGGAGGTGAGTTAACTGGTAGATGGTTTGTACTGGAGAGTGTGGTAAGTTGTGTAGTTGGTTACTGTTACTATTACATAACTCTGTGTATGACACCATCTAAAAGGACTCTTATGTAACTGTACATGTATATAACAAGTATAAAGAAAGAATACAAATCAATAGATAAATGTGTGAATTGCAGAACGATTTGAGACTGATGCCATTCCACCAGCCACGCCTACAGTACAAACTCCACCCACTTCTGAAGTACAAACTCCACCCACTTCTACAGAACAAACTCCACCCATTTCTGCAGTACAAACTCCACCCACTTCTACAGCACAAACTCTACCCACTTCTACAGTACAAACTCCACCCACTTCTGCAGTACAAACTCCACCCACTTCTACAGTACAAACTCCACCCACTTCTACAATACAAACTCCACCCACTTCTACAGTACAAACTCCACCCACTTCTACAGTACAAACTCCACCCACTTCTACAGTACAAACTCCACCCACTTCTACAGTACAAACTCCACCCACTTCTGCAGTGCAAACTCCACCCACTTCTGCAGTACAAACTCCTACACCTCAACTATCTCCTGCATTACCACCACCTCCAGTTCTTACCATCTCTGTTCCTCCGGAACCTTCTACATACTTTATGGATGGTGATGACTTGTTCATCATGAAAGCAAGTCTTGGGGGTACGTATGATCTGTTATGTTTTCATATGTTTTTGTTTGAAAACCGAAATCAGATGTTTGTGCTGCTGTAAGCGTTTGATGAGAAAAACATTAAAAAGTTAGTTTTTTAAGGATTTGTAACAAAGAAGGTGTTTGGTGGACAAGTTTCCTTTTGCTTTTGTTTTACCCGGTTATTACTTCATAATTTTGGGTTTTTGTTAACTTTATGTTTGTAGGTTATGTATCCAATAGGCATAGAAGACATGGTAGTTGGTTCATACAAGCTGCAGTAGAAGCATTGTACAAACATTCCTGTCACAGAGACATCAAAACCCTCTTTGAGCAGCAGGTACTTGTTAGTTATTGATGTCACAAATGTTTTAGTGAGATATTAGTGTATAGGAGGGTTGTAAGTAGGAATGAGATGATTACTTGTGCACTCTTTGAGCAGCAGGTACTTGTTAGTTATTGATGTCACAAATGTTTTAGTGAGATATTAGTGTATAGGAGGGTTGTAAGTAGCAATGAGATGACTACTTGTGCGCTCTTTGAGCAGCAGGTACTTGTTAGTTATTGATGTCACAAATGTTTTAGTGAGATATTAGTGTATAGGAGGGTTGTAAGTAGGAATGAGATGACTACTTGTGCAACCTACTAACTCTAACAGCCAGGATCTTTTTGGGCGATAATCGACCAATCAACAGGGTTTACTCTTGGTTACAATAGTTGCCTATGATTTAACAATTCTGAAAGTAATTCTTGTAGCTGAAATCCCAAAACTCTTTAATTGTGTCACGTGGTGCACCAGTGGAAGACTTTGGTGAAAGAAAGTTCAAATACAGTCAAATATGTCAGATCTCTTGTAATCGGTGACCAATGAAATAGCTCAGTCCTGGTACAGCTGTCCATGTTTTATATATAAATATTCACTCCTGATTAAGCCTGGTTCACATGCATGTAATAAGTGCTCGCAAGCCAGCCCAGATCAGCGTACGAGCGCATGCGATGTATGTCACATAGGATTTTCACAGCTCGTAAGTCAGCGCACGCTGTCGCAGGAAAGTTTAGCCAGACAAACTTTTCTGCGCTGTTGCACGACAGAGCGTACAATGTTCTTGCCTTCTTTCTCAAAACCCACAATTAGGTCAAGGCTATTTGTGTGAACTCGAGTGCCATCGTAAAATTATAATAGATGATAAAATTATTTTTGGTATAATAATTGTAATTATTAATGTTCATTTTTATTTATTATTAATTTTTCAAATTAAATATTTTAATAATTGATTTACATGTATAAATACATGTATATATACTTTTTTTAAACATTTATAAAATAGGATGATAATAATAATTACATTGTTATAAATTCAGATTGAAAAATCATACATGAAGATGGTGGAAAATAATGGTGCACCATTAAGCAATGGTTATAAACTTAAATTGTAATTATAAAACAATATGTAATAATATTATGAGTAAAAATATGATAAAATTAAAAGTGATAAATGTATCGATGGCATTGAACAACGATAATTAATTTAGTAAACATAATCGTTGATCGGTGAAGGCCGGCTTCAGGATTTTATCACCTCCCAGTCAAGAGAGTGATTATACTTCTTGCAATCATAATATATGTGAACATGTATCGCACACAGTCGTACTACTGTCTGCGCTGGCTTGCGAGCACTTACGAATGTATGTGAACCAGAACGTTCCTCTCAGAACCGGTGGTGCATGGCCGTTCTTAGTTCATGGAGCGATCTGTCTGGTTAATTCCGATAACGAACGAGACTCTTGCCTGCTAAATAGACGGCGCCGATCCAATGCGGCGACCGTTCGCTTCTTAGAGGGACAAGTGGCTTTTGGCCGCGTGAAGCAGTGGAGACTATAGAGTGGTTTCTATTTTATTGTAAGTTTGGAGAGTCTGATCCTTTCATCGGTTATTTTTCTCAGGTTTTCGTAACTAAAACTGAAACTAGGTCATGTGATGAAGCGCAAAAAATTGAAGTTCTTAACAACAATTATAGAGTAGTTTTTTTATTCATGAGTTTTGGAAATAATTTGTTTCAATAGATTTTTGTCTATAGCTTAGGAACAATCAGAAAGCAGAGGTAGTAACACCAGAAATGGTTTATAAAGGCACAGAAAAGAAACAATATTGCGAAGAATTATAAAAGCATACTTTCCATGTGGATTAAACAATGGCCAGCAATCCTGAGCGATGAATGTTTACACAAAAACAAATACATGAATAGGAATGAAACATTAAATTGATAGAAATAGTAAGGGATGTATTCAGAGCTAGAGAATGCTTTGATCACGTGGGTTAAAATGATAGATTCAACACTTCCTGTACCTGTTTGTGGATCGATGATTCAAGCAAAGGTGAAGGTTGATATGTAATTATGGATTTAAGGTATGGGTTGTGCTCATGAACTAGTAATAGACTGCAAAGTGACTAGTTTGAAAAGTGAAGTTGTCAGTACATTGGAGGGACAATTCCAATTATTACACAGTATTAAGTATTAACAAAAAAGAAAGTTTTCGACCTTGTCTCAAGTTTAGATCTGAGAGGTTTGACTGTAATTCCTCAATGAGAGTACTTTGTCTGTAAATAGACATTTTGTCGTGTTTTGTAAACATTACCTTGGTACTCCTGGTACAGCCTCTAATAGAGAAGCATACAATTGTATCTTGGTCTGGTTTCCTCTCTGCTAGCATTTGTAAGGGTTGTATGCTTGTACCCCGCTCTGGTTATGAAAGAGTCGAGAACCCGGGCACCTAGAGTCTACCACTGCAGCATACAATATGTATGATCTGATCACTAAATGATATGATATGTATTGTTGTAGTAAAACCCTCCAGACTTTATATG
This sequence comes from Cryptosula pallasiana, assembly GCA_945261195.1. Lineage (NCBI taxonomy): Eukaryota > Metazoa > Bryozoa > Gymnolaemata > Cheilostomatida > Cryptosulidae > Cryptosula > Cryptosula pallasiana. The sequence goes on along the minus strand of OX183136.1, from coordinate 25,770,443 downwards.
GTCCTCTGTGTGATGTCATTTATTGTTGGTGCATGTTTGATACACCAAGTTTACTGTCAACCAATTATTTGTCTTTTCTAACAAGTTGTCTGCTCCTGTATTATATCATTGCATGTCTTACCCTTAGGTCAAAAAGAAAGTGAGACTTAGAGGATTCGCTACAAACATATACCCAAGAGCGAAAAGACAACTTCCTGTTGTAGAGTGCCATCCCACCAGGGACAGAAAGCTCTATCTATTTCCTGGCTACAGTCCGACAATGTAACGAGTGACACATCTATTGGTGTTTGTACATTCTATGTGTTTGTTATTTCTATTGCTGACTGTATCAGCTGTGTAAGCAGCAGAACTGATTTGGGATTGTTTTATGTTTTCATTTTGCATCTACCATTTGTTACATAACTTTTATATAACAAGCTATCTTGTTACGCAGTATGTTACTTTACAGAAGTTCATAGCAAGTATTACTGACTTTGGATATGACAGCAACAAACTAACATATTATTAGTTCCCCATACTTCCACATAGAGTAACCTGGGCTAGCATATCGCTATCGGCTCTTCCTGTATATATTTACATGTTTTAATCCCATAATTCATTGCAGGTGTGGTATTGTATTTGGTAAGCGATGGGGTAATAGACCGTAGTATGCCATTGGTTTGTAATGGTGATTATGCTGTGCTGAGATGAGTAGTGAAATTGCTACTAAAGTAATATCTGGGATAGACTAGAGTTAGTGTCATGTCTGGCATGCTGATGTGTGATTTTCCTGTTGGGTTAAATTTGTTAATGATATGAATCGTGATGTTGCACTTGTGTATATTGATTAAGCAGCTTTAATAGTTGATATTTCTTGAGAGATTCTTGTAGTATTAGTCATTATGTAAAAGACAGTATGGTATGAAGCTTGGAGTTATCTGTTCTTCAAACTGAACAGACAACTTCCAATCGCTGTGTAATTACAGGAACTTGTTATGATCTTTTCCTAATGCGATCTCATATCTTATAATAAATATTGCAGTGCTATCAACAATAAATGTTCATAAAGGTAAACTTATTGCCAGCAAAACGTGGTGATGTGGTTTGCGATGTGAAAAAATTAAAATAATTGAACTCACTTGCCGACCTTCTTCTGACATTGTGGCTAGTACATCCAACCTTATCCTGCCAGCAGTATCATGACTTGTCCTAGCCCAGTGTTGTATCTGTGAGTTATCTTCTGCCACCTCAATCCTTCGCTCATCAGCAATGTGATTGTGCTGACGAGTTACCTAAAACGGTTTGATACATTCTGTTACTGCTTTTAATACTTAGTACGGTCAGTTAGATTGATAAAGAATGATTCGTGAATAGCAGCAGGTAAAAATGCTTATAAAATAATGCCTTTGAAATATATGTATAAGTAGAGTTTTAAATATCAAACTAGTGGTAGAATAAGTCATTGTTACTGTTACCTGTGGACCGTCCATGGTTACCAGAGTTTGCAGTGCTCCTCTACAACCTTCCTGGTCTCTTCCGGTACAATACCAGTATATGTGAGTAGCATTCTCTGACTTTTTATTTAGTATATGCATAATCTTGAAACACCGCATTCCTTCCGCCTCTCTTCATTTCATGAATTGTTAAAGCGTTCATTAAATGTCAACTGCTTACAAGCCAAGGTTGTTACAAAAAGGCACAAATATCCAAGATGACTCGGTGAACTGACTCGGCAAGGTTATTCCGCAGCTGCTTCAGGTAAAGTCTGTCTAACATAGTTGCTCATTTGAATTCAATAAACTTTCCATACAGAATTCAACTGGCTCTTTAGGCATCAGCTAACAATTCCATCAATAAAATTATAACATTTTTTAACTAATGCAGTTCCATTCGATACATTAATTAACCACAGCCTATACAATTAAATAAATTACTAAATGTATTGACTCCCGCATCAGCATGCCAGACATGACACTGACTCTAGTCTATCCCAGACATTACTTTAGTAGCAATTTTACTACTCATCCCAGCACAGCATAATCACCATTACAAACCAATGGCATACTACGGTCTATTACCATTAGGTATAGGAGCCTCCCACACTCAATAGCTTGCATAATCCGCTCTGACACTTTCATTTTGTAAAGCCTGTTTTGTGCTTCCAATGTGTATGACAATACATTTGTTGGCTTTTGAGATATAATATAAAACTTTGGACACAAACTAAATATAAATCATTTTATTAGTGAAAACACAAAACAGACAGCAATAGACATGATCAAAAGCATCATATGCAACTTTTAACACAGATAAACTATGATGGCATTTCATGTAGATGACATGTGCAATAGCCACGGCAAAAACATTTACTTTAATTAATATCAGTAACAACTCTACATTTGTATGGCAGCCCAGTAGTAAAATAGCGGATATCAACATTACACAACAGTGTTAGAAATCAAGTTACTATTTAGGAGTTACTTCCTCTTGGCCACCAGTGGAAGCCTAACTTGTTATATCTACATCCAAACTGAAATTTTAGTGATTTCAAATTTCTCCACACAATTTTTACTGTATACCGCAAATGAAGAAACAGAAAACCATCAACTAATGGAGTACAATTAATGAAAGAAATACGAATACAAAGCGTACATATAATAAACATTTAGAACAGTTCTAGATTGATAGTTTTTGATAGGAGCTCGGTTCCACAGAAGCGGTAAGAAAGACGGTGCAAGGAGCCAGAGCCAAAGACCAACCCAGAGAGGTGCCATTGGAGCAAGTTGTCATCGATGGAGAGTGGGCACTGACTGCCGGAAATGCTCCACAGCAATTTCTAATCGGCGACAACAATTATAATACGAACAGAGTCATTGCGTTTGCCTCACCACAATGCCTCAATTTACTGAGGAGTGCAGAATGGTTTGTCGACGATAACTTTGCTATTGCGTCTCCACAGTTTCTTCAGCTGTACATAATCAGGGTGTCGTTGGAAGACACAGCTGTGACTGTTTGCTACGCCCTGATGTCACGTAAAAGCCAGCAGACTTCTGTAGATTTCCTTTGAATGATCAACAGTCGATGCCAAGATGTGGGCTTACCTCTTCCTGCACCACAAGTGGTACATTGAGACTTTGAGATTGCAGTGCACAATGCTGTGAGGGAGATATATCCTACAGTAAGCATAAAAGCTTGCTTCTATCATTTCACACAAGTAAGCGTAGCATCAAGTCCGTAGCTTTCTATAAAGGATGAAAAATCATTAGAGCAACTTTTTAACAATTTGCAGAGAAAACCACATAAACCAACCATGTTGAAATAAATAAGCCAGTAAATCCGATGTGACAGTCTAATTGACAGAACAACTTGCAGCTTTCTCACTTTTGACACAAACCGTCACACATATTCCATGAAAAGCCTTAGATAGAGCATGGCGATATTATAAGTTCACATCAACCATTATTATTGTTATATCTATATATGCAGTCGTTAAATATATATTTGTGTAATTCAATACTATTCAAAATTTGATTTGCTTTTCTTGGCTCTTCAACATTGAATTATGTGTGTTTCACTGTATTTCATTTACCCAACAAACTGAAGACCAAAATATCAACCTCAGTAAACAATTTTCTTGCTTTAGTCAACATAGCGCAAAATCCAACAACTTGGGCTCGTTGAGCGATACAAAACAGACGAAGATTTCAGACTGTTCTGTGGTAAATCGATGGCATTGCTTTTTTGCCAGAGCAAGACGTGGCTGATGGTCTGCAGTTGTTACATAACAATGCACTGAATGGTAAGGATAACATTACTATCCAAACAATACATTTGAACAGGTGAATGGATTGCAAACAATAAAATCAACAACACATACATATGTTGTAGATGATTTGATTGACTACATCTACACTATGTATGTCACTGGACCGAGAGAGATCGTCAATCAAGGAAATGGCCAGCTTTTAGTGAGAGTCGTAAGAGAGCCATCATTCCCACCTACAACATGGAATGTTCATGAGATTACACGTGATGGAGGTCACAGAACAAATAACAACTGTGAATCATGGAATCAACGGTAGGTACTGCTCAAATACTATTAATATGATTCTGGAAAATTATATATTCATCAACTGGCACGAGTAAAAAAATAAAAAATAATTTAAAATTTTATTGTCTTTTTATTGGGAAACGATTTTGTAATCTTTGAGCAGATATGAAAAAGAATTCAATAAAAAAAAGTCATTGACCTTGTGAAGCTATTTATCTCATTGTACCTCACTGTGTTAGACCAAAGAATTTGATTAGAGGGAGAATGAACACGTGATCAATACAAATATTTCATATACAACACGTTTTGTTTGCAGTAAAAATGGCCGACAACTTGGAAGATTTCAGATTATTACGAACGAAGCCTAAGTATACAATAATTTTGTTATGCAGCCAAATAACTATTTCAATCAGAGTAAAATGGTATCAGATTAGGAATGAATGTAGACAGGAATGAATGCAGACATAACTGGAATGAACGTAGACAGGAATGAATGCAGACATAACTGGAATGAATGCAGACATAACTGGAATGAACGTAGACACATCCTGAAATGAATGCAGACATAACTTGAATGAACGTAGACAGGAATGAATGCAGACATAACTGGAATGAACGTAGACACATCCTGAAATGAATGCAGACATAACTTGAATGAACGTAGACAGGAATGAATGCAGACATAACTGGAATGAACGTAGACAGGAAATGAATGCAGACATAACTGGAATGAACGTAGACAGGAATGAATGCAGACATAACTGGAATGAACGTAGACAGGAATGAATGCAGACATAATTGGAATGAAAGTAGACAGGAATGAATGCAGACATAACTTGAATGAATGTAGACAGGAATGAATGCAGACATAACTGGAATGAACATAGACAGGAATGAATGCAGACGTAACTGGAATGAATGTCGATCATGTTATTGAGAAGAAAACTCCAACATTCATTCTCAGATGAGTCGACGTTCATTCCTGGCGACATATGAACTATCGTTTTGATTTTCCTTCCAGGAATAAAAAACTTCATCGATTTTCCCTGAAGTAGACAACTCCTAGAATGAAAGTCAAATAGACATTTTATGTATCTGTTGTATGGCTGTAGACTGGCCAATGACCTAATTAATCTAATTACATACAGAGTAAAATATTAATTGTTGATCATTATATGCGTGTTCTTGCTTGAGGCTTTTAAAATATTCTAACATCCAATACCATAGATAATTTATATATCATCAATTAACAAAAGTAAAAAATAAATCATACAACAATATGATATAAATGGGTATAGATACACTACTGTTATGTAAGATATATAATTTGTATTGTACTATGATATATATTGTCATGTAAATATAGATATTATTCATAGATACACTAATGAACTATACTGTTATATTCCATAAAATAATTAATACACTATAATATTGTACCGGCTTTTATATTCACACAACCATCCCTTGACAAAGAAAAAAAAACATGCAAAACCGCAAAAGTTACCATTTCTTGATACTAGTTTTGAGAGCGACTAGTCAGAATATCTACTACTTATTACCAAGTGACAAACCTTGGCTAGATTAACAGTTGCTATGGGCCAGTTATACGCTCAATGAAAGCAAAAGATGACTTTTGTGAACAAGCATTAACGTGGAACCGTTTGCTCCGATAGAACGCACACAAGAACAAAAATCGGACAACAGGACAGTTAGTTTATTGTTGAAGCTCATGAATTAAACTATAATTGATTTTTTACAGGGTGAAGCATCTCATAGGCTACTACCATCCATCTCTATGGAAGCTTATCAAACTTCTGAAGAAAGAAGACATTTACTCTGTTACACTCATTCAACAAACTGAAATCGGTGGAACCGTTGAGGAAGAGAGTGCGAGTAGCCATAGTATGAGCTATTTGAAAATGTTTGCAATGCACACAGCTTTCAAATATGTAAACAGTTGTTGGATTTAGTGTCAAAAAATAATTTTCAAAAACACAATTAATTTTATATTATCATTTTAAATAGCATTATTTAACAAATAAAAAAACTAATTCGATTTATTTTTTCAAAGTTATGCGTTCACTGTAAAAAATAAATCAATTCCCAAACCAAATATTCCATCTTACAAGGCATTTAGAAGGTTTGAAAAAGCTCATTTTGTTAGTGCGTCAATCAAATGCAAAACAATTTTCCTTCGCACCATTGAAACTCCCAGCTATTCCCTCCCAGCTTGACACCAAATATAATTGTGAAAATCAAGCAATATATCTGTTCTAGCTATTCGATTACTGATTCATTTTAACATTTTTCATACACTAGAATAAAATATTTGCACGTAACAACTACAAACTTCCTTATGATATGATCTCATCTGATTAACCAAAGTAGCTACCACTCCTCAGTACATACTACAACTACTGCTACTACCATACTAGCTACCACTCCTCATGTACATACTACAACTACTGCTACTACCATACTAGCTACCACTCCTCATGTACATACTACAACTACTGCTACTACCATACTAGCTATTACTCCTCATGTACATACTACAACTACTGCTACTACCATACTAGCTATTACGAGAAAAGAGCCTCTAGACTAACAAAGAGTACAAACAAAGCCCATCGAGAGAGACCATAATATAAAATAACGACTAAAAAGTCGTTAACTAAAATCTATGATCAGTATCTCAAATCTCTAACTGTTCGAGAGATAAAAGCTTTAAAAGATGTTCTGGAGTTGGAGTAAAGAGCAACTGGTATCCCTTCAGTGTGAGATGGAATATTGTGTACTGAATATTTAAAGTAGTACATGATATAATTATATACCTCACTGAGACAGGGACATTCTGGTTCTTGCATGAATCTAGAAATATCATCAGCGCTCTCTCACCAGGATCTGGGTACATTGGGGAGAGGGTTGGGGGGGGGGGGGGGGAGGGGGGTGACACTGCATGCTTACAGTTTATACTAGACATCGATAGCTCTAGCAATCACAGAGAACTCTCAATGATAAGAAACAAGCTGGCGATGTAACAAAAGAAATATCTCCTTTACAGTACAATCCTAAAGTGTGAACCCTCCATTCCATTGCAGCTCTATGTACGCTCTCACAATAAACACCAAAATATCTAAAAAGAACTTTCAGAATCATTTAGCTTGAGCTAATTTTGTAACAAAGAAAGCTTTCAACTCACTTTTGACGCATGAAGCTTTACACTGCAATTTTGAATAGCCATTTTTGAAAAAATTTGAATTTTACGACAGATTTTTGGCTCACGGTTGTTGTGTATCTCGACGTAATGTAATTCACATCTGCTACTGGCCAAGCAGAAGGTTATTATGACACAAACTTGAAGCATGATGTTTTAAGTCAGTGCTACGAATCTAAAACATTGTTGTAACCATTTAACAGCTTTTGTGAAAATCCATTGACCTAGTGTTTTTCAGACAACTTTGTCTTTCCAGCCAGTGTTAGTGTTAAGGAAAGTCCAATTTAGCGCATAACAGTCGAGCATTTTAATATTACTTCACATCTAGTTACATAAGATGGCAATGAGCCAAAAATTAGACATTAAAATTCTACCAAAAGCCTTCAAATCAAAGTCGATCAGTATGCAAATAGCGTACATCAAATGTGAGCTCAGAATGTTTGTTGTAGAATTAGCTCAAGCTCACTGATCTAGAATTTTCTTTTAGATATTCTTGACAGATATTACGAGAGTATTAGACGGAAATTTTAATGAAGCGTCCACACTTTTTTTACCACATATCATTTGGTAAAAGACAATTTCTTTACATTTAATGACAACGCCAGTTATTTACTATTCATATACGGGTCACTGCGCTAGCAATGGGTGAAAAGTTTTTTATAATCTTGGCCGATCATCATCAGCTATATGAATAACCAGGAGTTGCCTTATTGATAAGTCTGTAATTAAACTGTCGCTAACAAAAGCTGTCAAAGTGGACTTTACTAGCTTTTAAAATACCAAAACTTGGTCTTTGAGTTTTCTTTGACACCTAATTTGTACAAAACCAGTTAGCAAAAGCTGAGATGATGGCCTTTTCCTGTTCTACTCAGTAGGTATGGTATGACACAAGGCAAAGCAAATCAATAATATCAAATAACTGTATATATTGTTGACACATTGCTAATAGGGGTGAAGATGGGGCCTAATTACTTGGAACTCAGGCTATCTTTACTCATCATTATCCTAAGAGGAGAATTCACGGGAGCCACACCTCAAAGCTATTTTGCAGAAGTAAGACTAAAGTCCGATATGGCAACTGTGTAGATAACTGCAATGACCTTTTGTTTAGAGAAAAACGGAAAAATATTATTGATAACCGAGTTGAAAAGAACTTAGGTGTTGCCTTATTATTTCAATGAGTACATGGGGAGGGGGGGGGGGGGAGTTAAGGAACTTGGGAGATCACCAAAAAAACTCTGGTGAAAACTATGATCATTATTGTTTGATTTATTTCTTCCGAAGGCCAGTAATGAACAATTACAATGAGTAAAAACTAAAATATTATACTTAATTAGAACAATTATGATCATAAGTGAGACTTTCTTAATAAGCAACATCACAGTGATTAGCAAACAATAATATTAATGAGAACAACGAAAACTTAATGCTTATTATTACTAACTTTAGCGTGCATAGAACTTATTCTAACGCAGGAATTCATCTCCGACGGTTCTTCAATTTCTCAAATATCCTTGTATTACTAATTCTTTAATCGCTTTGGACAACAGGCTCCTAGAAATGAAATCTAAAAATGTCTAAGAAGGAAAGACTAAATTGAACAGGTTTGGCCACTCACTGCACAGGGATCTTTGTCTCAATTATCTTGTCGGAGGGAACCATTGGGATGACCACAAAGAATTTCGCACCAATAAACAAATTAGTCTAAAAGACGTTAATTTTTTTGAAAAAATTATGGTTCTACAAAAAATTACACAATTGGCCTATAATACCCTGATTACTTACTAACTTTTATCATCTAATAGTACATTAATAACAACAACAATAATATTTATTATCAGCAATATGAGTTTTGGCATAGTGCGCCTAACAAACAGCGACAGCAACAACAAGTGTGGTATAAATAATGAACCAATTTAAATAGCAGGAAGTTACATCATTAACAGTCTAGAGGCTATTTAAGGGAGTCCAAAAGTCTATACAAAGTATAAAATTGCTGCACCAAAGAATGAGGACAAAGACAATGGCCATAGAATATGTCAATTCAAGAAATGGGAGTTGTCCCCACAGATGTTGGTAGGGAATCCAACACTGACACCTCTACAGAACCAACCTTCTGATGGAGAAATGAAAAAAAAACACTTGATAATTACAAACAGACTCATCAATAAGTATTTATTTACAAAGACTCTATCAAACAAAAGAGATTTGCCCCCTCCTGTCATCAAACCCTCACCAACAGCACATCACAGAAGGACCATTAAACCATCAAACAAAGTTAACATTCTGCTTATCAAAAGCCATTTGCCTGCATACAGAAAAATATCTTATTTGTTTCACTTTGCTAAATACCGCTTGAAAACTTTCAAGTTTTGTCAATTATAGTCCTTGACTTCAAACAATCCTTCTGATAATTTTCGACCTACGAAAGTTTCTACACATAACAAATTGCTCAAAGAGAACATTTGACCGACACGGATCATACACCATAGATCCCTCTAGAAAGTAGCTAAAATATAATGTATCTAAAATGGCCGCTAACACAATTGCAGTTGTACATAAACTACACAACTCAGAGTCAGGGCTCTCGAGTTACGGCCATTAATGTTTTCAAACTCCACTATTACAAATTATTAAAAGCAGACAGAACAATAATATTTTAGACTCTATAAAATACTAATTGACTATTAAGGATGCTTTCAGATACCCTACGTGTAGGCTTGTCACTGAATAGTCATTGAGACCCCATCAATGAGTGACATTTAAACCATAGACATATTTATTTCCTCCAACGTCTATGGATACTCTATGGCTAAAGCGAGCCCACTTTAGCTTCTTTACAAACAGAAATTAATTACAATGATATAATCGTTTGTTACATTTTTTATATACGCTATAATGTATTGTGACGCTCTGAGACGGGGAGAACACAATGAGAGGATCATTGAGCCCAAAGCCGCCATGTTGTTTGGGAGACAATGATGAGGTTTCTGAATGGTGTCGTGTAATCCCATTGTTAATCCCTATGCGTAGGGTATCAGAAAGCACCCTAATAATGCACTTGACATAAAGTAAAACTTACAAACTTGTAGTGCCTTGCTATACCAAATAAAGTGAGTATTCCCAGTCCATACAGACTTCTCTGTAATATTTGTTACAACAGCTATACAACTATGTGTATATATAAGACTATATGTGAATGTTTTTGTATAGAATCCTAACAATATTGTACGGCTCAAGCTGCGTTTGCACTATACGATTATCTTTCAAGTGGGCGGAGACTGAAATTGGCTCGCAAATATGAACAGTGCCCACGTTAACGATTTTACAATCGGTAGCAGAATCTCTTTATTGGGCAGCTCTGTACGATTACTGGTATATTTATTTTTTATATATTATTGTTTAGAATTTTGTTTATAATATTTCACTGATCAATTATACGCCAATTTATAACTGAAGTATTAAAGTGAGTGAGGATACTAATTATTATCGATATAATAACAAAAACTACAAGCTGTTTGATTATAATAAATAATTATATTGGAAAGTATTAGTGTTATTGAGAACTAATTGAAAAATAATAACATGTTTTTCACTATTTATTATTATTCGAAATGTATTTATTATTACTGTTGAGTGAAAAACCACTATAATCCACCAAAAATATTGGTAATATAAGATTTTAAGATATATTATTAATAATAATATGATGCTGTGTATATTATCAATGAAATGCGCTGTGCTGAGAACCGTCATGGCCGCGCGATATCAGGCACAAAAACGCATCAATTAAACTGCTGAAATATATGGGAGAGCAACTCCCGATTCTGCTTGATTCTCTCACTGCCGAGAATCGCATAATGTGAACGCAGCTTTACATTAATTCATCTCAATAATACATACAAGAGAAAAACTATAGAAACGGCAAGAGAAGACAAACCTGCACCAGTTGTAGATGTTCATCAACAAAGTTACTGAAGCTATTAAGACCAAAACTGATACCTTTTCTAACTCTCCCTTTCTCATCTCCACTTGCCATCCTCTACTTTTTGTTGAGTTAATGATTCACAGAACTCTAGTATTTATCATGTGATCTAGTACGTAGTGCTTTCCTACCAAAGGAGAGTGTATATATAACAACTTATGAATGAATGGCAGTCATTCTGTAAGACATCTACCTAGCTAAGGTGCATGTAGGAGTAGATAGTAGTAAATGATAACAATTGTAGTAGCAATAGTAGTAATAGTAGCAGTAGTTGTAGGCAACAACTCCCTTGATCAGTTTATTGTATTACATAGACATCATTGTGTTTGGTTGATGGGATGTAAATGGTAATTGCACTTGTATGCATGTGCTGGTAGATATCAAAAGGAATGCAGACAGGAATAAATGCAGACAGGAATAAATGCAGACAGACCTGGAATAGACGTAGACAACTCATGAAATGAATGTCTAAAATGTGGAATGAGTCTGAATTATGCTATAAAGTTGGGTATTTTGTTGTTCTGTCTAGGAAAGGTCGGCACTTTTTTTCTGGGAAAACACTTGCTATTTATGCCCGAGTAGACAACTCCTGGAATAACAGACAAAATGACATTTTATGTTGCCGTAAACCGATGTTGGCACTTGTTAGACACAATGTCAAAATGTTCTTCTTCATAGCATAACGACATTCTTAGCGAACCTGTAGATGTTTATTCTAGGTGGTCTCATGGGTTATTCCATGTCTGACTGCATTTACTATGTTTGTTCCAGCCCCCAATTGCTCCAATCAAAAGGCGCTTGACAAAATGATTGGCATTTAGGCATTATATAATTCCAATACCATTTTTTGATAAAAATCAACATCATTAGCATTACAAAATCTCACTGGTTTAGCGAGTAAAAAGGCATTTGGACATCATATGCCCTACAAAAGTGTTAACCAGATCCATCTTCCATAAAACAACTGTCAGCACCGTTGTTGAAGAAAAGCAAGAAACATACGTTGATGTAACTGGAAACTCTTTCAAGAGATGGTACAACAACCCCGAGTGAACTTTCTAATTCATATCTAAATGCTCAGACTCTTATCTCGGCAATGATAAATGAGAGCTTGGAAATAGAAATAAGAACTTTAATGGGAAATGAAAAATGGTTAGACAAATCATTGCAGGATGTGCCTATATTGACTTCAGCTATTTCTGTATTCATTCTTGTTGACACTCATACCTGTTTACATTCATTTCAGTATTCAAGTGTTATATTGGTTGCATCTTCTTCTCACAAAAATCAATTACATTGTCTACTCTTTAGTTAAATCACATTTATTTATTATTGTACTTCATTTGTTTTGTTTTATTGTAGATCTATAACAGTAGCTGTAACCACAACAGGAAATGTCTCCTCCTCCACAACATCTACAGACCATCAGTTTTATGATTTTATAAAATTGATTCGACTACCTAACCCTAACAAATACCGATAATGAATAATAATAATAATAGTAATAATAGTAGACAATAGGAATAATAAAAACAGCCAAGTAGGTTCCACAATTGCATCGTATATTATGACATCATGCAAAAAGTGCATTTATCTGAGTAGTTCTCAAACTGCTTCTGCGATTTTTGCAACTGACCTACCATAAGAATGAATCGATTAACGCAAGTATTTTAGGTTTCATATTGAAAATTTTCAGGTCACCAGATAGTCAGTAATAAACCACACTTAATTAACTAATAGGTGTCTGTTCAAATACGCTTCCCTACAGCTGAGTTGCTCATGTATTACACATAATAAATCCATAGTTTCCCAGCATGCCAATTGTCATCCATGATTACTAAGTTAATAAGTTGGTCCATCAACAGTTATCTACACATTGATGTACTGATTGTGACAATCTGTTCCTTTCAAGTTAATATTTTATCAATTTTTCCAACTACCACTCCATTTAGATACAATATGGTCGATGCTGGTTTACTTAAATTATAATCATTTCTCAATATATGTGATGCTTAACCAGGTAGGGAGCCATTACATGCGCACTTGGTCTTAGGATGAAAACCATATGTGGTTCTAACACTATTCCATTATTCAATATTGTTCAATAAATAATTAATAAAAAAGGTTTTAGCCTATTTCGCTATAATGTCAAAACAATAGTGCAAGAAAACGAGCTTTGGAATATAAATTTTTGCTAGTGATTACAAAATGATGATTTTTGCCTTTCACAAGGTTCACTTTCACTATTAATTAACGCTAAACCCCAGTGGATTTCCATAACTAAAAGTTTTATCGTCTCTGGTTAAACCACATCCTTGGATACAAATGAAGTAAAGGTACTGTTAAGTGTATTCAGCCAACTAGCATCGATGGCGGTTTCATTTATTATCATTTTCGGTACAAGTGTAAGAGTAAATAAATCAAGAACTTATAACGCAGTTCTTTGCTGTGCGCTGACTAAGAACTTTAGTAGTACGATGGGTGCCATTTAAAGAATGATGTGGATAACAGTAATTATTATATACTAGTATCAGTAAAAAAAGAAGACAAAGTTGTAGATGGAATAATGCCATTTATTATTTCTATTGCTGCAAAAATTAATTACCAACAGTAATAACTCACTCATTTCAATTCAGTTGTATTGTACCATAAACAACATTAAATAGTCCACAAACGATCATCATTGGTGATAGTGCTACACAGTCTGATGCTGCGGTTTTTACAAATGAATATTTTGAAGCTTCCTGTTTGATTATGCATGCCTAGTTTAATTGCCTTTGGTGACAAATGAGTTTCAAATAGCAATAAAACTTGGAGCTTGATTTATCACTAGAATTCTTGCCACTAGCTATGGTCAACAATTGCCTGAAATATCTCAAGTAAAATTAGTTAATAATTAAGTTTCCACAACAAAATTTTTGTTTGTTGCCATCATCATCGATAATTTGTCATGATGAGAATATTGTCAACTAGCTACTACGCTACTGGGCCAGCCTACGTTTAAATAGTATTTATTCTAAGGTCGCGCTGGACAATCTTGTTATGTGGTGCACTTGTTAGATTCTTTTGACATATTATATTGAATTAAAGAGATATATTTTAAATGAATGCTTTTCATACCTCAGGAGAGTTTTGTTTACCCAAAGTTTAACATCATTGGACATTTACCATTATTATTATCATTTGATATTATTAATTGTAATATTATTAAATCGTGTTTATTTAATGATATGGAAAATAATAATACATACATGCATAAAAAATGAAAATTTAACCAACCTTTACTTCTTGCCAACCGGAATGTGAGTGCTTATTGATGTTTTATGCTTTATGTATCAGCTATTACAGTAACATCGCAGCAGAACAACTTTACAATTCCATGTCATGTTACTGGACATGTAGTAAGACAGACAACTTCAAAGTTAATAACAAATTTATGTGAAACAGGCTGCATGTTGCAATAAATGTTGCGCATAGAAGCATAATTAACATGAGTACAACTAAACAAGATTAAAAGTCAGATTAATTGCAGATTAATACTCTCTACAAAGATTAATCTGACTTTTAATCTTGATTAATCGCGATTAGAGTGGTTAATCTTTCAACAGCCCTAATAATAATACATCAGAATAATTGTGAAAATAAATACCAGCAGCAGCAGTAGTAGTAACAGCAGCGACAGCAGCTGCAATAATAATATAGTAAGTACTAAGCATAATAATGAACAATAATAATAATAGGTAATGTTGTAGGAGCAAAAAATCTTTATCAATAATAAATAATCTGAAAAAGTAAATAATAACATAATAATGTTAAATTTATGTAAACAACTTTACCTATAAATAATAATAATATTCACAAGTGGTGGCCCCATTCTACTGGCCTGGTGATGGGTGAGTGGATTTGAGTGTATATATATATACTCTCTTTAGCTATCCTCCCCGACTACCACACCAGGCCAGTAGATTGGAGCTGCCTGTGGTGTTAATACTGTACAGAAAATGGCTCGTATCCAACCGATATGCTATGTAACTCTATCCTAAGTAGACAGCTCCCAGCTACGGGTCTACAGGAGGAATAGCAAAAGTAACAAACACTGGTCTTTGTAACTAACCATACAGAACTTGTGTACATGACATTTATGGTATACTCTTTCTTTCACTAGCCACGTGTTATGCCACTAAAGCTATTATTTTACTCGGTTACGATACCCTATGCTAGCCCACCTACCTTTTGTATGTATTATTGGGCTACCTGTACACAAAGAAATATTATGTAACCTTTTGTATAAATACTGGCTGCTGCTGCCTCACAACTCAGAGTAGTTGGAGGAGCACAGCCAGAAGTACGAATAAATACAGACTACACTATTCTCACACAAACACTCTCTCTCTCTATTGCTTGCATGAAGAAAGCAATAAGCATTGTAACAATTGAAGTCTTACAATAATAAAATCACAAGCCTGCAAAATACAGCTAGCAAGCGCCTACAAGTAGTCGGCCTACACTTTGTAGGGCCCTGCAGCACAGGCCTACTGCAGAAAACTTGGTGGAATTTGGACCATTTTTCGAAAACACAACATAAAATTCCGAAAAATGGTCCAAATTCCACCAAATTTTCTGCAGTAGGCCTGTGCCCTGCAGTCAGGCAGCCGACCTAGCCAGCACTCAGCCCAATTATGCCGGCCTGCACTACTGACCAGTAGTGCCTGCCCAAGCTGCTGAACTTCTGCCTGCAATCTAGTCTGGTACTGAGGGAGGTGCAGGTGCCTGCTACCAAGTGAAAGAATTGTTACTGCAAAAATCCTGCACAATAATAATACTTATATAATATTATAATTATAATTATTATAATACTGTGACGGACGGCGTCAGCACGAACACTTACGAGCACTTACGAACATTTACTTTCTATTTACTTCCATTTATTCCAGCGACATAGTTCTATGTACACACTCTAACAACATTAGTTCTATGCACACCTTGTTCTACGTTACCTTACATTCAATATTATATGTTTGCCATGTGGATTCAGTCAAGCAATCACTTTAGTACTGCCTCTTACATTTTATTGGCACACGCTAGCCAATGGTTTGTGCTAGGTGTGGCCACCCTTTGTCTACCAGTTTTATCAGTAATCAGTTATGTAACAGTTTGTATAAATGTGAATGTTCGAATCAATAAAGTCAGAGTCAGCTTGCACACACTCTCAGAAGTTTCTTTGTTCTCTAACAAATAACTTCACTGCGCACCATTACTCGAGTAGTAATATACAAGCAGATCAGCCTGAACCTCTGCTGGCCGAACCTAGCCTAGCCTAGTTCGCCTTCAATGTTCGACCTCTGCTTTGCACTGAAACAAGTCAACCGAACCTCTGCTGGCCGAACCTAGCTTTGCCTAGTTCGCCCTTCAAAGTTTGGCCACTGACTTGCATTGAGATAGCTAACGCAACCGACAGTGAGATAGTAGACTAGGATGGTAATGCACCACTCTGAAGGATACTAGTCGACCTGTGGCAGGTTGTATTGCTGAGCGCTAGACACAAGTCGCCATCACAGTTCGGGAGGTTGTGCAGGTAGGCCGAGCTACCAACTCACACCCCCACAGTGAAATCCTGCACAATACTACTATTTTTTATTAACTAATAATATTTATTTATGAGGCATAAATAAATTACTTTATGTGATGATGATTATCATTGACGATCGTTGTTGCTGTAAGTTTCCAATATTATATAAATAGTTCGTAACAGTCAGTCTTAGTATATCTACAATCTATGAATGATCGATGATCATCATGGATGGATGATGTTTGTTTGTAGCTAGTTGTTAGTCGTTATTATTATTATAATAATTATCATCATCATCTACTATCAATCTATTACAATTTAAATTAACTAACGGACATTTATTATTAGTTATCTTTGAATAAAAATTTTAGCTCTGGCAACAAACCGTTTGCTGGTGGGTGATAATACATTGTTAAATTAAATCACACTGGCTGGAGCAGAATCAGAAGCTCATGCAAAATCAGCCTAGCTCAAATTCCATTGAGGTAAATGTCAATCTTTTATCAAGCACTTTGATTGGTGCACAATTATTGTTTAAGCGAATCATACGTGTAGGATAAACAACTTAGTTTTGAGAAGAGAAGTAACTTGCTTCACGAAAAGGTGTGTACCCGAAAATTCATAAAATAAAGATGAGATTACAGGGGTTTTCATAGTCCGCCCCTGATAGCTGGGAGCGCTGAGTTTTTTGGCAACCCATTCAAAAGAGTATCATTTTTTCTTTCCTGAATATTATAATTATTATATGATCCTTTTGGCTATAACGACAATATCGTTCTTGCTTTATCCGTATATCCTACCATTACTGATGGCAATACTTAGCCTGTTCGTATCAAGTTAGTTAGATAGATAAACAAAGATGATGATGATAAACTATTAGGCCATTATTATTATTAAAAATTACAAACATAAGAATAATAATAATTAATAATTATAATAATAATTAATATAATACTTAAATAATAATTATAATGTGCTGCTGCAGTAGTAGTAAAAAAATATTATAATAATAGTTAAGTAATAATAATGATAATTATATTAACTACTTCTTATTATTAAAGATTGACACTACTTTGAATTATTATTATTATTTTTAATTATTATTATTTATGGTTTCTCATCTATGATTATGAATAAGTATAAAAAATGATGATAATAATAATGATAGTCATCATACACAGGGGCTCCAATCCAATCTACTGGCCTGGCCGTGGGGGAGGACAGTTAAAGAGAGTATATGAGATGGATGGGAGTGGCCCATCAAATAATTTTCAAACAAACGTCTCCAACACCTCCAATCATGGATGGTATATTTCATCCATGCTTCCAATCCACGGGCGGCTGGGGATTTCCGGTTTTTAAATCGGAGCAGACAATCCCAACAAGCATACATGATCAATAATTATATATACTAATACTTATTAGTATATATAATTATTGATCCCAACAAGCATACATGATCAATAATTATATATACTAATACTTATTAGTATATATAATTATCGATCATGTATGCTTGTTGGGATTGTCTGCTCCGATTTAAAAACCGGAAATCCCCAGCCGCCCGTGCTCCAATCCTCAGCTTGATTCTCATCAAGCCTCAGTTCTGAAAGAGGTGACCATCCTAAGCCTTCCATCACAACAGACAATATACTAAGACAAACACAAGGACAATTCAGGAGTACAGGTAAAGCAGAGTGCTTGCAAGCACAACAGGTCACCAAATCAAGTTACACTCAATCCGTAGGTAGGTAGGTAGGTTGGTAGGTAGGTCCTCCTCTCGCTGCCATCATGTAGTATTTGTAAGCTAAGCTATAATATTCAGTAATACTCGATAGTGCTATGTACCTGTATGTTGTGGTATCTTTCTAGATAAACCCTACTGGCTGGCCAGCCCTAACGTGTGTGTGACTAGTATAAGATTTAATTGGAGTTTTTCTTTACTGTGACGCTCAGGATTCATCGCCATTTTATCTCTTAGTCTCTGGTTCCGGTCATGCATGTCAAGGTATATATGTGACACCCATGATCAGCGATAATAATATAATTAACAAAATAATAACAACAGAGCGGAACGTAAGACACTGCAAAATTCGAGAAAATTAGCTGTTTTGTGTTATTTACACTTTCCCAAATGTTTCTGTGCGTTGATTTAGACTGCTGAACAGTTTGTTTCACTTTGTAGACTATATGAAAACCTGTAGATGCGTTACCTGTAGCTCAAATTCGCTGGGCAAACAATGCAAAAATTATTGATGCACGCCCTTCCATAAGGCACAAAATGTTTCTCCAAACTAAACGATAATGGAACTGTTAAAAGCAGAAATCATAATAATATGATTTGCCCACTTCCAGTATTTTGGTTTTTTTTTAAATGCTTACCAGAATGATTCGGAGTGTGACATTATACCTCATAGATTTTTATCACTGTTTGAATGGCAATTTGCTCTTTACAGCGAGTATTCTTACTGATACTTATTCAGCTGGTGGTGTTTCTCAAGGAAGGACGTTACGTGCCATTTTTTGTCCAACTTTTCAAAATAATTTGGCTTTTCATATCACTGGTAGGTGAACAAATACACTTCCATGTTATAACTGTTAGCGTTTCCTTCGTCATTGAAACTAAGTGGCAACTTTCTACTATTTTATATTTTATACTATTTTTTACTATTTACTCAAGTTTGGTCACATTTGAGTAAAAACGCAAGCTAAGAGTAGTGTTTTTTATTTACATATTTTGCCTTTTGGAGTGTCTTATCTTCTCTTTTTCATCTCTATACACTCAAATCCACTCACCCACCATCAGGCCAGTAGATTGGAGCCGCCTGTGCGGGCATACAAGTACAATACACATACAAACAAATCTCCATCATTACAACAACACTAGTAGTCGTATTATGATTACTCCCAGTGAACTTATTAATAGTAGTAGTGTGAGACATGGGATCCATATCTTGTAAACCATATCGATCAGCTTGAGCGAGTTCATAGCAAGTTTGCAATATTTATATTGAACATGAGAGGCAGGGATGAGGGTTTGAGGAGTGACGCGAAAGATCAAATGGGGCTACATCTGCTGATGGGAAAATGCAAAACAATCAGACTAAAGCTTTTTTATGCAATGCTGTGTTGTTGAATGAACACATGGATTATCTGACTAACAGTTTTTACCCACTAATAATAATACACACTCACTCAACACTCTAACGTTCACTTTACTCTTTCTGTGTCTGTCAGTTCCTCATTTTTTTTCTACTAGTTTCAATTTCTTTCTCCAAGGCTTCATTCTTAGAACCTCTTACGACGTGCTCTCCTCCACAATCTAAATGATTTCAAAGTTACTGAACTGTCAGCTGGTCTCCATTTCCCCAAGTTGGGGCCCAGGGACTTGGACCCATAACAAAATAGAACCACTGGTGACTGCTGTCCTTATAGGAGGTTCGATAATGATAATTATTAATACATCATAATAATTACAGCTGTCATTGATGATGTTGGTCATGTTCGTAAAGAAGATCATCAAATATGATCGAATGTTTCCATTCACACTTCTTTTTACCCTGTTTTAGATATTTATTAGATATGATAATAATACATCAGTGATGGTTAACGACGATTAATGGTAGGATTGTTGCATTTAATTCAATAAAATTAATTATAATGAAATTAAAACGTAGCTGAAATTTGATAATCTGTATAAATTAACTTGAAATGTGCCTGTCTGTCTGTGTGTCTGTTTGTCTGTAACACCAGTTGAATAGCCGCCTAAACTCCTTTGCGGAGAGGAATAAAACTGTTGTAAAAACATTCCGTTGGATTATTCCGATGTATAATGGGGGTTTAAACTGGCTATGATTTTTCCAATAAACAATATTTGTAGATTTAATCCGTTATTCGATAAAGTTGATGGAGAAAAATCACATTCTGTTTACGCAAGAAGATAATTCAAACATCATTTTACTGTATGCACCTAAACTATTACACTGAGAGAAATGTGAAAATGGCAGATTTAGCATTAATATTGTTTAGAGTAATGTAAGTGGAGACGAATCACAGACAGCTACATTTTGCTAATATGCGCTAGTTGGAGTGTTGATCAAGCAGTTCTGTGTTGATTTATGACTCACATTAAAGTTCTTCCAGTATGCAAAGATTACAGCATTTTGTGTAACATTTTGTTTGCAAGTTTGTTAGCTCATCAGTGTCAGCAATGTGCCAGCTCAAAAGTTTATGATTCAGCATCAGCTAATTGTCACAAGATAGTGATTACTAGGATCTAATAATCCCTCAATAGTATTCGTGTCCATCAGTCTGTAATACTCTTTATGTTACATACAGTTAAACATACAAAAGTGTACAGAATATCGTGTAAATGTGCGTATACAACAAAGGAATTGTGATATTGCTAAAAGTAACATTGTACAGCTAGAATAATACGCTCACTAGGAATTGTGATTACAAAAAATTCGGCCGATTCGTTTTTATTTCTTTGAGACTTACAACTCGTTATACCCATATCACTGTTGTGTACTTACAACTAGTTATACCCATATCACTGTTGGGTACTTACAACTAGTTATACCCATATCACTGTTGGGTAGTTACAACTAGTTATACCCATATCATTGTTGGGTACGTTCATGGATGTCATTTTGTGTATAAAGTTGCTTTCCATACATCAATTATTTATGGTTACTCCTGTTGATAAGATGGTCTCCAAATTAATGCTAGGTCCAGATGTTGGAAGTCAGTCCTGAATAGTTGCTAGTAGCAATAGAGTGAGCGTACTATGTAGATACCACAACTTGTGTATGCTTAGAGTTGTTGAACCATCTGTAACAACAAAGGTAACCTTCAGTTAGACTTTGTAATGTGAGTAATGAGTATTAGCAGGTAACAAAAACATTGCCTTTCAGTCTCCTCACTGGATTAAAAACAACTTTAGTGCAAGTTCAGCTGGTCAAATCAATATTTGTTGACAAATTTTATAAATTCTGCAGAATGTGATTGTTTGTTATTCTTTTTTGGTTTTTCTATTCCACACTGATGAGTATCAGCTCCATACAGTCCATAAAATACTACTAGTCACTCTTAACATATATGCACATACATCTACTACATAACATATATACATATACATATACTACATAACATATATACACATACATATACTACATAACATATATACATATACATATACTACATAACATATATACACATACATATACTACATAACATATATACATATACTACATAACATATATTCATATACATATACTACATAACATATATACATATACTACATAACATATATACACATACATATATGACATAACATATATACACATACATATACTACCTAACATATATACACATACATATACTACATAACATATATACACATACATTCACTACATAACATATACACATACATATACTACATAACATATATACACCAACGTGAATTGATTACAGAGTCAAACCACTTACTGTCAGCAATTACATCATTTTCTACTTTTGGTCCATTTACATTGTCTGCAGCTGGAGCAGCGGTGACTCTGGTTGTGGTGCTCATCGTTGTATTCAATTCTGTGGTGGTAGGATATAATTTAGATGTGTTTGCGGGGAAAGGATTTTCTTCAAGGATCGTTGTGCTCTGGGTGCTTGCTGTAGTGGTTAGACTGGATTGGGTGCTTGCTGTAGTGGTTAGATTTGATTGGGTGTTTGCTGTAATGGTAGAATCTACTTGGGTGTTTGCTGTAGTGGTAGGATCTACTTGGGTGTTTGCTGTAGTGGTAGGATCTACTTGGGTGTTTGCTGTAGTGGTAGGATCTACTTGGGTGTTTGCTGTAGTGGTAGGATCTACTTGGGTGTTTGCTGTAGTGGTAGGATCTACTTGGGTGTTTGCTGTAGTGGTAGGATCTACTTGGGTGTTTGCTGTAGTGGTAGGATCTACTTGGGTGTTTGCTGTGGTGGTAGGATCTACTTGGGTGTTTGCTGTAGTGGTAGGATCTACTTGGGTGTTTGCTGTAGTGGTAGGATCTACTTGGGAGTTTGTTGTAGTGGTAGGATCTACTTGGGTGTTTGCTGTTGTGGTAGGATCTACTTGGGTGTTTGTTGTAGTGGTAGGATCTACTTGGGTGTTTGCTGTTGTGGTAGGATCTACTTGGGTGTTTGTTGTAGTGGTAGGATCTACTTGGGTGTTTGCTGTTGTGGTAGGATCTACTTGGGTGTTTGCTGTAGTGGTAGGATCTACTTGGGGGTTTGCTGTAGTGGTAGGATCTAATTGGGTGTTTGCTGTAGTGGTAGGATGTATGTGGGTGTTTCCTGTAGTGGTAGGATCTACTTGGGTGTTTCCTGTAGTGGTAGGATCTACTTGGGTGTTTGCTGTGATAATAGGATTGTATTTGGTGATTGTTACTCTTGTCACCTTTGATTGAGTACTTGTTGTGTTGATAGTACCTGATTGTTTAGTTGTTGTATCGGCAGTACCTGGTTGGATAGTTGTTGTGTTGGCAGTACCTGATTGAGTAGTTGTATTGGTAGTACTTAATTGGGTAGTTGTTGTGTTGGCAGTACCTGATGGGGCAGTTGTTGTGGTCTCTGGAATTGATTGGGTAGTTGTAGTTGACATGACAGCTGGTAGATTTGTTGTTGTGGTGATGGAATCTGAATGGATAATTGTCGTCGTCTTTGAAAATGATTGTGTAATTTTAGTGGTCATCTCATCACTTTTAGTGGTCATGTCATCACTTTTAGTGGATGTTTTGGTGAGTAGGTTTAGTGGGACGGTGCTCATTGCGCTGATAGGGTTTGATTGAGTGTTTGTTGCACTCGTTTTCCCCGGTTGTTTGATGGTAATATTCATAACATTTGGTTGGGCAATTGTTGTTGTGTTATGATCTGATTGGGTGCTTGTTGTAGTGGCAACATTTGATTGGGCAATTGTTGTGGTGGTGTCATCTGATTGGCCCCTTGTTGTTATGGTATCATCTGATTGGGCCCTTGTTGTTGTGGTATCGTCTGATTGGGCCCTTGTTGTTGTGGTGTCATCTGATTGGGTCCTTGTTGTTATGGTTTCATCTGATTGAGCCCTTGTTGTTGTGGTGTCATCTGATTGGGTCCTTGTTGTTATGGTATCATTTGACTGTGTGGTAGCGTTCATAAGATTTGCTTGAGGGTTTTTGGAAGTTTCATGAAATGAGTAGGTTAAAGTTGTATTTATGGCATCTGATTGGATGTCTGCCGAGGTCAGCGGATTTGATGTGGTGGTTGTCGTTGTCATAGAATTTGATTGAAAGGTTTTCGCTGTGATGGCATCCGAGAGGGTGAATATTGTGGTGGTGGAAACTGGTTTAGCAGTTGTTGTGGGCATCATGTTGGATGGGATGGTTGTGTTATGATGGCATGGCCAATCATTTCTGACTAGTATCGTCCATAGTTGTATACTATCTGGTTTTACTGGATACACACAATCAGCAGCGCGTATTTCTCCATCCAGTTGAGTTAACCAGTTACCTACACAGTCACAAACAAATGGATTGTTCTGGAACAATAGCGTCAGGCTAACTGGTTGGTCAGGCAAGATGTCCTGGTGTAGATAAACCAACTGGTTGTGTCGGAGATTGATGGTAGTGTAAGAGGATAAGCCATAGAATGCTCGATAGTCAATTGATCGAATATTGTTGTATGAAAAATCCAGGTACCTCAATTTTGGTGAATTTAAGAAAGTTTCTGGTCCAATAGCATACATCTTTCCATTGTTCATGGTAAGTTTATGAATGTTCGGATGTGTGAAGAAAAATCGTTTGGAAGGGTAATTGAAAAGATTTTCTGAAAAGTCGACATTTTGAAGGTTTACTAATATCGACTCATTTTTTAAAGACTTTGGCACACTGGAAATAGAATTATTTTGTATGTCTAGCTTTTGCAATTTGTACAATGCAGCTAACACCATTGGCATTTTTATCAGATGGTTGTGCGCTAATGACAATTGTTGTAAACCCGTTGGAGCTCCTTCCATTGCAATACCAAATTGTAAAAGTCCACAGTTCTCTATCTCCAAAGTGTGTAGTGACAGCATATCTTGTAAAGCAACTGGGGGTATTGTTAACAATGGGTTGCTGCTGAGAACAATTTTTTCAATGGAGGTCTTGTTGGTTTTGAGTAGATACTGAAATGGAGAGGTCAGGTTGTTTCCGCTTATGTAAATGTTCGCTAGAGAACAGTTTTCTAATGAGCCCAATGATTGGTCAGTCAGTAGATTGTTAGAGAAGTCAATGTGTTGTAATGTGTTCTTGATTGTACCAAAAGCATCGGTGTTAATGGTTTCTATACCATTTCCCGGCAACATCAGTGTGTGGAGGTTGGCTAGTCCAATTAATGGAGTGACTGTGGTTATTGATAACTTGTTATTACCAATTGCAAGCAGTTGTAGCTGTGACAGGTTCAGTCGCTGTAGAAATCCAAATGAAACAAACTCATTTCTAGAAAGATCCAGTTCTTCCAGATTAGTTAAACTACTCAGGGCAGATGTCACGGCACCATCTGATAGGTTATTTCCTGCCAGATACAAATTTTTTATGTTGTTTGCCTGGTTTCCAGCCCATTGAGGGTGAAAGTTTGATATTTGGTTTTCCACCAATTGAACTGTCAGTACGTTTTCAAGTCCTTGGAGTGCTTGTTTATTTATCATTGTGATTGGGTTGTATGATACGGATACGATGGTTCTAATGCTGTTTTGTACAAAAGATGAGAACACTGGGAAATGAGCAATACCCTGTTTATTGCAAGTTATGTGAGTAAGCGCGTTGGTGGGTGTATAACACTGACAAGATGGCGGGCAACTTGTAGAAATGGAGGTAGTTGATTCAGCAAAGCTTGTATTTAATCGGTATAAGGTGCTTTCGGGCCCATGAAGAGAGTCCTTTGTACCCAGTCCTGTGGACTCGGACTGGTCATCAGATAATAGAGATGGCTCTGAAGTTGACCGATTGCTATTGGTGTTGTTTTGTAACAGCAAATCCTGGTTTTTAGATTGAGAGGTTGTTGTGTATTGAATCTGTAGGGAAGATGTTTTGCGTGTAGTTGAACTAGTCAAAAGGGCAGCAGTTGCGCTTGATGCTGACGCCATTGTGCTGGCAATGCTCCCATGGCTCAACTGAATTGTTCCCATGATGAATATGGCCAAGAAAGTTTGAAGATAGGCAGTGAAAGACATCCTAAAATACAATAACACATTAGCTATATTATTTATTTCTATTGTTGACATATTTTGGTCTACGGCACGAATATACATGCGTTTGAAGTAACATTAAGATACTTTTTGAAATTTGAGAGGGTGTTAACAAAGTTAAAAGGGTTGTATTGCTCTGCAAAGTGAAAATAAAACCTCATCATCAATTTAACTGCTCATTTTTGTGTGATTACGCTTGAGATGACACGTTGAGTACGTAACTTGTTGGATTCAAAGCCCCTCTGTGTAAATGATTTGATGGTCACAGAATTCAATGATTTTTGAAAGAATGAAATGTTCATTGTTAGGAAATATCCTGCAATCTTTAGCCTAATTGGTTTAGTATTTCTATGCATTGCGAAAGTTACAAAGTTTAGGAGTAAACAAAGAGTTATCCTCTACTATTTCTCCATTGGTGATCTATGATACCCTGGAGCATGCATTCTAATGGAATTAGTAAAATAGTTTATTGCGTTTGATTAGCTATAGCATTAACTGCATACAGTAAGAACCCAAATGATACCAACAGTCAACACCTTAAAGCAAGATTTTGGGCTGTAATGTCAGGATAAATATAAGCATATTAGATTATTAGCTGGAATAGCTAGCTGTGAGCTTTAAATTGAGTTATGGCAGTACAAAGCATGAAAACATATAAACTGTCACACTTGTCACATGTTAATGTGATACAAAACATAAACTGTCACACGTTAATGTCACACAAAACATATAAAACTGTCACACGTTTTTGTCACACAAAACATATAAGCTGTCACACGTTAATGTCACACAAAACATGAAAACTGTTGCACATTAATGTCACACAAAACATATAAAACTGCCACACGTTAATGTCACACAAAACATATAAAACTGTCCCACGTTAATGGCACACAAAACATATAAACTGTCACACGTTAATGTCACACAAAACATAAACTGTCACACGTTAATGTCACACAAAACATATAAAACTGTCACACGTTAATGGCACACAAAACATATAAACTGTCACACGTTAATGTCGCACAAAACATAAACTGTCACACGTTAATGTCACACAAAACATATAAAACTGTCACACGTTAATGGCACACAAAACATATAAACTGTCACACGTTAATGTCGCACAAAACATAAACTGTCACACGTTAATGTCACACAAAACATATAAACTGTTGCACTTGTCACACGTTAATATCACACAAAAGCTATTGAAGTTATCTTTAAACATCTTCAACTTGAGAATTGTTGCTTTTACTGGCATAAAAATTTGTTTGCTTAGTTTTCAGTTCTTGGGTGGCTTGCACTGCAGCAAATTATACACCTGCAGCAGGTTACATGCTAGTTTAGGTCAAGGAGTCGCTATTCACAGAATTACTAGCCTATTAGTAATTGTATTAGATTGTGATGTATGGAGATTGGTTAATGACAGGGCGATGCTTTGCAGACTATAGCATTGCGTTATTTCCCAAAATAACCAGTATTATTAGCAACCTAGCACTGACAGATCTTGCCAGAATGTCACCAAAAGGTCTGGTAACAAGTTTGTGTGTAATTTATTAGTTTTGGAGATGGTAATGTTACATTGAAGTGTGATTGCACCAAGATTTTATCAGTATTGATGCTCAAGAGCTTCAAACTACCCAGCAAGTTTTATCTTAAAAATAAATTTTAAATTAAGATTTTCCTTTAAATATTGGATGACGTTAAACTTTTTTGTTTTTTATTTTGAAAATAAATCGTTACGCCGCTTGAAAACGAACTGTTGGGCAGCTTTTTTTGATGGTTTACCCAGAATGTTACATGATCTAACAATACAAAATACTTGTTGTATAATCTAATTCAGAGGCAGCGGAGCATAACGCTATTGAGTAATCGGCTGACTGTTTCATTGTAACAAACTTTACTTGAAAACATTGCATCTGCAGAAGAATCAATTTGGACACTGTTCATGGATTGCAAGTTAAATCTAGGCACACTTGTATCGTTTGTGTGCTCCATCCAATGTTTGACTCTGATCTACGGTCATTCCTGTACTATCGTTTCATATTTCCTCACACTAAGTCTCAGGTGAAGGTGCTGCTTACCTGTGAGGATGTACTGCTGCTATTTACTAAACACTGAGTCCTCCACCTGTCTCTGACACACCCTGCACCGCTCCAAATAAATAAATGAATGAATGAAGTTTCATTGTGAAGATTTGAGTAGTGCAAATCACCTTCTTAATAGCCTAAGATTTCAACAACTCTCATTTGGTCAATGAGGGGTGTGGTACTCTCTCCGCTTTACCATTTATCTATATATCTTGGGTTTGAAAGTTTGTGCATGGGTATTATTCTTTTGTTTAGTAAAACAATAGCAAGTTTTGTTTACTCTTTGCATCAGCTCTGTACAGAATATGCTGAGTCAAAATATGTTTATTTAGTGAATAACTACTCGCCATTCAAAGCGCATGATTTACATCTCCATTGAGCGAGGGAAGTCCCAGCCCGGTAATTCTATATGGATAAATAATTTACAATTCAACCCAGTCCATTTCTCTACTCATCATAATTGGTATTAATCTACGACTATAGTCAACATTTGAAAATTTGTGATAAAATTTGTTAAATTTCTTTTTGACATAAGATTTTTCAATGGATATATTTTATTTAAATCAAGTCGACAAAGTTTGCTTGTTTGAGCTGTGCCTCTAGGCAACCCTAAAGCGGGTCTCATGAGCGGAGCTTGTGTGAGCAGCGCCCTTTACCCATGCCCACTGACACTGTTACACCGGCTACTCTTCCGAAAAGAGAGTGCAATCAAACTAGGGACCACATTATTTTTATGCCCATATCTGACCATGCAGAGCATATAAGAGGCCGAATATCTCGGCTTACAGATAACCGTGCTGGGAATCAAACCCCTGATCCTGGATTGAAGTGCAAGCACTTTAACCACTGGGCCACACGTGCCTAGCTTTAAGCTATTTTGTTCAAATCACCTTCACAGGGTGCTAAAGACTGAAATTTTAATGTTTTATCTGCCACACATATAACTTTATAGTGCAGACCTGGTTTAGTACTGCTTCATAACACACACCTATTAACGAAAAGACCTTTCGACTGCTCTATTTCAGCCAATAAGAAAGATGCAAGCCACAGGTTGTGTAGAGAGAGACACTGATGTAATGGCATATTGATAAATTGTTGTGAATTATAACAAATTAAAGCCATGACAATGGAATTTTGTTACAAACAGCAAGTTTAGTCGCTTGTGTTAGAATGCAGTGAATCATATCTCTACTAATTGGTAGAGTGATACAGCTATGGTACTTAGTCTTTGATCTATGCATTGATTCAATTGCTGTGACACATTTTTCACTGTTTTGTCAAATGGCTCATTATTCAACTGCACTGGCTGACCAAATATTTGTACAATTAAAATTGTATTTCCGGCAAATAAATTGAGAAAAGCTGACTTTTGTGTTAAGATATAGCATTTGTGACTTTTTATCACTTTGAAAGCGGATAATAATAAGTGGCATATTACTTTATTATTTAGGGTAACGCAGCCAACAATTGCATTGTTAGGTTCTCTAAAGTCTAGTATTTGGTTCATAACAAGCGTAACCGTATCAGCCTCAACTATTTTTGTCCTTTGATCTGTCAGGGCTGATCTGTGCAAGAGGCTGACAGATATCATCTATGTCATCTGAGATTAATAGACAATGTAGATGCGTGCATGCCATTTGTTAGACAGGGTTCAACTTTCTACACGTATGTTTATATAGCCTCAGGGCCTGCCTATCAATTGGTCACATCTTGTTCTCATTAGAGTCCTTATATAATTGCTTTCAACAGTGCCATGGTATTGTTTCACAGTTAGTCAGCATTGCAATCTATACTTTCACTACACATAACATGCTTCTCTTACAGGCATTTCTATTTATTTGGTTGTTTTTACCCGCTGAAGCATTGGAATGCTTTCCTCTCGCGATACCTCTCTGCCAAGGTAAGAATTTCCATCTCGTTAATTCATTTACTTTTTGTTTTTTTATAGTCAGTATTGTATAAACCTTTGGGGCAATTACCCTGCAGAATATTCATGGCTTTTGATAGGTTTTGGCTACACCACAACAT
Organism: Cryptosula pallasiana; assembly: GCA_945261195.1. Taxonomy (NCBI): domain Eukaryota; kingdom Metazoa; phylum Bryozoa; class Gymnolaemata; order Cheilostomatida; family Cryptosulidae; genus Cryptosula; species Cryptosula pallasiana. The sequence continues at coordinate 25,740,280 of OX183136.1, read as the reverse complement.
CTGTACCATATGAAGGTCAACTGGCTATTCAGGGAAAGATAACAGAGCTGTTGGGGGAGGTAAATGGCCTAAGTGAATGCACTAATTACCTGCGACCATTTCTGTGTTTTACCTTCTCTCCAAAATGTAGAAAGAAATTTGACTATGGCATCAGACCATGTCAGTCTACTTGCAGATTTGTTGAGGTGAGGCTACGCTATGATACATAGGCAATGCTTACTACATTACTAGGAGGACAAAACTCCTCGTAGTGCTTAACTCTTTGTCTTCTTTACTGATTTATTTTTAGTTTGCTGTGTGCCGCTCTAATGTTTACATGTAATAGCTCTATTACGTTATTAATATTGCAGAGACAGTGCAAACACCTAATATCTAGTTTCTGGCCCAATGACGAGTTAGATTGTGAGAGAGAGTTCTTGGTTAGAAGACGAGGTGTGCAGTGTTTATCTACAGCTAAACTCAAGGGGTTATCTAAAACTACTGGAGCTAAACCAGAGAAAAGATCAACTACTACTACAATACCTGGTACTACTGGACAGGTAACTAGCGAGCAAACAATTGTCACTACTGCTGCGAGTAAAACTGTTGGCAAGCCTACCACTTCAGTACCAACGGCAGCAGCAGAAGTCAGCACTAGAGATGCTAAAAGTATAAACATACTTACAACTACAGCAGCTCCCAGACAGGCTTCTGTAGTCATACAAAATGTTACCAAATCTGGTTGGATAGCAAAACATAAATACAGAAAAACTTCACTGTCCAGTACTACATACCTGGTGTCCACTACCACCCCACCTGTGTCCACTACCACCCCACCTGTGTCCACTACCACCCCACCTGTGTCCACCACCACCCCACCTGTGTCCACCACCACCCCTCTAGTGTCCACACTCTCAGCTATACAACCAACAGCATTGACAACTAACACGCCTATAGTCAACTACACCGGACCCATTTTCAACCCTTTCTATCCACCAACTTTTGGCAAGTTTGAAGATCCAAGAAAGCGCACAACTCCGACTCCTGTGGCTACATCTACTGCTACATCACTCGGTACAACTACCGACTCTGACCTCAATATGACCTCTGCAGAGCCGTGGTACAAGAAGGTGCAAGTTGATTGGTTGGTGCAACAAGTGAACAGCTCTATCCAGGCAGGTAATGTGTCACTATATATGTCACACCAAGTATGTCACATTAGATATGTCACACTAAGTATGTCACACTAAGTATGTCACACCAAGTATGTCACACTAAGTATGTCACACTAAGTATGTCACACTATGTAATGTATGTATGTCACATTATATATGTCACACTAAGTATGTCACATCAAGTATGCCACACTAAGTATGTCACACTAAGTATGTCACATTATATATGTCACGCTATGTAATGTATGTATGTATGTCACATTATAAATGTCACACTAAGTATGTCACATCAAGTATGTCACATTATATGTCACACTAAGTATGTTACACTATATATTTCACACCAAGTATGTCACACTAAGTATGTCACATTATATATCTCACAATAAGTATGTCACACTAAGTATGTCACACTATGTATGTCACACAATATGTGTCACACTTTATCTCATATCAACTGTCAGTGTGTTCTTTACATTCATCAAGGTAATGGTGAGAGGGATTACACAAAAGACTGGGATCTCACTGCTTACGCTGCCTACCTAGATGAACTAGAAGCTCAGGCTAAGACAGAGCCCTGGTACAAACAAGAATATAATGATATAATCAGCGATGTAAGTTGAATATTTCATATAACATTTTAAACAGTCTTGTTTATCTGAGACTGATCCGACTTGCTGCTCTGTTCGCTTGCCCGCGTTCAGCTTTTATTATTTTTGTATGTATCTGGTCTACTTCCTGTTAGATCGATGTAAAATCTATAGAGTGGAAAGCAATACCAAAAAATGGATCCTTGGTTGACATTCCGAGCATAGAGGAGAGAGAGAAATTGTTTGCTAAAGTCTTTGGACTTGATGACAATTCCCAACCACAGGCTGACAGCGCCGATTCTTCAGAGAGTTCAGGTTAAAGGTCAAACCTTTCATTCTGTAGCTGCACTCTAGGTCGACGAATTTTATTTATAATTATAACAGCATGCGATGATATTAGCACCACTGCAGTTTGTTTGTATAAAATAGATGTTTTTGTTTCATTAATTTTAATAAATTGCATGAGTGTTTCCTCTACTTCCTGTGCATCGCAAACTACTAGAAGCAAGTAAAAAAAAATAAAATTACAAAATTTATATTAGCTTGTCACTGTTATAAGATGTTTTGATTCAAATCGCTGCCAATCACTTAGTTTACCTGAAAAGATGTTTGATGCAGCTAAAATCGTTTGGAGTCAGCCTCATTCTTCGAGCAGTGATCGGCTTCAGTTATAAAAAACTTGACATAAATCGAACAGGCGATATTTTTTGGTTCATTGTCAATGATCAATATTTAATGCTTGAGGAAGTGAAACAGACAATGTTTGGCGTACTGTGGATGGTTAGATTACAAACCATGTTCCATTGTTACAGAGGGAGTTATCTACCCAATATTTGCGGATAGTGCAGAGACTGAAGTAGACATTAATAAAACTATGGAAGAACTGGACAGAGTGCTGAATGAACTAGCGCTTAAGTATTACAGTGACTGACTACCATTTACTGACTCAGTGACTGACTACCATCGACTGACTCTCAGTGACTGACTACCATCGACTGACTCTCAGTGACTGACTACCACTGACTGACTCTCAGCAAATGACTACTACCGACCAACTTTCATCGATTGGTTACCCGTGATTGACAAGCCCTGAAATCCAGAGCGCAGACAAATTACTGACTCACAGAAGTTTTAAGTGACAGTGAGATAGAGGTAGATGTCTATGTATAGAAATAGGCATTGATATCTTCATTGTTACAAAATGAATTCCCTCATTCACTTTGTTAACGATTTATTTACACAATAAAGTACATTATGCACACATTTTAGCAATTCAGTCTCTTACCACCATGTCATGTAGCGGGGTCACATGACAGAGTGCTGTCACATGGCAGAGTGGCGTCACATGGCAGAGTGGCATCACATGGCAGAGTGCTGTCACATGACAGAGTGGTGTCACATGGCAGAATGGCGTCACATGGCAGAATGGCGTCACATGGCAGAGTGGCGTCACATGGCAGAGTGGTGTCACATGGCAGAGTGGTGTCACATGGCAGAATGGTGTCACATGACAGAGCGGTGTCACATGGCAGAGCGGTGTCACATGGCAGAGCGGTGTCACATGGCAGAGCGGTGTCACATGGCAGAGTGGTGTCACACGGCAGTCAAGGTTTATTTTCATTAAAAATACAACTCATTTCCAGAAACAAAGTTGCAGCTGACTGTTTCATTCCATCAAGTGAAAAAAACATGCTCTGCATAGCATAGAAAAAATTTTCAACATCGTGAATTTGAATTTTTAAATGTGTTCAATTCAGGTCTTGTAAATAAATTTTTTCGATATTAATTTATTGACAGACATTTTACTTTCTAACTCTTCATAGAACAAAATATTTTAATCGACATTAATATGGTGTAAAACTGGGGCTTATTACGAACTCAGCTGTGTTATTTTTCGAACCAACAAAAGTCATCCACCCCAAACCTCAAAGAGCATTATTGCAATAAATCGCCAGTGCTACACCTAAATGAAGCGGTGATGAAGAATAACATTGCTATTTGGTCGAATGATATATGACAAAAATGTGTGTAAGACAAAAGAAGGAACAATCTCATAGAGCGCAGGAAAGCTTTATATATTTCACAAAACTAATTATGCTTATAACGAGGATAACAAAACGGCAAATATAAAAACGTTGGCACAACAGATCTCTAGAGATAAAAAAGTACATCACCAGGGTACGAGATTCACTCATCACTTTCCTCCATATATAATCTAGAGCATAGATCCATCAGCAGGGAAACTCTAATAGTTTGTCCGCGTATGAGGTGGGGGGGGGGGGGTGCACAAATTTTCACAAACTTGGGCTGAAATGACAATAAAATTTGTAGAAACAGCATCTACACAACTTTCGAGGTTACACAATCCGGAGTTGTCTGCCCTACCATTAAATAAAACATTTGAGAGAGAACAACTTTGAAATAATTGACAACACCATTCTTATTATGAACAAAATGAAACAAAAACTGGAACAATAAAGAATGCAAACAATTGAATAGTATAAAAAGTCGTTACCAAAGAAGTTTAGCGGAAGCAGTTAGACAGCAGGTCCTGTAAAGTGTTTTTTCAGGTTGGCCCAGCAGTTAATGTAATCATCTTGTAGTTTCTCACAAATTGTATGCCCCCATTTAGTTACTGCCATGGAGAGTGAAGACTCAAACATGAACGCCTGCAAACAATGCTATAAGTAGTACAAGGTCAAACAAGGCTATAAACAGTACAAGGTCAAACAAAGCTATAAACAGTACAAGGTCAAACAAAGCTATAAACAGTACAAGGTCAAACAAAGCTATAAACAGTACAAGGTCAAACAAAGCTATAAACAGTACAAGATCAAACAAAGCTATAAACAGTACAAGGTCAAACAAAGCTATAAACAGTACAAGGTAATCCAAAGCTATAAACAGTACAAGGTCAAACAAAGCTATAAACAGTACAAGGTCAAACAAAAGTTATAAACAGTACAAGGTCAAACAAAGCTATAAATAACACAATTTAAATACCAGTAAGAGTGCCAATTCACACTTTTTTCATTAAACGAACTCTGGAAACTATTTAATAGTTGATAACTTTGATTTTCAAGTTTTAGATGCTACAATCTAATTTTGAGCGTTCCTCTTTTCGCCCGACCCAGAAGAACAGAGTGGTAGCAGGTTTTGACAATGCAATCACATTTAATTTATCTTTGACTGACAAGGATAAAAATATAAAATAATTAAAAGTTTGTTTGTGTTTTATTTATACTAAACTGATCAGGGTGTGTGCAGTTCTATTCACACCATAAGGAGTTGCCTCTCCATGTATATATACTAAGCACTTTACTAAAACTCGTGACAAACAACAGAAGAAAGGACAACTTCTACAAACAAGCAAACCTACACGCAGGTAATCTTAAAGCAAAAGACTAACCATTGTGCCATCTGCCACTCTCTCAGCCTTCAGTTCCACATTGGATGCCCCCTCAAAGCACTTGCTGTCGGGTCCATGAGGGGTCATCATACTGTGTAATGAGGCCCCGCCAGGTAAGAACGCATCGACCTTTGCTTCATAGTTGCCCATAATAAGCCCCATGAACTCACTCATGCAGTTTCCTGTCACATGTAAACACATTGGTATAATATTGTATAGTAACACATACCTATATAGATGTAACATTGTACCGTCACACACACACATATATAGATAACTGGGTATAATACTGTCTAGTAACACATACCTATATAGATGCAACATTGTACAGTCACACACACATATATAGATAACTGGGTATAATACTGTATAGTAACACAAACATATATAGATGCAACATTGTACAGTCACACACACATATATAGCTAACTAGGTCCAGTACTGTATCTTAACATATAACTATATATATAACACTATCAGCACACAGACAAGTGCAGATAGCAAAGGTATTGTGAGGGCACAGCACACAGACAAGTGCAGATAGCAAAGGTATTGTGAGGGTACAGCACACAGACAAGTGCAGATAGCAAAGGTATTGTAAGGGTACAGCCCACAGACAAGTGCAGATAGCAAAGGTATTGTGAGGGTACAGCACACAGACAAGTGCAGATAGCAAAGGTATTGTAAGGGTACAGCCCACAGACAAGTGCAGATAGCAAAGGTATTGTAAGGGTACAGCACACAGACAAGTGCAGATAGCAAAGGTATTGTAAGGGTACAGCACACAGACAAGTGCAGATAGCAAAGGTATTGTGAGGGTACAGCAAACAGACAAGTGCAGATAGCAAAGGTATTGTAAGGGTACAGCACACAGACAAGTGCAGATAGCAAAGGTATTGTGAGGGTACAGCACACAGACAAGTGCAGATAGCAAAGGTATTGTAAGGGTACAGAACTTACTATGGTAGTAAGGTGGTCGGAATGTGTGCTCCTGAACCGACCAACGGGGAGGAAAGATGACAAAGTCAGCAATGGCTACTCCTGGTTTGGTGCTCTGACAAGTCAGCACCGTGAATATTGAAGGATCCTAGGAAAGCGTATGAAAAATTAGAGATGAGCACTGACCAATCACCGAGAGACTCATTACCTCTCATTTATGGTCTCTATGAAGCATTTCTATTGGTCTGTTAGCAACGCTGTGACTGTCAGGTCGGCAATGTGCAGACACTGTATTCTAGAGATTATGTAATGTTTGATGTAGTAACTGCATTGCAGTATATTCAAAATATTTGATTACATTTTCCATTCGTTCAATAAAAAATACTCCTCGAAGGATCAGACGGCCAGTAATTAATTCCATACTCAATTAATTCCATCTGTTGGCCGCAGCGCAAAATTGTAGTTTCATTTCCACACCAACCATGGGATTTGAGGATATTAACATGTGTGGAGTTGTCTACTCGAGGCCATGTGGAGTTGTCTACTCGAGGCCATGTGGAGTTGTCTACTCGAGGCCATGCTAGCAAAGTATAAAGTCAGAAACGAAGCAGAATGTTGAAAGCGTTCATTGGCAGCTCAAGGTAAAAATACTAAACCATCATTTTCATTGCATGCTAAACAGAAATACTGTTCTTGAATGTTCTCACTTTTCTTCGGTAGGTTTTTGTGTCAAGTGAAACGCAAATTGTCCGGATTTTAGGAAAATTTAACAAGATATAATTTCTCCTCGACATGCTACGATCACCATAAAGGTGATGTAGCACTTCTTGGGTAGCAAACAGTGTCAGAGACTATAAGATGCCGATGAACCAACAATAGACATGGAGATGAACCCACAATAGACATGGAGATGAACCCACAATAGACATGGAGATGAACCCACAATAGACATGGAGATGAACCCACAATAGACGTGGAGATGAACCCACAATAGAAAAGGAGATGAACCCACAATAGACAAAGAGATGAACCAACAATGGACATGGAGATGAACCCACAATAGACATGGAGATGAACCCACAATAGACATGGAGATGAACCCACAATAAACATGGAGATGAACCTACAATAGACATAGAGATGAACCCAAAATAGACATGGAGATGAACCCACAATAGACGTGGAGATGAACCCACAATAGACATAGAGTTTAAAATCAAGTTTCATATTACTAAAAACCTTTAGAATTCACGATTATTCAAACAAATGCAAAGTAATGTTATTATGTTTTTAGAGAGAGCCAATGAGAGCTCTCAAAAGAGAAATGTGTGACATTGCCAGGGCACAAATAAGGCTCAATCACATTTAGTAATACATACTCACTGCATGATCAAAAGAGACAGAGTTGATGACCATAAACTTAGACAGATCATATTTGTAGGGGGCGTAGTTACCGTGCCACGCTACCACATCAAAAGGGGAATGGTCCTGCAATATTGATACAATAAATGAAAAGAGCAAACAACTCCCACAGTTGGGGATACTAGTATAAAACACGTTGTACAACTTGCTAGCTAGCAACTTCTATTATATTATGGGTGTAATTGACAGGCCCCTACCTGTTTGGCAGAGAACATGGAACCCTGGTATTTAGCAATAATTGTGAAGTCACATTCTCTGTCTTCGTACCAGGCTGTAGGAGTGAGAAAGTCCCGAGGATTGGCGAGTCCATTAGCACCTAAGACAAATGAGTGTACATAGCATATGGTAAATATAGTACCCTTATGTCCAAGGTTATGTAGTATATATAGTACCTATAGGTCAAGGTTATATAGTATATATAGTACCTATAGGTCCAAGGTTATATAGTATATATAGTACCTATAGGTCAAGGTTATATAGTATATATAGTACCTATAGGTCCAAGGTTATATAGTATATATAGTACCTATAGGTCCAAGGTTATATAGTATATATAGTACCTATAGATCCAAGGTTATATAGTATATATAGTACCTATAGGTCCAAGGTTATATAGTATATATAGTACCTATAGGTCCAAGGTTATATAGTATATATAGTACCTATAGGTCCAAGGTTATATAGTATATATAGTACCTATAGGTCAAGGTTATATAGTATATATAGTACCTATAGGTCAAGGTTATATAGTATATATAGTACCTATAGGTCAAGGTTATATAGTATATATAGTACCTATAGGTCCTAGGTTATATAGTATATATAGTACCTATAGATCCAAGGTTATATAGTATATGTAGTACCTATAGGTCCCAGGTTATATAGTATATATAGTACCCTTATGTCCAAGGTTATATAGTATATATAGTACCTATAGGTCCTAGGTTATATAGTATATGTAGTACCTATAGGTCCAAGGTTATATAGTATATATAGCACCTATAGGTAAAGGTTATATAGTATATGTAGTACCTATAAGTCCTAGGTTATATATTAGATATAGTACCTATAGGTCCAAGGTCAGGCAACTCAAAGTGTCCACCAAACACCTCCAGTATGTACCCCCTTGTAGGACCTCCCACGTTGACAGCAAACCTCATACCTTGCTATAAATAGACCAAGGACATCACACCATTATATCTGATCTAAAGACTCGCTACCAGGCTGATAAAGATTGGCTTTTGAACAGGGATAACAGCGGTCTTTATCACAAGATAGCAATTACTTGGAATAGCACTTTGTGAAGTAATGGTGGCACTTAATTAGGGTTAGACAAAACCCTCCAACCTAACTCTAGACAAAAGCCCCCACCTCTAGACAAAACCCCACACCTCTAGACAAAACCCCACACCTCTAGACAAAAGCCCCTACCTCTAGACAAAAGCCCCTACCTCTAGACAAAACCCCTACCTCTAGACAAAACCCCACACCTCTAGACAAAACCCCTACCTCTAGACAAAACCCCCACCTCTAGACAAAACCCCCACCTCTAGACAAAACCCCTACCTCTAGACAAAACCCCTACCTCGAGACAAAACCCCTACCTCTAGACAAAACCCCCACCTCTAGACAAAACCCCTACCTCTAGACAAAACCCCACACCTCTAGACAAATCCCCCTACTTAAAAATGTATTTTATAGCATGACCATACTGAACACCTTTGTATTGAATTTTTGAATATTCAAGTCTTAAGCAACAGATTGAGGTATTGAACAACCCTCTAGGCCTACTCAGTGCTGATCTAGAAGCCTGCAAAGTGCTCCTCTTCCAGAAATGCTCGTCAATCTTTACACAGCACAAAAATAACATCATTTCCGTGCCGGAAGTAGTTTTCTTTCCTCTCCGTACAATATTTATTTGGCCAATAAGACTTCACTACTTTTTTTTATTATCATTTTATTTATTATTATTATCATTCTACACGCTACCGTATATTCTTCTATGGCTACCATTCATTGCTCCCATTTCACTAACACAAACACAAATTTTCTCTGTCTTTTGATGGATATAAGATGACTCCTTGCTATCATATTAGTCCACCCGACAAATCCTGCATTCGTCTCTCGTTGCCATTTTAAATATGAAATCTGCATAATAATAAACGAGCACGGACTTGATTAACATGCTATATGTATTTATATTGAGCGAAACCACCAAACTTGATTTTATGTGTGCAAAGTGCGAATTCAAGCCAGATAAAAAATGGCGCATAATAGTAAAACACACCAGCAAATCATAGAATCAAATTTTAATGGAGTGCAGTCATAGTAATCCTTTATTCCTGCAGCAATGGCCTTTCATAGACCTAAGATTTAATAAATTGCCCAATTAGATTTCATGTTGAACGAAGATGATGTAAATTAATTTTTATATACAATTGACCACACCCACAACATGAAGATGACGTGATCGCCAATTAATGAAAGTTGTAGTAAATAAAACTTTCGATGCCAATGACTTTTTGGCAAACTTGTAAATCAGGACTAAATAGGCCTACAGGGTCATCCAATACATCAATCTGCAGCTTGTTAATTCAGAAAATCAATAAAAAAAATTTCGATGCATTTGTGCTTGAAAGTTTTAAATATCTCTAAAACTAAAACAATATTAAGGTATGTTCGCACTATGCGATTCTTATACGTGTGGGCGGAGAATAAAATCGGCTCGCAAGTGTAAACAGTGCAACCTTAGCAATTTCACAATTGGTGGCAGATTTTTTTCCCATTGGGCAGTGATGGAGCTCTGTATAATTATCGTTCTGTCTAGCCAATCAGCATCCACATCACAACTTTTCAATTTAATACTTTTCAAAAAAACTTGCAGCTGCTTGATAATTATTATTGAACCAATTTTAGAACATTTTTTAATATTTTCCTGATCAGTTGCAAGCCTTGTTTATAAGTAAAATAGTTAAGTGAGTAAATTATTATTATCAATATAATAAATACAACTAGGTTACATGCCCTGTGATTATAATAAATAATTTTATTGGAAAAAGTTATTATCATTAATTTATTAATATAATTAAATATACTTACAATTATTTATTATTAGTTGTAATTTATTTTTTACCATTGATGAGTGAAAAAATGCTATAATTTATCTAAATCTCTGGTAATACGAGATAATAAGTTATATTATTATTATTATTAATTTGGGGCTATATATTTATCAATGTCAATGTCTTGACAACTGTCAGGGCCATGCAATATTGGGCACAAAAATCGTAAGCGTAAACTCTTGGAAATAATCGAGAGAGCAATTCCCAATTCCTCCCAATAATCGCATTGGCGACAATCGTATAATTCGAATAGCTTTAGAGTCAAAAAAATTATTTTTAAATCAAATAATATCATCAGATTTATATTATCATAATTTACAATTAGTTGACATGAAAAAATATCAGGCTAGCATTTGCAGTGTCGATGTTGTAATCAACAACAACAATGATTTTTGAAACTAATTTACAAGTCGTTTGATCGAAAAAAATTTCACGTTGTAGAATGTAAGTAAGTAATAATTTTCAAACACAATAAAAAAAACAGTTATGCAATAATTTCAGATTATTGTCAGTATTTTGCTCATGATTAGTTAACCCTCTTTGACATTACGGTTAGACTATTCTTCTAGAGGTAAGGGGTTTCCCGCTCAAGGTAGAGGACTTTGATGGTAGTGTATGGGTAGTGTATGGGTAGTGTATGGGTAGTGTATGGGTAGTGTATGGGTAGTGTATGGGTAGTGTATGGGTAATGTATGGGTAGTGTATGGGTAGTGTATGGGTAGGGTATGGGTAGTGTATGGGTAGTGTATGGGTAGTGTATGGGTAGTGTATGGGTAGTGTATGGGTAGTGTATGGGTAGTGTATGGGTATGGGTAGTGTATGGGTAGTGTATGGGTAGTGTATGGGTAGTGTATGGGTAGTGGATGGGTAGTGTATGGGTAGTGGATGGGTAGTGTATGGGTAGTGTATGGGTAGTGTACGGGTAGTGTATGGGTAGTGTACGGGTAGTGTACGGGTAGGGTACGAGGTAGGGTATGGGGCAGGGTACGGGTAGGGTAGGGTACGGGTAGGGTACGAGGTAGGGTATGGGGCAGGGTACGGGTAGGGTACGGGTAGGGTACGGGTAGGGTACGAGGTAGGGTATGGGGCAGGGTACGGGTAGGGTACGGGTAGGGTACGGGTAGGGTACGAGGTAGGGTATGGGGCAGGGTACGGGTAGGGTATGGGTAGGGTACGGGTAGGGTATGGGTAGGGTACGGGTAGGGTATGGGGCAGGGTACGGGTAGGGTATGGGTAGGGTACGGGTAGTGTACGGGTAGTGTACGAGTAGGGTACGGGGTAGAGGGTTCTGCCTTACCCACTAAATAAATATGTTCAGTTGCAGGATTGTTGTCTTACAAACGCAGTAGTTGCCATTTCTATCAATAAAAAATCTAAGCTCTAACTGCAGCTAAATAACACAAACCAGAAATACAAACACATTTACTTCACAAGCTTCAGTAACAATTTCTTTTAGTGGAATCGTCTTCTTTATCTGGTACACAGATATTATCTGTAATTTGGTATTGTCCTTGCTAATGAGGGCAACTGTCAAGGTTTGTAGACTCCATTACTAGAAACTTGCAGGACCTTTGAAATTCTAGTATGCTTTTAGGAGTGATCCACATGTTGTCAATTGTCAACCATTTACATTTTTATAATTTAATAAACTCAGCTGTCATTGGACAGAATCCATTTAGTATTCTGAAACCACTAACAACAGGTAACCAGTAGGCACAAACCATACAACTACTTACCTGTATAACACAATTGCTTACCTGTATAACACAATTGCTTACCTGTATAACACAATTGCTTACCTGTATAACACAGATCTCATTTGGTTTTACTTGCATCTTACCGAACTCAGTGGTGATGTCTAGTGCACCTTGTTGTGGTACTACAACCATTTATGGTTTGGTCACTGTCAGACACTATGCAGGAGCAGTACACTGGTATTTTATACTATACAATAAGACATCTACGCTGACAAATTCTATGCTTACAGTTGCATTAAGCCATGGCTACACACACCTACGTTTCGTAGAAATATGACGAGAAATACGTTTCGTAGCGTCGCTCTGGTGGCTACACACACAGATGATTGATCACCGCAACGCTACGGAGTGTCCAGTGAGGCAAAGAAGACATAATTATGAAAACTAGTCAATAATCATTATAATAATTATCATAAATATAAATTATAATAATCAATTAATTATGATGTTTGTTTATAATACTAGATAAATAATTTATTATACGCAATAAATAATTGACGTTTATAAATAATTATTAGTTGTTTAAATGTTTAGATAAAAAGTACCCTCTTTGGTAAAAGTAACAAACGGTCTGTTGGCCAATCAGTAAAGACCAGGTAAAGGTTGAATTATAAAAATGTTCACTGGAGTCTTCAAATTTCGTCCCTATATTTTATCCAACCGAGAGTGGTTATTTGATAATAATTGTCCAATCACCAAAGCGTCAGGCAAAAAACTTTTTTTGCGGACCAACATGTTGGTCTGCAAAATTTAGCGTCTTTTTGTAAAAAAAAACGCCACTTGCAAAGAAAGAAAAACGCGTTTTCACCGCATATTGACCAAGCGTAGGTGTGTGTAGCCAGCCCTTTACAGTAACAAGTTTTGAGGTACAAAATTTTGTGGTCAAAGCAGCAAGAAGTTGAATATTCAGTCATTTCAAGAGAATAGCCAGCAACAATGACTCAACCACTTTAACAGGGCAAACATTTCACAGTTATTCCATATGAGGGCAAAGATTTAAACTACTAGCTTTGTTTGTCTAACCAACGAGTCTTACAAAAACAAAAATAAACAAATTAAAATCGTTGTTAGTTTCTCGAGGCAGACAACTGCTATCTCTACGCAATAGATCTCATACCTACTAGAATATCCCCATCGGCATTGTAGAAAGCACAATTCTCCATTGACTCGGTGCAACTGTAGACATGTATAGCTATGCCATTTCTTACAGTAGGATCTCCAGCGCCGCAAACTGTCTTCAACCCACTCACAAAATCTCCTTCGACGATATCAAAAGGTTTCCATCTCATCTACAAACATACAAGTGATACCGTGGATTTGTTTGTGCGGCATCATTTCGCTGCCAAGAAATACACTTTGTTTATAATATAAACGTCCAAAGTTGTCTGTTTCCTATCAATCTAGATTAGCTCGAGAGCTTTTGGAAGATAAAGCCTCACCTGGTTGGGGCGAGGTTCATCGTCCCAACTATTCCCAAAATTCACAGTCTTTGTAAACTTCTCAAAGTCTCTGTGCTTGACAGAAGGGAGAATTCTGTACAGCCAGCTACAAACAAGCGGAAATATTATATTACCCTAGATGATAGAAAGTAACAAGTGTCTAGTATGTTTCAGTCACAACATAAAATATTTTCATGCATAATTATGCAATATCATTCAAAACTCAAATCACTTAACGTAATTTCATTTAATTCCAAGCAACGTATTTGCAAAAAAGTTATTTGTAAAAACTGGCCGAAGCTAGGAATGTAACAACGATGTAATGTGTGGATATTTATTGTTAAAGTAAGCAATCAACTTGCATTGAGTTAGTTACCTTCTTTTGTTATGAGTTCTGGGGCAGGTGAACGCTGAACCAGAGAGCTGCTCCGCATATAACCCATATGGACACTTCTGAGGACTGTTCTACAACATGTCACAGAATAGTGTCACAGCGTCACATGTAACAAGATCTTGTGTCGCGGTGTCACATGTCACTGCTCTTCATATACTCAACAACTCAGTCTAACCTGATCAGCTGGCAAGGATCCGGGGCAACGAGCGTCTTCAGAGGCGAATTCATTGCCAAACCCAGTTTGATACTAAAAAATTCCATGCATACAGTACCGGTACATATAGAGATCTACGGTAGTCTAATATATATATAAACAATAATACACGCAGTACATACACAGCACAGACACACAGTACATACACAGCACAGACACACAGCACATACACAGCACAGACACACAGTACATACACAGCACAGACACACAGTACATACACAGCACAGACACACAGTACATACACAGCACAGACACACATTTGAATGTAATCATTAATTGCTAGCTACCCATGTTCAACTTTACACTTATAGCCATAGAATATACCACTATTACCAATTTCCTAAGAGCTCATACGGTTTGTTTTGTATTAGGTCAAACTAGATATGAAATTTTAATAGTTTCAGTTGAAAGCCGATGCATTTTCAAATCATTTTGTGTTCAACAGCTAAATCACAAAATATCACATTGTTGTAGACTTCTATGGCAAACTATTCAACATCCCCTCCCCCTCCCTTTCTCCATTCCCTGCATACGCCCCTAGTCCAAAACCCTATTTACTACAACCCAACAGACTCGACCCTTCTTTCTTCCCCATTCCGAATTATAAATTTTTTCTCTTCAGCCTCGACATCTCGAGAACACCTGAATTCTGATGAGTTCTGTGAGTTTTTTGCCATTATATTTCTGCAAAACAATTGAAGTTGCCAACACACATCTATAGAACAACCAATAATTTTAAGTGTCTTGTTTCTCTCCTGCTGCCCTAACTATACATCCTTGACCTCATACATGGTTCGCAATCCATACAACCACCTATCCCACTACAAGTAACTATTGAATATTACTGGGACAAATTACAAACAAAAAATTGAAGGAACCGTAAGACAGTTAACATGATGTTCCAAGTGCATTGAAATTTGAATGCAGCTGGCGAGACAAAACAATAGGCTGTTTGTATTCTCAATGGGAGAAGACGCATACAGGTTGTTGAGGGCTGTGGCAGTTCAAAAGAAACCAAGAAACCAGAATAAAATATGTTAGCAGAAGACTTCAACAGATCCATCAGCTTTAGCACCTCCTGAAAATAGCAATTTTATGCCTTATACAATGTTAGACAGCAACCAGTTGAATGTATTGCACTGCATATCGAAGAACCGTACTACTTGGCAAGCACTTGTTCATCTGATGATTCATGTCGAGGTGAAGGTTTGAGACACACGCTAGCCACTGATTTAATTGACAGAAAGCAATCAAACCCAGTTGTAGGTAAGGAGATCCTAGTCTCTAGTGATGCTTCAAGGAGGCAACTCCAACAGCGGAACGAGCTATAGGAGGAGTTGATAGTATGGCTGAAAGTATGACACGGTTTAGGGAGAAGGTTGGTGGGGTGGTGGCAGCTAACGTTAAAGGAAAAGCGAAACCCTGCTTCACTTGTGGAAAACTTGGTTATCGGAAGACTCGATGTCCAAAAAATTGATAGACAAATTTTAACGCAGAAAAGTAAAAACAATTGAGTAAGTACCAACACAATGATTAAGTTCAGCTGATATGAGTTAGAATAATATTGTTGGATTTGGGAAGTTCAATGGCACAAAGCGTTCAGTCGAACATTTTGATAAGGTGCCCACATTTATGGTTGACTCGGTCGTAAATGTTAATATGTTGAACATGGCGCTGGACACCGGTGCCTCAGTCTTTTTATCATTCAAGGAAACAATGTTAGACAGGACCATTATTCATGTAGAATTGATACTAAACGCCGTTTGAGCCTGCAAGATTGGTGTTCATTACAAAGGCAAAGCTATAAGGGAATGCTAGTTTCTGTTGTAGGTGCTGAGTAAGGACTGCTTCACCAAGTAACAGTTAAAACGGCCTCAGATGAAGGAAATGATCAAATGAGGGAATGACGGAGTAAATAAAAAGTCCAAATTATTTGATCAAAGTTCAGGTTTGGTAGGAAATGGTATAGAAGCGAAGTGATACAGAAACAGAAGCAGCTTGTAAATTTAACAAACCTTGTCCAGTGTTATTACACATCAAAGAAGATGTTGCTGAGGAACCAAAATCCCTAGTAGATGCTGGGCTGTGATTACTTGGATTAGGTAAGTTCTCCTGTACAAGTGAGAGACCATCGGTAAAGTCTAAAGTCTGAGATGACTTTTCAGCAACATTGAACAAGTTAGTGAAAGTATCAAACACCCAATGCTCCAGGTACCACAGCTATGGAAAAAATTGAATGAAAAGATAAAGTTCAGTAAACTGGTTTTTCATCAGCAGGTCAACTTAGATGAAGAATAACAATCAAACTCCTCTTGAGTTGTTTTCCGACACGCGCGTTCCATATGGTATTCAGCTGTTCCTACAAATTTCCAGCCACTACTGGACAAGGTGTCGCAGGAATAAACTGTGAGCGTTATTATATGTTAGTACCGGGTCCAGTTGACTTGAGCATATGGACAACTTGTTATCAGTGTAAGAATGCTTGAATCAAAGTTAGAGTTTTTCATGCCGTTTATCAAGTACCGGGGACATTAAAAACGATGACATTAAAAATGCTTCAAAGCCAAAAATTAAACATGAGCTAAACTTAGGGAAGTCAATCATGACGAGAAGTTGGTGCACAAGGTGTCTACCAGGTGTAGCGCACAAACAGGCGTTTGGAAAATCACATTAATTGCGATAGAACTCTGAATGTAGAGAAGATTGTCAGGATATTAAAAAAAACTTGATTGAAACCTATTCTTCACTAAAACCCTGATCTGGCTGTCGAGGTCTTATCAGTTGGAGGTTAACAATCTCTGGTGAAACAGACAATGAAGACTAGCCAATTGAAATTGCCTCTTGAACACTGAAATAGACGGAGAAATTTATTCCCAGATATATTGATAAGTAATTGCCATTATACTTTGCGTGCGCAAGTTCCACCTATATCCATAGGGAAGAAATTGGTACCGTGGAAAGACGACTAAGCTCTTAGACACATAGACTCGGTTTATACTAGTATGCTACAAAACATGGTAAAAAGTCATAACAGCTACGGTCGGTACTGGTCCACACCAAAGTGCGTGTTTAGACGAAAGTTTTTCCAGCACATTAGTTCTGTATCAGTATTAAAACACCCAGGGCCCCTTTCGGTTTTGAGACGATACGGAACTGGTATTGATGTTAATCTCTCTGAACAGCTGGCATTTACTCTACGAACCTCAGCGTTCACCTTTGTACGGAGTGCGCATTTAGGCTAGGGTGTACACCAGTGTAAACGGGGCCATAGTGTCTCTGAAAAGGAAACTTGAGGTTGCGTAACTGAGCAGTCGAAGAGATGATGCTAATTAGCAGCTCACACCAATGAAGCAGAATATCGGCTAGCTGAAAGGCTAAGAGATGTTGACATCTTGCCTATACAACAAAAAAATTTCAAATTTTTGACAGTTAATCCTACAGCAGAAGTTTTAGCAGAGAGTTTGGCTTTGGGTGGCTACGGTTTGTGGAAATATTCTGTTATAGACTAAATGGGATTAAATTAGAACAAGATTTTTTTATGTTGGACAGACAAACAAACAGGAGCTGCAGCAGCTTTTACATGACAGACAACCTATAACTGTGAAAAAGAAAGCCTTTACAAGGTGGCATTGAGCGGTGAATCATGTGAGAAAGACAGCACACTTCTCCCTCATTGGTAAATAATAAATGGGCACCAAACTTAAGAAAAGAATTTATAAGGATTTTGCTGAAAATAGCAGTGATTAATACCTATTCCTTGTTGATTCTCACAGCAAACGGGCAGTAGTGATCCCCATGAGGCAAGGCCCAACACCAACAGTCCCAACTGATATGCTAAAAAAGTAATTGCTCATTAGTGAATACCAAAATGTGTTCTGATAATGACCCATTTTTCGCTGGCCGAAGAAGTGGAGACATTCATTGCAAAAAAATGGGATAAATTATCCAGCTTCTTTGTTTGCTCTTTCAAATAAGAAATGAAACGAAGAGAAGTAAAACTAAAAGTAAACTACTGGTTACGAGGCTATTTGTAGTCATGTAGGCATATTCTGCATGCTACCACCATCAGAGGTTACACTAGGTAGAAGAACTTGAATTCAGTTGAATTGTTTCGATCTAGGTTTGGCTGACAATATCAAAACAGGTATCGGGAATCATGTTTATACAAGAGATTGTCAAGGAAAACCAGCTACATGGATCGATGGAGAGTTGCTGAGAAGACTTCTTCAGTCACCTGTAGAGCTGAGCTAAATGTAGACGAGAGCACCAGGGTTTGGACAAGCATCACAGATCAATTAAAATTTTGTCAAACTGACAATAATGTGGGACGCAAAAAAATAGTGAAAAAAATCACATGTACAAAGTGAGTTGGATATATTAATAGGGGAGAACTATTAGTTGTAGTGGCAGAAACCCAGTAAGAGGGGGCAGTCACTTAGACAGAGCTAGCCAGTGCACAGGACACTCATTCTCGTTTGATTAAAACCTCAACAACAACTATGGTTTTGATAACAATAACATTTATTGCAAGTTATTACTCGCAATAATCATTATGTTATAATAAATAAACTTCATCATCATTATTATTATCATCATTATACCTAATTATTTTATTACATACACTGAAGTACTTGTCTTCTTTATTTCTCAAAATTCTGTTTTGTTAGACCCATTTAAGCTTAGAGTCAGGGAAGCATGACTATTGCCGGTTGACTACTTGACTTTTCGAGGGTATACCGAGATGCAGTATAAATGGTGTGATTTTACACTTTTTCACTGGACATGGAGGGAGGCGCAAGTCCTTTTCTATGAGGGACGACTGTGGCAAGCTTCATTTCTGTCTTGACCTTTTATTCGACTAGCATAACTACATTAAGGAGCTAAACAAATGAAGCTAGTCGGCCATACAATTAGGGGAGATGACTACGGCCAGGATGCCATATATCTCTAATATCTGGCTAGCATATCACTTTCTAGAGCTGGGCATAGATATGACTAGTTGTTCAGCCAATTAGAGGAGATGACTACTGTCAGAGGCTTATGTATCTCAGCGTAGATACTAGGCTAGCAGAACTCCCTTTAGAGCTGGGCACAGGTACAATTAGTTGTCCATGCAACTGGGAGGAGATGACTACGGCCAGAGGTTTATCTATCTCAGTGCAAAATATAAGGCTAGCACTTTTTTTACTACTAGAACCAGGCATGAATATTGTAATAACTACACAAGTAGCTAAAGTGCGCATAGACTCCACTTTTACTAGTTCAAGTCTTGGGTGTTCAGAGCATCAAGATCGACTGATTTATTCACAAAAAACTCTTTCAGCTCATATACAGAGCAAAACGCAAAAGTCCACAGCTTCTCACATAGCTTGCAATTAGAATGAAGATTTTACAAACAATAGCACACAACTAGTAAAACGGAAGCTGGATTATCATCTCAAACTCGAGCAAACATAGAATGAAATAATTTTCGTCCATATATATATTTTTGAAGGGTTGCAGTTGGTATTTTATTCAGCTTCATCGTACGGCATCATTGTAGTTTGTGAAGTGCAACTTTTTCAACTGGCTGCCTTTTGACCATGCATCAGCATCATCACAGCTCAACTGTCAGTTGTGATAGGTGTCGAGCGTTCTTTACATCTATGGAGGATATGCTAGCACACTGTGCGTCTCATTTCAGGGACGCCTCGACTCAAACAGAAGAGAGTCGTCCTTCGAGTAGAGAAGAGAGGGTCTCCACGGCAGCCTGACGCACAAGACCTTGACACACATCTCAACAGAAGACCCAAGAGACAATCACCTAGAGCAGGGATGGGCAAACCGCGGCTCTTTGGCCACATGCGGCTCTTTAGCATCCTGACTGCGGCTCTTTTGCTGTTGCGAAATCTCACGCGTCCTCGCGAGTTTTCGAAATTTGCCCTTCTTGGCTGTTCACACATATGAAAAGCTGCATTGGGTGTACCAGAAATTGTAAATGACTCGGACAAATATTTCTACGATTTCCCCTCTTTTATAAGACATGACTGATAGGGTATTCTCCTTAAGTGCCAGTAAGCAGAAAATAGTCCTAGTTGTTTTATTGTTGTCAAACATTTTGATCATTTGGTCAATGTACAAGTAGCAAGACAAGACATGGCGTCAAGGAAGCGAACAATTCAAGTCAAACCTACAACGTCACAAAGCAATACAAACGAGTTGAAAGGCAATTTAATGACTCATGGACACAGGACTATGCATTTATTTTCCATAATGGAAGACCAACATGTTTAATCTGTCATGATTCTTTTGCTGTCAATAAAAAGACAAACCTACAATGGCACTGTGAATCTAAACATCACAGCTTTCATGCAACATATACGCCAGGGTCAGATGCTCAAAAGATTAAGGTGGCAAATCTTCAATCTGCCCTGTCAGCTGCTCAAAGAATGATGCAGGCTTTCTCTGATGAGGAAAAGAGCATAACTGTTGCTTCTCTCCAAATTGCAAACATTCTCGTGAAAACGATGGTACCATACACTTACTGTGAAATTGTCAAAGACTGCATGGTCGCCATGTCAGAAACTCTTTTTCCAGATAAGAAAGAAATCACAGACAAACTGTGAAAGTTCCTTTATCTCGGCGAACAGTGACAAGGAGAATAGAGGATATCGGTAAACAACTGCATCAAAACTTGATTAAAGCTGTCAAGGATGCGCAGTGTTACTCCATTGCTTTGGATGAATCAACAGACATAACCGACATAGCGCAGCTGGCAGTCTTTGTAAGGTAGGTATAATTGTGTTGAACATTCCGGGATATTAAATTGTAGCTATTGATTCACCATTAATGAATTAATTACATATAGATGCAAATATATCTGAACGTCTCTGCATGTGAAGTGCGCAAACATAATTTCAGTTTATCCCTCTTCTTTGCAGGTTTTTTGATGGTGAAAAGTTTCGTGAAGAGCTTCTCTCACTGATTGGTCTGCATGGTGATACTACAGGTGCCACAGTTCATAACGCACTGGTCAAGTCTCTGAGTGACATGGATATTCCATTACATTCGTGTGTGTCAGTAGCTACCCATGGTGCCCCATCAATGGTTGGGAAACAGCAGGGTTTGGTGGCCAGGTTGAAGAAAAATGTCGACAGCTTGATGACATTTCACTGTATTATTCACCAAACAGTCCTCTGCGGAAAACTAGGTGGGGCATTCCAGGATTTGATGACAATTTCCATGAAAATCATCAATTTTCTCAAGGCCCAATCTGCTCTACAACATAGAAATCTTCGGGCGTTCTTAGAAGAGCAAGATACTGATTACCAAGATTTGTTAACTCACAATAACGTCCGATGGTTAAGCAAAGGTAATGCGCTTTCCAGAATTTGGTCCCTTCGCAAGGAGTTGCTTTCATCCCAAACTTCCTGCACTAAGAACACTGCACAGACATACATCGCAATGCTCAGCTCCACTGCAGATATGGCAAACCTTGCTTTTCTTGTTGACATGTGTGAACATTCGAATGAACTGAATCTTCAGCTTCAAGGTAAAGACAAAACTGTCATCGAACTGCTATCCTCAGTAGAGTCATTTCATCTGAAACTGGAGTTGCTCAAGAATGATCTGAGAAGCAATCAGTTTCAGTTTGAAATGTTGAAGTCATACTTAGCTGAGAATGAAGATGCTTGTATCTCCGACACCTACATCCAGTTCATAGAAAAGCTTGAGAAAGAGTTTACCCAGCGATTTTCACAGTTCAAAGAGATAAGGCATACAGTAAAGCTAATCAAATCACCAAAGACATGCAATACCAGTGGTGAGTATATTGAAGAGGTGTCTTCTGCATTCCAGAACCACCAAATATCCGAAGCAAATCTACAACGAGAGTTATGCCAGCTGAAAGCAGAAGATGTGGAAATAGCTGCCCAATTTTGGACTCTGGCTACAACAAGAGTCGAGTATCATAATCTCTCAAAACTAGCTAGAACACTACAGACAATCTTTGCAGCAGCATACATCTGTGAGTCAGCCTTTTCACACATGAACCATGTGAAAAGCAAGCTACGTACAAGACTGACACATGAGCAACTGGAGCAACTTCTGAGAGTGGCATTGACAAGACTGACACATGAGCAACTGGAGCAACTTCTGAGAGTGGCATTGACAGAAAGTGAGCCAAACTATGATGAGATAGTTCGAACCTACAAGCAAACACATACTTTTCATTGAACATTGGTACCAGCTCTGAACATTCAGTTGTTATTGTTGAATACATGTACATGTATTTACTGATGCACAATAAACTTGTATTACTGATGATAAATACATCCAATGCTTTATGCCAAATAAAAAGGGTGTTTTCTATTTTAAAAAAAATCGCGTTGTGCGGCTCACTGGTGTCGAGCCATGCTTGAATTCGGCTCTTTGCTGGAAAAGTTTGCCCATCCCTGACCTAGAGCAACGCACGACTGGAGGGCGGCTCCAGTAGGTGCCGCACCTACACCAGTATCTCAAGTGGGGTCTTTTGCCATGAACCCATGAGATACTGATGAGTAGTTTGAGCTGCTTGCCCCTTCTAAGGAAAGTACTCTCCCATTATCCGCCAACTCATCACTCTTCTTGTTACCTAAGCTTTTTTATGGCCACCCTTTATGTTTAAGAGTTGTTGAGTTCTATTAGTATTACCAGTTGATAATAATTAAAAATTTATTACTTACTTCAATATTATTTTCCACTATAATAATGTGCAGGATTTCACTGTGGGGGTGTGAGTTGGTAGCTCGGCCTACCTGCACAACCTCCCGAAAGTGTAATGGCAACTGTGTCTAATGCTCTAGCAATACAATCCTCCCACAGGTCGACTTAGTAGACTGAGGAGTGGTGATTAACCATCCCAGTTACTAGTGAGCTGCCGATTGCGTTAGCTGTTATCAGTGTGCGAAGCAAGGTCGAACTTTGAAGGGTGAACTAGTCAAACTAGGTTCGGCCAACAGAGGTTCGGTTGACTTGTTTCAGTGCAGTGCAGAGGTCGAACATTGAAGGCGAATTAGGCAAAGCTAAGTTCGGCCAGCAGAGGTTCGGTTGACTTGTTTCAGTGCTGTGCAGAGGTCGAACATTGAAGGCGAATTAGGCAAGGCTAAGTTCGGCCAGCAGAGGTTCAGACTGATCTGCTTATATATTACTACTCGAGTAATGGTGCGCAGTGAAGTTATTTGTTAGAGAACAAAGAAACTTCTGAGAGTGTGCAAGCTGACTCTGATTTATTGATACCAAAACATCCATATTTATACAAACAATTACATAACTGATAAGACTGATAAGTATGTAGACAAAAGGTGGCCACACCTAGCACAAGCCATTGGCTAGTGTGTGCCAATAGAACAGGGTAGGAGGTACATAGGTAGCTGCATGATTGCACTCACATGGCATACATATAATATTGCATGTTAAACGGTAAGATGGATAAATGTGCATAGATAAATTGTCTCTAGAGCGTAAGCATAGAACTGGGATAAAATAGTAAGTGGAAGTAATAGAATGTAAATAGAAAGTACATGGGGGGGTAACTGTCAGCGCCGTCGTCACAATAATAGTAATAATAGTAATAACAATAATAGATAATAATAATATTTATTATTATTATTCACAACCATAATAATAATTACAATAATTATCATTGAAATATTAATTATTTTTGACAATAATTGTTTGCTAATTAATAATAATAATTAAATTATTATTAAATAATAACAGTTATAATAATATATATTTAATATAAAAATAATAAATAATTATTATTACAATTATTATTATTTATTATTATTAAATCATTATTTATATATATTATTAATTATTATTAGTTATTATTATAATAAATTATTGTTGTTGATAACAACAACAACAACAACAAGTAGTAACAAAAACAACAGCAGTTAATTATTATAATAATAATAATTATACGTTTTTTGGTTCACATTTATTTTGACGTGAGAGAAATCACTAATACTTACTTTATAAGGATCCATGGGCAGGTCTAGAAGTTTGGTTGGTAGCTACAAGTCACTTTCTACTGGAGAGCTTGTAAAGCAATGCAAAAAATGAGCTTTGCAAGTGCTTGCAGGTGGTGGGACTCAAAGAATAATTGTGCAATCAGGCTTGAAATTTGGCTTTGAGTTATAGCCTGAGCACCCATGGAAGTTTCATCTTGTATTCTTTAACACGATTTTTCCACGTTTCCAACAAGCTGTTCCGTTTTTTTGCGTCACCCACTCTCGTAGGAAATGCTGTTCAATTATTTTCATTTATCAAAAATGTTTGTACGTTGAAGATTTTTTGGTGAATTGGCTCTGTTTTATGCCAAGAAGTATATTGTATTAGATTAGAATAAACCAGGGTAAACCTGTTATCGGATATTGCGCCTCAGATTATTTTGAAATTGTTCTTTGTAAACCATGACTGCCCCGGATTCATCGTTTGATGATTTTCATGATCTTGAGCTTGGCAGTTCTGATGGCAACGATCCTCATCATCAGACAGATGTTGGTGGAAACGTTCAACAAACATTACCAACGTCAGAGTCTCCATCTTTTGACGGTTTTTTGGGAGATGCTAAGAGTACTATGAGCCATACTGTTAGAAATATGATGTGGGAAGCTGGAAAAACTCATGCAACTAAAGCTTGGAGTATTTACGGAAACATTGACCTTCTAAGGCCATATTTTGATGTAGAGCCTGGAGATGTTCTGAAAAGAGTTGTAAACTCCTTGATTCCCAAACCACCAACTTCAACCAATCCAACCAAAGTTGTTCGAGAGTTATATGGACCTTCTATGTTAGTACTCACTTTAATAGCATTACTTTTATTTGAAATGAAAAACTCCGGCCACACGGTTAAGGAAGGAACATTGATCGGTACAGCTTTTGGAACATGTTTTGGCTACTGGTTAGGTTGTGGTACACTAGCGTGGCTGGTTGCATATGTCTGCAATACCCACATAACTTATCTACAGGTTTTATCGATGATCGGCTATTCATTGACGTCACACTGCATCGTTGTCGTCACATCAACCCTTGTACACACTTCACATGACCATGTCTTTTTCTACATTTTGTGGGGAGTCTTTGGTGGTTTGTCAACATTACGAATGATATCCATTCTCGTGTCACGCACACATGGACCTTCTCAAAAACTTACTATATGTACAATAGTTGCTTTTCTGAATTTGTCATTTCTGTTATATCTCCACTTCGCATACCACCAAGTTGTTGAAGAGTTTGAAGATCTCATTGAAGAAAACATACTAAACAAGAATAAATCGCCAGCAGTTGAGGTGAATGCTGTTGGTGAACAGTAACATTAAAGCCAGGGTGTCAGATATTCTACCACATGTAAATCATTAATTTATTAATAACAAACCAGCTTGTGAAAGTTATACTAAGTGTATATTTGGCTTGTTTGCCTACAAGTGTTTATCTTCCATAATTATTCTATTCTCCAGCAGTGTGCTTTTTGGATTCTAACATTGTTAGTTTCTTTATTTACAACAATACACTTATTCAACGTACCGTGTTGATCAATCCATCTCTGCGCTGATTTTTAAAATCATTTATTATTTATTTATTATGTCCTGTGTTATAAACAAACAGTACAGTATGTCTCCTTTAGAGAGACTTAGTAACCAATCTATGAGAGATATCAACATTGCTTTATCCAGCACCACATTGGCCTTGAACCCTATAATAAAAACTAACATTCATGTCATCAAGTATTGTATGTTGTTCGCTTTATTTATTTCAACACCTAATATGAAATAAAAATTATTAATGAAAAATCAAATGCCGAGCGCTACAGCTCAATAGCACTTTGACCAGTAGAGATATCATACCCGGTTTGGTCAGCAATCATTTCTACCTCAGATACAGTGAATAGTGCCTCGAGGCACGCTTTTGGGTGCCATCCCTGTAATATCGTGAAGCAAACTCAACTGCCCAGTCCTCAGGGCAGTGTTTGAATATATTTAATAAAGTTCTGTTGGTACGCACAAGCTACATATAATAGGAGCGATATGGTTTTATGTTGAGCTCCAA
This sequence comes from Cryptosula pallasiana, assembly GCA_945261195.1. Taxonomy (NCBI): domain Eukaryota; kingdom Metazoa; phylum Bryozoa; class Gymnolaemata; order Cheilostomatida; family Cryptosulidae; genus Cryptosula; species Cryptosula pallasiana. The sequence continues at coordinate 25,713,768 of OX183136.1, read as the reverse complement.
ATTGAAGTTGTTGACAATGTGCTAACAAATGTTTCATTTCTATAAAACTTTTATGTTATTGTTCGTCTGCTAAAACATTAAATCAAGTAAAAGCAATACTAATTTATTATGGTCAAACCTCTGGATGATGCTCTACTTGACATTGTAAATTTTTTGAGCCATACGAAACCCCCTACGCCGTACCCTATCGTCGAAACCCTCTACCTCTAGAAGAAAGCCCCTACTAAAAGTGCATTTTAGGACTATAAAAATGTCTCATAAACTTAAGAAATATTGCAGTTAAAATAAGTACTTTTAAATCAAAGAATATCTGACCAGTTAAAAGATTGTATTTATAATTTACTGTGACAAAAAAATATCTGCCTAGCATTTCCGTTGCTGTTATTTCAAATCAACAACAATAGTTTTCCAATCTGAATTCCAAGTTCTTTGACTAAAAAAATATTCCACGTAGTAAAATGTAAATAAATAATAATTTCAAATTAATCAAAAACTAATTATGCACTAGTTTAAGATTGTTTTTAATATTTTGTTTATGACTATTCGGCACTCTTTGACTCTAAGAAAAAACTTACTCATCTAGAGGTAGGGGGTTTTGACGAAAAGGGTACAGCGTAGGGTATGTGTTGGGGGTTTCGTCCGGCCCGAATTTTCTTTAAATTAAAATGTAAGAACCAAATGACAATGAACCTCTCGCGTTTGGTATTACCCCAGCATACTGACAAAAGTTTTCTACAAACAGGAGTTGTCTTACTTGTTTGCATACATAACTTTTCATAGTGGCATTGCAAATGCGTAAATTTGTAAACTCTATGACGATGTGGCTAATTTGTGAATACAAAACTCATACAAATATATTGCAAGCACATTCATGCTCATCAACACGATTCTTCTGTACAAAATTATTTTGTAGTTTATGTAAAAGCTGTTTGAAGCATATTTGGTGCCTCTCTGGTTTCAATGCTTAGTGAATACTAACATTAATTTCAGCATGGCAGCTAAATTTTTCCATTTTATAGCTCTGTATCCGCTCTGCTAATTGTGTGAAGGACACTAGTTGCACCAGTAGCTTTCTGGCTATGTGCCTAGAACTGACAAGAGACCTTGCTCAGTGGATGAACAAGGTAGTGGTTATTATGTAATCATTTGATAGGTTTTGCAGTATGGGGAATGAACAATTCACCAGCGCGTGGAATATCTCTCTCAAACAAGAGTCAAAGTTTTTTACATACATTTCATCTATTTTGATTTGTGAATTTTGATGAGCTTCTGACACCTGTATTATTCATAAAGGGTAGAAATTCTTTCTGTGACACAGCGATGACAAAATGTTGACATTAAAAACCTTACCTGTCGTGTCATCTAAGTTTTTGAGGACAATTTTGTGATTTCAGTACAATTTTACTCTCTGAAAACTCCTGAGCTTCTAAAAAACTTTGAACTCTGAAAATTCATAAAGTTTTAATTTTCCCCCTAAAACCTCCTGCAAACCTTAATTTTCTTTCTTTACCAGACAAAAAGCCGACACAGGAAGCACATTGTTCCCGCATTGTCTTTGTGTACCAAATTTTAGTTTATTTCTACAGCAATATTTTTACCAATATCGTTGAGTTACCTCAGCAACTGGTCTTTGACTTGAAGGATCTACTGCTTTTGGCTTTGCATCCAGACCATCTCCTCAAAAACGTATTGCGAACAAACAAAGCCACTAATACAAAATATGTCATTTGTGTTTCAACAGCATGACAAGATGTCGAAAGCCAGTATGTATCTAATGGACACCTATGGCAATAAAAAAAATGTTTTGTAAGTTGCATGATTCGGAGTTATCTGTTCATTGAACAATCGAAATTTGGCAAATGCACATATATAATCATAAAGATTCAATAAAAATATGCTTGAGATCAGCCACATGAATTTCAAGTAACTTTCCTCCATTTTAAATTAATGACCGACTTTTTCCTCAAACCAATAAAATACTTTAAAAGCCTTCGATTAGTGATGGGATTTGGGCAGTGTGAATATAATTTGAAATATTTCTAGTGGAGTGTCAGATCTACAGCCTGAGCTGAGAAATCTCAACAATCTAGCAAAGATTAAACCAGAATCAATTCTTAAACCGGTGGCCACTGATGGATACATTTAGTAATCATTCAAACCAGTGTTTTTGTACTTGAACCTCCAACCGAGGAAAATTATCTTAGAAATAATCGTTAGTGCCAGGCAGCAGTCATAATATTCAAGGACCACCCAGTGAGTAGTAGGCTGTGTAGTACTAGTTAACAGTTAAAGCTTGTAGAAGTTTCTAGTATGATATTACATAATTAATTACATAATTAATATGAAGTACTTGTGTCCTGGATTTTCACTTAGACAGCTGGCAGTTTAGTTCATACCAGATGTCTCCTTTAACATTGATCTCTTTCTAGCCACAATATCTTGTAGAGAGAGGCCAACTTTGGAACTAGTAATAGCAGTAGTAGTGGACAACTCCAAAACGAGCTTCATTGAGAAAAAAATATGTTTCATGCAATAACAAGCAGCGGCTACAAAAACTACAGTATTACATTACATTATCAGGTTTGTTGTAAAATAGTAAGTTACTATGCAAGTGAACGCGCCAATAACAAATCTTTCATGGCCAGTGGTGAGATTGGTGACAGCCCATCAAAAGTGATCAACTGCCATTGTCATTTCCCCTTGACTACAATCGCACTAGTTGGACTGTGCCTCGCTGTGCCCACATACATGAGAATCTTACGACTTGCAGTGAAAAGATGCAATAATATTATTTAATTATATATTAACAAACTGAAAATAAGGATCTGTGCCAGTAAAAGTTCAAGGAATGTTTTTGTATTCGGAGCAGACTTTGCTTTCTTATGTTTACAAACAGTTTGGAGTTTGATCCATCCATTGACTGATTCAGATCAGAAAGTCAGTGTATGTTTTCTTCATTTTCGATAACAATTTCAATCTGCGACCCCGGATGTGGTTTTTTGCATTAGTACATACAGACAACAATACCTACTAGACTAGTGGTGCGCTGCTTTTTATCTACCACAGAAATAAAATGTTATCTATAAATGTTATTTGTATTGTTGTGTTTGGTCACAAATAACCAGCATGTCACTGGTCATGCCAACAACTCGCAGGGAAATTTGAGAATTATCTGCTCATCTTACTGGGGTGCTAGGCCCCGTAACAAATTCTTTTACACTGCCAGCAAAAACATAGCAACCACCTTGTCTTTCCATGATTACTACCATAGCACTTGAGAGCTACTGCGCAGATTGTTACGACTAAATGTAGGAAACCTTTTGGATGCTAGACAGATTTCTATTACTGAATAATTGGCACGCTAGCCAAAAACTTTAGCACCAATCAACCTTGCCACTCAACATCCGTATTTATAATTGCTCACATGCTGTGCCTACTTTCATTACATAACAACTCAAGGCCAGTCAGGTCACCTTTCCAATATAATATACTTTATTGATGACATACCAGTCAAACAAATACAAGTGAACACAACACTGATCGACTCAGTAGGTTTAAACAGTAAAACATTTTGCGAATAAACTAAGCCAACTCCAAATAATAATAATTAACTGTCTTGCGCGATATTAGAGCCCAACAAATGCCTTCGTTATCTGCTCAAAAACACAGAAAAGTTCATCTCACAAATATAATGTAGCTAAGTAATGGCATGTTGAGTGGACAACTCCAAATGGCACAAAAATTGACACAGGTAAATGATAATAAAATGTTAGCTCTGATTGGTTAACCAATAATTATAAATGATGTAAGCGATGTAATATTACAGTTATTATACAATAATACTTGTACAATATCATAATTTCTCACACCCTGCTTGTAATATATATATACACTGTAATCACTGTTATATAATACTGCATCCCCATCTGTCTACCAGATATACAAATATTGCAGCGAATAATATGTATAAATATTACATTCGCTTTCCATAATTATTCCCCAGACTTCACGTAATGCAGTTCTGTACCAATTCAATAGAAAAATGAAATAAAATGGAATCGCTAACTAACCGGGAGTACGACAAAAATACAAAATATATTTTATATACAAAACAGTGATTAGACAACAATAATACATAACTTATATACACTAAAATAGATAAATAAAACAAATATTATGTCATGCAGTTAAAAAAATAAATACCCGTAATTAATATAGAACCTTGCTGAATGTTTTATATTGACTCTTTAATCTCATCTACACATTTCATATACTGCTCCTCTCTCTCCTTCTTCTCTTCCTCCGACAGACTGCAAGCGGCTAACACATCAAGAAACATTCTCTCAAGTTCTTTCACATAGGAGGCAACAACAGCATCTGTCTGGCAGCCAGTTTCAACTTTAGCTTCGTCGGCAGCAGAAAAATCTGACTCTGGTTCTACAATGTCACAAGATATCTGTCAAATACTGCACCAAACAAACCAGTCATCGTTACATCAGAAAATAGCGAGACAAGTTTTGCCGACCGAAAGCCTCTGATTCCAGAGGTTTCATAGAAATGCAATGCTACTGGTACTAACTATCAACTACAAGAGAAATTTTCTGAGAATCGCACTGAGACGACAATAAAGGATCCGAATATGAGCGAGTGAATGGAGAGGAAAACAGCACGAAGAACAACACTGTAATGTTCTGCCTGTTTCCACGCATGTCAAGTGGTGGTAGACTCAGAGCGCTGCAGCTATGTACAAGTAGAGTGCTAACACATTCCATAGATGGCTATCTTAACCTCTCGACTTGTCTATGTCTATGGTTTCTGTGTAGTCATAGAACTGTTACACTCTACTGTCTAGTCATAGAGCTGTCACACACTAATGCCTGTCATAGAGTTATGGCAGGCATGAATGACAGTCAACATACCACATTGTCAGTGAAGAGATATAAAAAGAACCAAAGCATGCAATGTATAGTTGGCACACGTGTATGCTGGGTGGGAATGTATCTGCCTGACACCACCGCAATAGCCACTACTCAGTGTTATTGTGCTGGTAACAAAACACATTTTTTTGCAATTGTTAACCAAAATAACCAGAAAAAGGGAGAAAGAGCCAGTGATAGAAAGAGCCAGTGATAGAAAGAGGCAAGCCGTAAACAAGACAAGAAGAGGGAGAGAGGAGGGAAAGCAATGGCTAATGCTCCACACAGCCAAGACAAAAACCACAATCCTCTGTTGTTTTGATGCAATAGGCCGGTGAGCAGTGGTGAGTAGTGCTATCACGTGGTACAATCATGAGTTCAATGAGTGTTGTTTACTACAGCAGATGTCTATATAGCGTTGCTTGTAGTAGAGTACATGAGAACTGAGCCCGCCGTTATGGCTGTTTACCCAAATACTTGAGGTTAGAAATAAGTCATTTTTTATTAAGAAATAACAAAACTGGCAGATAGTCAACATTGTCTATAGTTTGGATTTGTTATTTTGCTCTACAAAACCAAAAATTCTTGGCTGAGAGCCAAGTTCCTCGTAGCACAGACGGGTCAGCTTTGAGGCGAAACAATTCATATTTCATCACTTGATCAAGTAGTGCAGTTTCCATTGATTATCTGATCAAGTGGAAAATATCGAAATTTCACGGGACGCAATGCGGAGGCTCCAAACAATGGCACTAAACCAATCCCTGTGAGCAGAACATTACTAGGAGAAACAGATATGATTAACAGAAATTTGACTGAGGATGAGTTAGTGCGAATAGATAGCCAACGAAATAGTCATGGCGTGTAATCCCACGCAATGCTATACCACAGACTCTACCACTGATTGCAGACAGGAAACCAAACTATGTATCCAGTCACAGTCAGACGTTCTGTACCACCAGCCGATTGCCTCACCAAGATTATTGTGCAATAAACAACAACATGTGTGGCTGTACCTCTCCCGCCAGCCATGTTTGCTGGAAGATGGCCAAAGACCATCTAGGTCATCATTTAGGACTTTTAAAGTGGACATCCTACATCCTGGTTAGACTTAGTAGGCCATGCTGACATAGATAAACTTCAATAGTCAACTGTTGACATCCCCATTATAATAATAATAAGCAAAAGTAGATTTAATCAGTGTAGTTAGCTGGCATAGTAACCAATAAACCATCATTGTTATAAAATACAATCCCTTTGCTCAACAGAGAAAACCACATTACAAATCCGCTGGCCGTTGCGACACAGTCCACCACAGAAACTTCGCGGAGTCATGAGCGATACCTTCACAGAGATAAACAAAAAACAAATGACGTCAGCCCGGTTAGAGCAATAGTAGTAGTCGGTAGACAAGGTAAATGGAGATGGGAGTATTTGGTGCAGACACTCACCACACAATCAAACCAAATCATTTCCCAAAGACACCCTAAGTAAAGTTGTGGTCAGGTAATAAAGATAAGTAAACGCAAAGCTCAGCCTATGAATAACAATCAGGCTACAACAAAGGTCTACGTACAAGCGGAGTACAAGCGCAATCTTACCATCAGAGCTTTCAACATCCACTATCTCTTCAGGTAATACGGTTTCTGTGTTGGTCTTGTTCACCGATTCAACCTTGACCTCTGTGTCAGTGTTAGAGCAGACAGAAGTGTGTCGCTGTCTCTGAGTCGGGGAGCGAAGATCCAAGGCTACGGAGTCTTCATCTGCTGTCGATTCTGAAGAAGAGTTCTCTATTGGACTTGGCTTTAGACAAATGTTGGGGACAAAGTTCTTTCCGTACCTGAAAACAACCAAGTATTACATTACCAGGCCAATCATAGCCAGGTAATTTGACCGTTCCCGATTGGGACGGAGCTAAGGTGACATTTATATATGACAGGCACTTCTGATTTAAAAATAACCATCAAATACTTGGCTTTTGCAACCAACAACACATTTAAATTCAGTGAAATCAACAATTTGGAAAATTATCGTGTCCAAACTGACAAATAATCATGGAATGAAATATTTCAGACAATACTAAAGAGAAGGGCAGTCAGTGATGACATATACTGCTGCCTCGGCCATCACTGGCAGCATGATGAGTAAAACATGAGATGGAGGAAGTGAAAGCATTAGTGTGAGCAAGGCAGCGCACACCAGTAGAATCAGGTGATGTAAAAAGAGAGACAACTTACAGATGCTTATCCGTGCTGCTCACCACCATATCCGGGTTCTCTACACTGGGACTCTCTCTGACATACTGATACGCTCTCTTTGGTGGGCGGTTACATCTACAACAAAAACTAATTATCTCACACAACTGGAGGGTCTCCACACTAGACTAGCTATGGGGACGGGTTACAACCACCCTCACGCCCAGCGAGACTGCTCCTTGCGTGACGTATTTGCTGTTGACAAGTAAATTAGATTTTACTTTCGCTATAATTTAATAGAGAGAATAGTCCATTGTAGGTGACAAGCCAGCTAAAGTGTATTTACACAATGGCGCGCCTCTACTTTGTGCCAGGTAACATGAGCCAATTGTTTTCCCTAGTTATATCAGCTGTTATTGACCCTTCGCTGACCTTAGGCTATCAAAGTTTACCGGACAGCTATTAATCTAAGATATAATTTCACGAGAAAACAGAGCATGTGGGTAACTGCGTTGACAGCTATGTCAGATGGGTTCACATTCTAGGGTTGTGTGGTTTGGTGTAAGATACATTATATAATGGAATTACAAGTATCGATGAATATGTAATCAAATCAACCTCTAAAAATAGCCATTATTTCTTCAGTCCCCCATCAAACTTTATTCATCTTAGTTTAATGTCGAAATGCCCTGGTTTGTAATATTTTACAGCCAAAAGCGGTAAGCATGGTTATTCGGCAATAATAGAAATGACAGATAACCATTCAGTGCAACCATTCCACATTACATCAATCCGCATTTAAGCGCTTGCACCTGTGAGGTAATCAGAATATTCAGCTCGAGGTGAGACACCATTAGCGCGGAGGGGTAAAGAGTGTTTAGCATACACCTAGTAAAATACTTGGTACCAAGGCTATGAGTAGACGACTATTTAAAGCTGAAGGGATGAAAGAGGTTGTCAAGTCTGTCAGTTTCCGTCAGATCCACAACCACAGGGACATTTCAAGTGGTGAACGGCAAACCGCAGAAGCTGCGTTATTCTAGCTAGGAGCATTTATTATGCAGTGGCTCACCACAGACTATGCATCATTGATAGCAGCCAGCTACTTTCTATGCAGCCATCTGCACCGGCGGAGAGAGGCAGTTCTACATCTAAGCAAGAGTCCGATGAATGAGACTCGTAAGAATTGCCAAACCCGAAGCATGCTCGACAGTGTAACGGCCACAACGATGCCGGCGGCCATGGACATTGCATTTCGAGTACATCATAGTGAGCTTTTCGCAGAAATATTTGCTAAGAAGTTGTGGAGCTTTGATATGAAAATAAGTAGATGAGACAAAAAGTGGGTTTACCTTCTTTTGAGGTTTGGTGAATGGTTGGAGGTGAGAGAAGTGGTAGGGTTGTTGTAAGGTGACACCTGCTGCCATACTCCACTGCTGCCGCTACTGCTTGGCGCCTCTGGCTGTAGCATTAAATAATAAGTTGCTTGCCAGAAAGCAAATTGAATCTACCACAAAAAGTCCCATCATTTGGCCAGTTTCCACAATAGCTACTTGAACAGCTGCGTGCGAAACTCAATCTCCAGGTACAAAAAAGATTGTTCAGCAAACATCAATGTTTACTTCCATGGCAAGTATATAGTATATGACATAGAAGCAAATGTAATTTTTCAACTTTCATCACTTAACGTTCATTAAATATTCAATTTCATCAACTAGTAATTGTGTTCGTTTAAAATCAAAGTGAAATTTTGAATAGATACAATTAATATAAATCAAATTATGCCAGCAAAGATAACTAGATGGCGAGCAGCTACACAGCAGCTCATGCGATGCCAGAGATGACATTGTGTGACCTTGCTACTGCAGCTGACCCTGGCAGCACATGATGACCATATGACCTGGTGTACAGACTACCAGCTTGTGCGCACATGCTGGTCATACTAAAACTGCGACCAGATAACTACACTACTGTTCATGCAAGCTCAATGTCTAAAAAACATCTCAGTTGGTTACATCACAGCTGGAAACCGCAGATTGTGAAATGTTCCACACATATTACAGACAGAAGCAAAAAACAGTATTTCTTTCTATTCCAATAACTGGACACTAAATAGACAGAATTCCAGACATTGCCATCAGGGTGTTGGCAGTTTAACCCGCCATCAGTGCTAGAGTAGTGTCTAACAAAAACAAATTGGACAAAAAATGCATGTTTCGACAGTGGGATAGGAAACAAAAAAAACAACAGCTGAGGTTTAATGGCACTTTTGGTGAGCCGGGAGTACATAGTCTCTGATAGTTGCCTTACATAACACAGAATCAGCTCAAACACCCAAACTATTCGCTGCCACAGTTTGAGTGCCAAGAATTGCAGGCAGTGTTATCAACTGACCGTCAACTGACTGGCTGAAATGGCTGGCAGATAAGCTGCGATATGCCATGGAAAGTGGGTGCAGTATTGCGTGGCTACTAGCTACTGCAATTATTTATATCTGATGACTCGTTGCAGACTGATAAGAGAAGTCGGTCACAATCCAAAGCAATGAGCAAAATATTAAGTCTATTCGGCAATGAAAGGAAAACATGTTTGACGTCGGGCCATTTGCAACTTAGCCGTCTAGTTGTCGTCTAGTTAAACACGGAGTAGAACCCTTGAGCATTGATTAGACAAAGAAATGTTAACAGAAACCAAAGTATGAAAAGTGCTGATCACTAACAAATGGGCAAGCAAAGACAAAATGTGCTGCGTTAGATTGCAGCGTCGAAGTATTGGGCCAGAGGATGCCTTCTAATTAAACATTGACAATACAGCATTCACAAAGCACCCTTTGCCTCCTGGCAAATCAGTACCATTACAGGTCACAGAGTCTAGTCTTGAAAGAATTCACTCATTTTGTGTGGCCGGTAATCAAACACAGAAGACAAAAAAAATTGTTTACGCTACGATGGAATGATTGTGAATCAGCGTGGCTTGTTGGCTAGACAGCCATGAAATGCTATCGGTAGTGGTAAGCCAAGGGATTATCAACTGGCTAACTAATGGTAACATCGGGATTAAACTTAATCCCATATGACATTAAGCAACCCTAGTCTGTGGCCATCCCAAACTAGACTAGACTTATCACAGATTATATCTAATCATTAGATAGCGATGATATCATGACCACACCAGATGAAGTCAGAAACTTGTTGTAAATGAAGAGAAATTGTGAAACCAGCTGGGGCGGGTCATTTGGTGTAATCAATAACAATCACTTCCATAGAATGCAAGGAATTGGAGACTTTATTAACATAGCTGGGAGCAGGTGGTGTAATAGCGTCAACATGATGGATAGCGAATGTACAGACTCATCTACCCAACCACAGCCATGCATGCACGAAGGTGATGATTATAAATAATCAGTTGAGTTTCATAAGCATCGTTATTAACATCTTGGCTCAGCAAGGTATCTGCACACCAGGTGTAAATTTCAATATGCATGTACTAGTGAGTTTTAGCAATGGGATGCAAATTTTATACATCCAGACCAGTTGATTTCACAACCTATTGAAAACAATTTTCTCTGCATTCGTACTAACACAATTTCCAGTATGCAGACAGGGAGCTTGAGTCAACAGACCGCGCAAACAAACAGACACAAAGGAGTAGAGGTTATAGTAGTAGTTTTACTAGCTAGTGCTACTACTACACATACCTTTCTCTTTCGGTTACTGTTTTTGAACTTGTCCAAGACCACTTCAAATGCCTCTTCAAGTATTTGTAAGTCGCCATCGGATATTTCATCATCAGAAAGAAGAAGGTAACTCCTCCAATTTCGGCGATTGAAACCCCAGTGACAAACCTTATTCTCCTGGTTAAAGTGAGTGTGAGTGACAAACCTATCCGGGCTGAACAATTTCTCACAGTCAGCACACGATATACACTTGGCATAGTCATGTGTGTACAGTTCGGTGTAAAAGAATCCATGTCCTTCGCCAAAACACTCGTGATAGACTGGTATGCATGTATTGTTGATCTGAGGATAAGTCCGAAGATCTGGATCTGTTATTTTTGACGGTTTGAAATGCAACAGGGTCGTGCAAAGTCTTTCAGCGTCTGTTTTACGAATAAGACCTGCTGTGGGGACTTCAGGTGGCAAGACGCGCTCTTGTTTCAACAACTTCAGCTGGTAGGAGGTGCAGCGAGAGCAATGTATGAGCAGGGCATCGAAAGCAGCATCAATGACCTCCAACTCGATGTCCTTCAGCACTGAGTGCAATATCGGTGGTACACACAGTCGTTCCTCTCCACCGATGAAAAATCCTGGAATCTGTCGATTTTCCAGATCACAATAAACAAGTTCACTAGTGTCTGTGTCAGATTGTAGTAACAAAGGTGGCAAAACTGGAAAACTTGGCGTCGGTAGTTTGTAGTTGAATGGCAAGGTTGGTGCAATCTTTGCAGTAGATGATGGTAGTAAACCTTTACTCATCTGGTTACCAGCTAGCGTGGCAAATCGATGGCTGTGTGGGCCAGTAGTTGCTGTTGCTTTTACTCCATTCCTCCACAGACTTGCAGGTCCAGCAAGTGAATTCATGGCAATCTGTTGGTAGTTGAGCAACATTTCTTCCAGCTTTTGCCCACGGCTTTCATCCATGTTGGTTATAATTTGTAAAGCGACGGTTGATTCAGAAGAGATGCACGCACTTGTCGTCGGTAGGAAATCACAAACGGTAATGTTGCGTGCAATGGCCAGACTGAAAGTGATCGGACATGCGTAGTCCTGTATGCAGACATGCTCAATTAAACAAAAAACTCGTAAATATAGCTAACTGTGCGGTTTATCCATCAGTCTATTGTATACTCCGTCTCGATTCACTAGCCTATGTCTGGTGAACAGCCAATCAAAACTGTTAGACAAGAACGCATAGCGCAGCTCAGTTCACTCATGCTTGACTGACGGGATGCTTGCCAACAGTTGCCTATCTGCAACGTATATCAATGGAGTTGTCTGCTCTATAATTGTAATCTACTACTAGCAATTTATCTCTTCAAAAGAGTTACCAATAAATTACCAATAAGCTAATCATACAGCCTGGGTTGCTTTTTTTAACAATACACCCCAAATTTTACGACTGGTTTAGCAAAATGAACTGAACAAAAAAACAATCATCTTTCACCTGAAGGTTGCAAAATAATGCTGGTGAGATTTCCCGTGCAATTGTTAGGAGGCATTATTAGTTATAGCTGCCCTTTTTGAACTATTCACATTTTCTCACTGAGATTATTTGCTAAAAGTTTGTCGAATATGGTAAAAATCTAAACAATTATTTTTAAATAATGCTATTCAGCCAGATCTCCAAGCTATCATTTTGCTATTGACAGCAGGGTGAGTACAAATCAATGGCCAATGTCAGCATATATACATTTGTGTAATAGCTAGCTTTCTTGGTAATCCTGTAGCAGCAGTTCACACTCATGTAGCTAGTAGGCATATAACCAATTTAGAGAGTTTTGGTAACAGTATACAAAACATCATCGTGTGAAAGCCAACCAAAAAGTGAATAAATATATGTTTTGCTATTATGTTGATAAGATTTCTTTGAAGAATGTAAATAATGAAAAATCTTCAATGACTTGTACAAGCTGCGGAAGAGATGGGAGCTTATGCAATTTGTATTTTTAGAATTGAATCTTTGTTGTTCTACCAATAATATCTTAAACATGCTGACCTTACAAAAAAACTACGGAAGACAGCTTTTGAACTGCTGTTTTCAATTTGGTTGCGGCAGCATCAAAGTTGAAGTTTTGCTCCAAATCTTTTAATATTGAGTGTGTTTGATCATCATTTATGGTTGCGGATTTGTTTGATTATAATATTGCCGAGAAGGTCTTTAGTTGATGGCGGAAAACTGGCCCATAGCCAAAAATTGTCAGTTTACTTTGATGTTTATAATTATTATAAGGATTTGGCCACGAGATATCAATATCATAAAATGACTGACTAACTACACACTTCCACAAGTACTCTGATCCGAATGTGTTGAGATGAAACCTACGCAAGGGGGACATAACACATGCTGATTTTATGCTTCAGCACTTTTCAGTGTAGACTACTAAAAATGTCAGAAAAGTCTAGAACACGCCGATTTGACAAAAGTGCTTTTGATTGGCTTCTGATCTGAAGTAGGACGGGGATGACGAGAACGGTTTCGTTTCACTGAATGTCCTGCCACAGTGCTCACCCTAGGTAGCCACATATAATATGGTCTGATATTCTCTCTAGACGTGAATGTTAGCTCACATGATCAATATCTAATTAGCTGACAAGCTTTTTCACAGAAAAACGAAATTCTGATAAAATGTTTAGCATATGCATGCTTAAATATTGAGTGCAAAACAGGCTGGGGAGACTGTGGCAGCTGTTTCTAGAAGCTTCCATGAGCAGGGCTGAAGGGGTGGAGGCAGCGAAAAGAAAATAGAAACTGTAGTAAACAGATGATAAATCCAAAATGTAACATTTTTTATTTTATTTATTTAGCTGATGCGCATTGAGAGACATAATTTTTATAATAATTAGCCTGTGATCAACAAATTAATAATAATTATTTATTTAGCAAACTATTTTGTACCCATTGAACATGTTGTGTAAGACGGAACCTTTCGCTTTCAGCTAATTATTCTTGACATTTTAAACAAACATGTTTTTGTTCCCAGCGAGTCTGCGAAGGACAATGTTATGTCATGTGAGTGCATAACGCCTGAGGCTAACGCACTCATTTTTAGCAGAGGACAAACCCATCACCTCGACTCTTGCTCAGCAAGTAGCTGCCATCTTGTCAAAAATCGATCTTTGCTCGAATTTTATTCTCTAATCTCGTCAGAAATACATGTTTCCCAGTAGCACTTGCAAATGTTTGAATGGGCTGCTTGGTGATTACAATATTTCATTTATTATTTTTGGGTAAAGTAGTCAAGCATGTCTCCCGCTTGGATACACAAAAACAACACATTGTGTTCTGATCCTCTTGAGTCTAGTCTCTTCTTGAATATTTAAGCCATCATGGCGCACCATTGTTTTTAAGTAGTTAAAAAAAAAGTGATCCACGCAATATAGGCCAGCTATGGCCACATTAATGAACTGATAAGATGAGCGAAGTAAAACTTGTCTACATCAAAAATACAGAAAAAAATCAAATACAGTAGCTGAGAAATAAAACTAACTAAATGGCTTTTTACAGTAAACAGATATTGCTGTTTAAGAAGACGACTCCTTGTAAACTTTTTATGATTCCAGTCCATTACTTTAAGTGGTGCGGGAAGGATTGCAGTGGTGAGTTCACGACTAAAATATGCTAATGAAGTAGTTTTAATTGCCCAAAGTCTCCTCAATGACTCTGTGGTTTGGGTGAACATCAGAATTCTTAGCTATAAAGTTACGAAATATACAAATAGATGAGTTTGGTCTTTGATATCCCTTTTGCACTATTATGCAGAATTTTTTGCTCATACAGAATATCTTTCAGTGGTAACTCAGCGGTTTGGCCCACTTCAAAACTTGACAGGCACAATGGGCTTTAGCAGGTGGCAGCGTGTGATTATTAACGGTGTTGTTGCTGCCAGGAGAATGATTTGCTGTAAACAAGTTATTAAAGAGATGACAAAGTATTAATACTGGTTAAGCCATTTATCTTTGTCAGGCTTTATTGGTCATATTATAAACTTTTATCGGCCATATTTGTTTTGATATCTACATTGGTTGCTCCTCTCTTTTATGCAGAAAATCTGTTCTCATAGAAAAACCATCAAGAGATATGACAGGAGAGGAAAACAACAGTTTTAGTATCGAGACCGAAAGATAATGCGAAGCGGAATTTGCTGTAATGACACCCAGAGGCTTAATGTGTGAGAATTAAACAGTTGGAAACAAGAATCGCTATAACTAGACGCATTTATTGCTCAGCCAAAAGTAAAATAGACAGGTAGGTGTGCAGTGATGAAGGAAAGTTCGGTGGATTGAAGCGCCGTTGACGTTTGGTGGCCCACTTGACAATGCTAAAATTCATGTTTTAAGGTTTACGTCCATCATGGTTAAACACATTACTGAAACGGTGTAAGAGATGCTGTATTACATAGCAAACGGTCTGGTATTGCATCTAAAAAACTTATAAACATCATGCGATTCAGTTTGCTATTTCTTAAAAACAGCTTACTGGCAAAAATTTTGAGCACCTGTTTTTTACAGGACGGGCACTTCCGCCACTGTAATCACTCAATCTCAAAGTGTAAACCCTTTGAAGGATTCCATGGTTTTTAGTATGACAAGAGAAGACAACTTCTATATTGATCACAAAACCTCCCACTTTCACAGTTACAACGGCATTATTTGAGCTTATTGATTTAATATATAAAAATTCTTCTTTTTTATTTAGTTTGAGTTCGTAATTATTTTTTAGATATGGGAAATTAAGCCAACCAGCGCTTGTTTTGTTTGTTTGGCTAGATTTTTGTGCTATTGTTCGAGGTAAAGTCCGCTCCTCTCTGTACAATATCAAAGGCGCTGATGACAACGTGACTGTAGTATTAATCGCCTTTGTATTAGTGACCACCTCACAACTCTTGGACAGACATCAACGAAATTAATACATCGCTGTACTTGTATGTATGTTGGAAATAACAAAAGATCACTCAACAGGTAATAATCGACCAATAACAACAACTCAGATTAGTCCTTTTTTAACCAAGAACTTTGAAACAAACGCCGGCAGCTAAAGCAGCGTAAATGAAAAGTAATACAGTAGTAAGAATAGATAAAACACAAATTGATGTTTTTGAACACAAAAACCGTCGCTTTTCATACAAACAAATAATGTCATTGTTCGCACCCTGCTAGGTTTTTTCTTTTAAAGCAATGCCCACAAAAGTTTTTAAGAAATGAAACTTACATTATCAGAAAAAAAAATCGACAAGTCATTTGCTAAGGAAATTATTTTTGTATCTTGATGGAGCATTTATTTCCTGGCAAAAAACTTTGCTAAAACTTTAACCAGGAGAAAAAAATCTGCTAATCGATAATACATAAAAAAAATACTAATTTTTTTTATAGTTAATGTTGAGTATGGTTTTAAGTCTCAAAAGGTGACAGTTCTCCATCTTCCATGTGCAAGTCAAATGTGATAAGTTTATTCAAAATATACGGATGACAGAAAAGCCAAAAAGGGCGGGATGAATGAGTCCATTAGGTACACATACTTGCATCTGGCTTCGTTATAGGGTACAAAACTATATCCGGTTTTCTTTCAAATTAATTTCTCTGAAAAACTTTTTAAATGCTCCGAATTTCATCAAGCTAGCCATTCGCGCAGAGTTGTAAATGTGCTACGCTTCACTTCACGAAACATAAATCAAAACTTCAAACAAACAATAAAGACAAGTTTTATTCTCCAAATCAAATAAAACTCAATACAAAGGTATTCAAGATTCTAATTGTCTATTGGAGCCAATCAATCACCTTGTCCGGTAATGTATGCATAGCGTGACAAGCCTAGTGTACATGAACTGGTCACTGAAGGCTATAGACCTCTGAGTACCACCTCAGAGGTTAATTTTATACGTCTGCTAGGTCAAATGTCTTCTAGATTCTTTGAGGAGAAGTTGGTTACACAAGACTATGCAAAGTACCGACCAGTACTTCCAGAGGAAATCTTCACCACTACTCTTGAATATCTAAAGGAAGCTGTAAGTTTTATCACACCTAATTTATTCAGTAAAACAAAGAGTTTTAACTTATTTTGTACTAGCAAAGAATGCAGACTACCGTCCTACTAACTTTTATTGATGTACCGTTGCTCATTCTTTAGCAGACTGATGGTGATAACTCAAACCACTTAGCCTTAGCTATAGATGTCGGCTGTGGGACTGGGCACCAATCCACCGCTACGTTAGCTAAACACTTTGAAAAAGTTCTGGGAGTAGATGTCAGTAAAGAGCAAATAAATGTTGCTACTACAAGTCAGCATCCAAAGAACATCACTTTCCTGTAAGTGCAAATCGTCACTCAGCCTACTTACAAAAAATCTGCGATGGTTGATGCACCATTTTGTATGCAAGTTGATTTGTTTCTTCCAGTTGAATGTACATACTACAAATCAAGTACCATATAAACGAGATGATTTCTCCAAAATTTTTCTATGCGAAAAACCCGAGTTTTATTTGAAATAACAAGATTTTAATCTACGGCAAAACACTGGTTGAGAATCTTTTGTTTAAAACATGATATTTGGCAACAAGGAATCTAACGTTTCTGTCAATATTTTGTTACATTTAGTCTGATAAGTTTTTAATTGCAAGCAATAATTATGATTTAAAGTTGGAGTGCAGAGTGAATAACAAAACGCATGATTTGTTGAACAGAAATATTGTGAAGTAATTGCACAACATGCCCTGGCGAACGTCTTTCATCCAACCGGCATGCCACCAATAAATAAAAACACTGTTTTATTTTTTTTTTAGAGTATCGGAAGGGGAGGCAATTCCAGCAAAAGATAACACAGCATGCTTGGTGCAGGCAAGCGCATCCGCTCACTGGTTCAACCTGGAGAAGTTTTATGAAGAGTGTGACAGAGTTTTGAAACCCGGAGGTGTCATATCGATATTTAGTTATGGCATTGGTGTGCAAGTGGTCAACCACTCTAACCATGTGGAGATAAATACCATACTAGATGAGGTAAGCAAGCCCATCATGAGTGTAACAACCATGTGGAGATAAGTACCATACTAGATGAGGTAAGCCCATCATGAATGTAACAACCATGTGGAGATAAATACCATACTAGATGAGGTAAGCAAGCCCATCATGAGTGTAACAACCATGTGGAGATAAGTACCATACTAGATGAGGTAAGCCCATCATGAATGTAACAACCATGTGCTGCACAAAAAGTCGAATCCAAATGTAACGTTTGTGGCCAAAGACTATATATAGTAACAACAGGTAAAAATTTATTCTATACTTTGACAATTAGCAGAACAAACTAAAACAGTCATTTTGATATCATAAAACAATTGAATTATTTCAGCGTTGTGCGGTAGGGTCAAGGATCAAGTTGTGCAGTAGGGTCAAAGGTCAAGTTATGCGGTAGGGTCAAGGGTCAAGTTGTGCAGTAGGGTCAAGGGTCAAGTTGTGCAGTAGGGTCAGGGGTTAAGTTGTGCAGTAGGGCCAAGAAAATATATCATCTACTTGCAACCGACATTTTAAAGACATAAATTTTGAAATTGAAGACCATATTTAATAATAACAAATATTACTCACAGCGCGTCGCAGCTTGCTATAAATTGTTAACAATGTTTAAAATCAGAAATATATCTATTGTATAGATGTGTCAACGACCAGAAAAAAGGGGATTTTATGTAGCAGGAAATTATTTAGTGATGGGCCGTTACACCCACCCAAGCATACAAATACCGTACGAAAATAAAAAGAGGTACGTGCCATTTTCCTTTTCAATCATTACCAGCAATTCACAAATAAATTGAACAGCTGATATATTGGTTTCGCAGAGTGGATAATATCGCACCAGAAATGTCTACCACTGTCGCTGGTTTTCTTGGCTTTTATCGCAATCAGTCGCCCTTTCGGCGAATGAGGGAAGCAGAAAAGGACATCACGGATAAATGGTTCGATGATATACTAGATAGGTAGGTACAAACTGTCATTGAGCAAATAATCAACAACAAAGTAGTGATGATTATTTAAGAAAATAATTTTATGTTTGCAGGTTGTTGAAAGCTCTAGGAATGACTGATGTGAGCAGCCCATTCACATTTAAGTATGACGTGTTCATGCAACTAGGTAAAAAACCGCTAAAATAGCCTGCATTCCCACAACAAAAATGGCAAACAAGAGGAAACAACTATTCAATGACTGAGGTACTCCGCTGCACCAGAGTCCTGCAATGTTTTCAAAGATTTGTTTGAAAACAACTGAGCAGAGCCACCAGTTACTTTTCTAAACCAAATACCTTGAACAGGTTGATTATGTCCAAAGCCACTTGTTGGTCAGTGTCAGTTAACAGTAACAAGAGAAAATTTGTCTACATGAAATTGTGTTATTACTGAGCTTTTACAAAGCTAACATTTGCCCCACATCAAAGTCAATGCCTCCACGGATGGTCCACAACCTCAGAAGGTAGCACCTACAAAAGTGACCAACACATTCTGGGGTGGCCAGTTACTTCCCAGGTTGTGGATGGCACCTCCGTGGGTGGTCTAAAACAAAAGTAATTCAATTAGTGCTATCAAAAAAATTCAAAAAGAGTGGGAACCATCTATAGGGAAAAGGAGCACCACATAATGAACACCATTCAATGTAACATATCAGTGCACACTGTTAACAACATATAGTGAAGTCAAGGAATACAAGCTACAGAAAAATACAACATTTCATATACAATAATATTTATCAATAATTAGGGATTTGGAAAGCTGGACCTATCCGATTGTACGAGTCAGAGTGAGTGATAACGAGGTGATACACCATGACACTTGCGGGCATGTGCCAACAGGTGTGGCAAATGCGTGCCCCTTACATAAAACTACCATAAGAGATCGTCGGCTAAGTTTGAGCAAGTCGTTGGACTGTCAGCCAATGAGTGAGCAGGTATCATCGCTGACCAAGCCAGCAGACGACTGCAACTAAAGTTATGCAAGCTCCGACATAGACAGCTATGGCAGGAGCTGACTCAGTTAGTATGGTACGGTTGAGGGTCTCTACCGCCCCCCTCCAACCACCGTGTCCCGCTAACCACTCCGCTATGGACTGTGTTGTCTGATTGATAACATTGGTGATCCGCTCTACAGTTATAAACCTGTAAAGAACACAAAGTGACAGCTGAGTGACAACTGAGTGACATCAGAGTGACATCAAAGTGACATCAGAGTGACATCAGAGTGACATCAAGTGACACTTTAATGACACGTGTCATGGTTATAGGATATAATACTGATAGAAGAACGGTTGTACTAAAATGCGGATTGTGGAACAGAAATGCAAAAGACCCGCAAAAGCATGTAAAACATGGATTTTCCCTTTAGGTTATTTTGGAATAATAATTTGTTATTGTACATGAAAAAGCTTCGAAAACAAACAATTGGGCGAAGAATTCTTGATATGTTTTAGTTTAAAAGAAATTGTATCAGATTTTGCAGCTAATTCCATTGAGGCAGGATTTTTCTGTGTTATTGATAAACAATATAATATTTGTTCATGTAAATGCCAGGTGATGTCACTGGAACTGGAACAATTCTTCAGTTAAAAATACTATTTCCTCAGTTATAAAGGAAATGAGTAAGTGAATTATAAAATTAATTTGAAACCAAAAATTACTGCCATAATTGCATTTTCAGTGTTGTTGTTCTGCTCAATAACAGTGAAAGAATGAATCTGACAGAAATTCTTTTTTTTAATTTTTTTTTAAGTTTTTACATGTAATTTGCATAAAAGTAAAATAATCAATATTTTTCAAATAAATAATTATTTTGAAAGCATTCGACACTGACCGCAGCAAGAATATTTATAGAATAGAAAACTCCAAAAATAGTAAAACAAATAATGATTCTGCAAAACCTATCCGGGCACTATATTTCATATACTGCTGCCATTGAAGATTAGAAAAGTAGCACTTATTCCGACTTGGCCAACAAGTTTTGCCCAGAAATTGAGCTAATTTGCAGTAAAAGCAGACAACTCTAATAAAAACAAAACAATTAACGTGAAATCCGTATTTTGCATGGCTATATGGCCCATGGATGGAAGAATGCATGAAGGCTTTTTGGCAGATTAATTAAGCTATTGCCAAAGTCTAGAAAAAATTAAATAGATTTTTGTATGATGAAAAATGAGAATTTATCCAAAAGAACATGGCAAAAATAGTTTGCACTAAACATGATTTTGACTTTAGCTTTCTATGGGATCTAATCAACAAACGACCAACTGTGGTACACTGAGGCTACACTGAGGCTACACTGAGGCTACACTGAGGCTATACGAGACTAGGGCTAGACTAGGGCTAGACTGAATACCTGACGAGCCAGTTGACTATGTTAGACATGAAGTCTCCGACACCTTGTCTCAGTACATCGATGGCTAGGTGATACCCAAACTGTAGAAGTGCCACAATTCTACCCATAGACAGCCCAGAGAGAAACAACCTTCAAAGTACAACTGGAGTTTGGCACACATGCGTCGGATATAAATACTTTTTACACAAACACACGCAATACATAGACATACGTATTACTCTAAGTTAGACAGAGACACGTAATACATACACATACGTGTTACTCTAAGTTAGACAGAGACAATACATAGGTAATACGTAACGTTTCACACATAGAGTTATATGAATAAAATTACGCCTATAGAGTTATATACATGGAGTAGACACATAGCGTAATAGGCATAGAGTTATATACACGGAGTAGACACATAGTGTAATAGGCATAGAGTTATATACATGGAGTAGACACATAGTGTAATAGGCATAGAGTTATATACATGGAGTAGACACATAGTGTAATAGGCATAGAGTTATATACACGGAGTAGACACATAGAGTAATAGGCATAGAGTTATATACACGGAGTAGACACATAGAGTAATAGGCATAGAGTTATATACATGGAGTAGACACATTGAGTAATAGGCATAGAGTTACACACATAAACTTATCACACAGATAGACGTACACACATGAGATTATGACAACAAAGCAATAGGCATAGAGTTACACACAGACTTCGAAGAGACAATCTTACTTCATAGCTACGCCTTTAAAGGCCTCATAGGCATCCTCAGTAGCACCCTGGCTGATATTCAGTGATTTGGTCATCATCTGGAACTCTGAGTGGTACTTGGCATCGATCTCATCGCCGATTGCTGCCAACCTTCGACCTAGCGCTGACACATTCCTACAACATGACACAATGTCATCGTATGACATCAGCTGAAAGTGCATCAAGTGGCTCAAACTTATCAGACAGGTTTGACAATAAGGTAAAAAAAACTTTCCCCTTTGGAATGTGAAAAATCAGTATTGGGGAAAAAGAGCAGTAAGTGGAAACTTTTGGAAAATTATAATGATAATAAAAAATATTCCATCACAAGTAAAGACTCGAGGGGAATCACCTCACTTTTATACTGCATGTGTGTTAGATACACAAATGTACATAATCGGGAGTTGCTTTCCCCTGACAAGCTCAATACTGAGAAAGAACAACTCTCAGTTTAAAAATGAAGACTTCAGATTGATGGCATTTTTACGCGACAAAAATACTGGAAAATACATCAACGAAAAAACTGACCAACAAATTATTGCAAACCTCCCCAGCCAGAAATGACCGAAATATTCAAATTCAGTTAGATAAAAAGCGTGACACATCACTTTCGGAGTTCTGGTTACAAAAGTGTGTCAAATTAATCTCAATGCGTTTATTACTACAACCATGCAAATCCATTCTCCCACAATTAAATTATTTTGTTGATAAATATTTGCAATGTAAAAGAAAGGAGACAACTCCAATTAATCAAACCACTAACACTCACGTTTGCGGACGTCTTGTGAAGTTTTCTAGAAGAGTGGGCGACTCTGGAACATTACCTACTTGTCGGTCTCTGTTGTACCTCTCAAACATATAATTCTGCATGACCTCTTCGCTCTGTTCAACGACTTCTCTAGATTGAGGGTCCTCGGGTAGAGATTCGCTGGCAAGCATCTACAACACAATAAGATAGCAGCTAGCACAACTAAAACCTTTTTAACAATCCCAGTATTTTGTCTTTAATATTCATCATGCGAAGAAACAAGTTGATATTGATTGCAAACGTTCAAGAACAAAAAACTATAATTTAAAATTAGGCATCTAGCAGCGAAATTATAAATACTCACCTTGTTTATAAAAATAATTAAATGCGAAATAAATTGAGCAAGGAACTACACCCAAATAGTAATGATCTCCCCACACGTGGACAATGTAATAAATACTGCTGATTTGGGTTGGTATAAAAATTCCAGGGTCGGGAAATACCAAACAATGACAAATAGTAAAGCGCACTAAGAAAAAAAAAACAAGTAAATACTATTTCTGTCCAGGTGAGGGAAAACAAAATATCCACCACAAGAAGGAAAGGATTCCAGATAGAACTAAGTTTAAACTGATGAGTAATTTAAATGGAAATTCTATGCACCAATTTTAACCCATCAAGCCTGTTTTATACAACAGATGAATTACTTTGCAGTGTTATTCATACCAACTTTCACTTCCTTACACTTTCCATTTGCAGTGCATGAGCGGGCAGGAAATACCCTATTATTCAATAGAAGGAAATCCCATCTGTTTATAGTATTATCCATTAATCACTGGTTATTGCATGACGTCATAACAACAGCGGAATTTCTATCATTTAGGAACAACAATAAACTTACAAGTCTGTTCCGACGACGCAGACGTTCACCAGTTAGCGTATGTCTGCGACCTGATACATCATCCAGACTAACTGCCCTATCATTTGTAGATCTGGGGGCAGATTTAGGTCTGGTCCCACCTGCAGTAATATATAACTAGCCTGTACTTTCAGTAGCTGGGACTGAAGCACTTGTACATTCTATGAAATACTTAAAACCAACATTCACTAAATATTTCTTCACCAGAATAAACTAGTTTTACCTAATATTTGTATAAAAAAAAACATTTCACATACTTTTGGAATGAAAGACGGATTTTATAAACAAACTGTGACAATACTATAAAATTTTTATCAAAATAATAACACACAGGAGACGTTCTAAACAAAAAGGTGATTTAGGAAAGAGCTCACAGACTAGAATAATCTTCATTTGCTTTTATTGTAATAAATCTTATAAACTAACTTATATTTTGTTGACGAGGAACAAAATAGAAATGGAAATACTTGATACAGTAAGAAAAAAATACCTGTGAACATTCTCAAATTTAACAAACATAATGTAAAACCTACCTGAATGGAGGGAATTATCACTAATGCTATTAGGTACTCTAGGGCCGGGTGCAGGTAAATTAAACTGTTGATCAGCAATGAATCTGGGGCTACCTCCAGGACTACTGTATGGAGACACATTCAGTATTGGTGGCCTCTCTCCACCAGTACCTTCGATAGTTATCCCTGCAACGATACTGACATAACTAACATACGTGTAACACTACATATATAACATACGTGTAACACTACATATATAACATACGTGTAACACTACATATATAACATACGTGTAACACTACATATATAACATACGTGTAACACTACATATATAACATACGTGTAACACTACATATATAACATACGTGTAACACTACATATATAACATACGTGTAACACTACATATATAACATACGTGTAACACTACATATATAACATACGTGTAACACTACATATATAACATACGTGTAACACTACATATATAACATACGTGTAACACTACATATATAACATACGTGTAACACTACATATATAACATACGTGTAACACTACATATACAACATATGGGTAACACTACATATATAACATACGTGTAACACTACATATACAACATATGGGTAACACTACACAAGAAGATAGACATGACTGCAAAGGAACCAATCAACAAATCTATAAAAAGAGTATGTTTTATTTTCTTGCGGGTCCTCCCCATAAAAATGAAAACAACTTTGAATATAAAAAATATGAAACCAAAAAACTTGGTGAAAAGAAGCTAATCACGTAAAAAGATCTAAATACTTTGAATTGTGACTTACCTCTAACTCCTGGTCGATTATTTCCTGAACCGTGACGTATTTTTGGACGCGCGCCAAGATCACTTTTATCCTGCACTGGGACATTCATACCCCCACCTTTTTAAAAGAATTGAAAACGATTGCAATCTATTCATAGTAGAGATAAGTGAGTAAAACCTTACAGCAAAGACTGAAGTACTGTTACACTGCAATTTTAGCCCAGGCCTGGACCAACCAACCAATTGTAGCCCAGGACTGGACCAACCAACCAATTGTAGCCCAGGACTGGACCAACCAACCAATTGTAGCCCAGGACTGGACCAACCAACCAATTGTAGCCCAGGACTGGACCAACCAACCAATTGTAGCCCAGGACTGGACCAACCAACCAATTGTAGCCCAGGCTCTGGACCAACCAACCAATTGTAGCCCAGGCCCTGGACCAACCAACCAATTGTAGCCCAGGCCCTGGACCAACCAACCAATTGTAGCCCAGGCCCTGGACCAACCAACCAATTGTAGCCCAGGACTGGACCAACCAACCAATTGTAGCCCAGGACTGGACCAACCAACCAATTGTAGCCCAGGACTGGACCAACCAACCAATTGTAGCCCAGGCTCTGGACCAACCAACCAATTGTAGCCCAGGCCCTGGACCAACCAACCAATTGTAGCCCAGGCCTGGACCAACCAACCAATTGTAGCCCAGGCTCTGGACCAACCAACCAATTGTAGCCCAGGCCCTGGACCAACCAACCAATTGTAGCCCAGACTCTAGACCAACCAACCAATCAAATAAACCAGCTAATATTTCAAAATAACAAAACTACCTGCGACGTAGAATAATAAATAAATTTGGTAGTACAAATGATATCATAAAAAATTACGACCATAAATAACAATTAACTTATTATTAATAATTCTATGAATACTAATAAAAAAATATAAAATACGATTGTTGAAAAAGTTAAAAAATTGTTTCATTATTGATAATTTTAACGCATATAAAAAACTTATTTTATTAAGCATATTATTACCAACAGATACAAAAATTTTACAATGAAATGTTGAAATTAGCAACGCTTGATCAGCAATATCCCAAAATGCGTTTAGGCTTTACTTATCGGAATTGGAGTGTAGAGACTTACAGACTAAAAAAAGTTAATTACGCTAACTTCCCCTAAAACACACCTCAACGCTAGTGGAAAAAAACTTGAATGTTTGTCGAACAAGTATTGCTAGAACAGGAATTTTTGGGATCCTACCACCTGCCGTCCACCTCAGACTCAATTTTGACATCCGAACCCTT
Organism: Cryptosula pallasiana; assembly: GCA_945261195.1. Lineage (NCBI taxonomy): Eukaryota > Metazoa > Bryozoa > Gymnolaemata > Cheilostomatida > Cryptosulidae > Cryptosula > Cryptosula pallasiana. The sequence goes on along the minus strand of OX183136.1, from coordinate 25,687,564 downwards.
ACAAGTACACACGGTAATCAAAGCATGAATCTGGAAGTAAGTAGAACATTGACTTGAGTACAGATTAGCAAAAAAAATTAACCAGTAACTTTCAAAGAACCAAACGAGTGCTCACCATCATCTCCGGATATGCACAGCTGACTTATATTGGTGGTCGGCTGCCTCCTATCAGACAATCTGCTCCCAGGGGATGCACTACTTGTGTTTACTGGGCTGGCATTGACTTCTGTATCCTTATTGTTTTCTTCTACAAGTACAACAACGGGTGTATATAGGTATATGTAGTCATTAATACATAACAATGTCAAGAAATAATTGTGTGGCATCTCTTATTTGTCTGATGAGACAACAAAATTTATACCTCGCTTTTCTGCACCGAGGTCATCGACAGTGTATGAGGCTTCATTACCAGGATTGTCGCCATCCATGATTGGTTCTCAGTCTATAAACACAGATCTTGAAGAAAAAAATGTTTTCAAGTACGTCAAGTCATAGAATGACGAATGAGCTACAATAGAACATCCACAAAGTGTTATCAATTTATATCTTTTGATTTTGAGTTAACTCAAGTGCTAAAACTGGAGTTATAAAAGCTTTCACTTTAAACCTTGGGATTTAGGGTTTTCCAAATGGAAAACTTATTGGTATTCCCATTGGGATACACAGCGCTTGGAAAGTTTTTAAAAACCTCATGAACAAAAATTAAACAAATGCAGACACCCATTCTGATGACTATTGAATTGTGGTGATTGCAAGTGTCGCAGAAAATTATCTAAACTTGGAGAAAAGTATGGGATGAATCAGCGATTACCTAAGAAGTCACAAATACTCTGCACTATATTAGAGAAAAACACGCAATCTGTGCAAAAAAAATATTACTGGGGAATCCCAAAAGATAAATATTGCGTGCTTATATAAAACAATGGACAAATTCTGGAAACTCCCCCGTAATTAATTAGGGTTTCTCCACTGTTTAAAAACTTCTTAGGCTGCGCATTTTTCTCTAATGAATCATGATTCCCTAAGAAATTTTAATAAAGCAATGCGTTTCCTACAAAACAAAAATAGTAATATATCAGGTCTCATAAACCATACACAAATATATACATCATCTGACTAATAGTAATGGGGGAAAATAGCCTGTTGAGTAATTCCCATTAGCTAGCACAGTAACCATCAGTTTCCATATGATACAAAAATAAAATCTTAATGGGGACTGCGGTATGATAAATCACTTCAACTAGAAATTTAATTGTTGATCTTGAAATGCTGACAGAAAAACATTTTTTTCGGAGAATAAAATTATACTTTTACAGCTTGACAAATCCTGACTAACTCGTTAATATTTTTAGTGGAAACAGCTATAAGTTATAACTACGACTTAAACAAAAAAATTTGATTGTCGCCTGTTTTGGTCCCAGAATTACTAGCGACTGCTGGCTTATGTATTCATATGAGGGCAAACCCTATTGTGAGAGATTGTAATAAAACATTGCATATTTAATATGATTTTGCGCTACCAATGTCAGCTAAAAATTGCTACATCACAAATGACAATAAAATTGAAAAAAATCAAAAAGAAAGCTAACAATCGTTTGAAATAGAAAGAACTTCTAAAGCATTAAAAACGTAGCAAATGTCAAATAATTAGAAGTAAAAGTACCAAAATGTGAGGGCGACAAGCAATAAACTGTTTAAAAAATAAAGATGTATTTTCTTCATTGTATGGAAAACCGCTCCACGAGATTCAACTTGAATCCAAACCATCAAACCTTCTGATTCTTGCTTGCCTCAATTTTTTTCTGTTCAATTATAATGCACTGTAAATTGCCATTATACACTATTCTATTTATTTGTATATCTTCATCTTAACATCATGAGTCAGTCTGTCTGACCTCTGTGTTTACCATCAATCATATTTGTTGTAATTAGACTTCTAAGTGAGCACATGCTATCACCTGTGTTAGATATATCATGGTGAAATGCTCTTGTAATTCATTTGCTTTATACTATCATCGTTTCACCGTGTCACATTTGGTTTCTTAAATCTTATGTATTAAAATATTTCAACCTGATACAAGCTATCAACATCCTTACTCAATATCATGTTTTACTTACAACTGCTGGAACGTGTTATCTAAGTAATTTTTATAGTAACCTTTATCTCTGTCCAGACAAGTAATTGTTGAGCCCTTCAAAATGAAAAATATTTATTTATTATTTATGGGTCACTTAGTTTTTTATATATATAATATTGTACAGGATTTTAGTTGCTAGGTTAGTTGGCACACCTGCACAACTCCCCCCAATCACAAATGCAACTGGAAATGGCTGTTCGGCCCTTTCTGTATTTAGTCAGTGCTAACAAGGGTCGACTTGTTTGTACCGAATCTCAATGCAACTGTAAATGGCTGTTCGGCCCTTTCTGTATTTATCCAGTGCAAACAAGGGTCGACTTGTCTGTGCCGAACTATCGGGTAAGTAGAAATGCTTGGCACCGTACACCGACAAGCGGGAATACGCAGCAAGGATCGAGTTGATCAATTGCTTTCTACCAAGTTCCTTACTACACTGATAGTCGGTAGTACAAGCTGTAGTCTGTATTCTGTGCTTATTGTTTGTGCTACTGACTAAGGTCTGTGTAGTGATAAACAATCATTTGAGGCTCACAGTTGCTCTGACTTTATTATCGATGACAGCCATATTTATGTACATGGTTATGTAACAGAAAAGTGGTATATAATAGAGGCCACACCTTACACACAAGCAATTGGTCAGAGTGTGACAATAAAAATAAGTGGGTGGTACATGAAGGCTCGCTCGAGTGATTGCACATGGTTAACATATTGATTTACATGCTTAGGAAAAATAATAATAATTACATAGAACTACGTTGTGCTAAAGTGCAAGCATAGAACTAATAAATGTCGTGAGTAGAATAATGTTTACAAGCGTACATAACGATTGTTCGTTGTGGCGTCCTCTACACGCTTCCCCCCATTGGCAACATTACGCCAATAACCTACTGGGGTCGACACTAGAACATGGTTATGTCTATTCGGTAGCTAGGGGGAGTCCTTCACTCTCTTAATTTTCTCCTTTATCTCTTCCACACGCTGTAAGCATCTGTATGCTTCCTTCGTATGTCGGTATAGTTCCTCCTGATACCTCTCCAGGCGTTTACGCTTCTCCTCTTTGTTGTCCGTCTCTCTCTTAGGAGATCGTTCCTTCTCTACTGTTTTTGGCTCGTCTGTCTTTGGGCGGGGTGTGATTTCCCTTGCCGGTTTGGTTTTGAGTGTCATGGTCGGTATTTCTAATTTTAATACCTTAGCTGGTGGTTCCTCTATTCTGGGTCCCAATCTCCGCTTGATTCCGCTGCTAGCGGGTGCGTTGTCTTTTATGGGAATTGGTGTCCCGAAGGCGTCGGGCTTTCTCCATCTCACATATCGACAGAAGTCATCGTAAGATGCTGCATCCACCTCGAAGAGTGGTCGGGAGTCACCTCCATGAGCAAGGTGCCCGTCTTGTTGTCGGATGTGTTTTAATATTGAGTCTCTCGAACTACTCTTTTTCCCACATTGGCAGAAGTAGAAGACAAAGTGTTGTCTCGTGTGGTAGACTATCCGTTTCCTCGGCAAGCGTAGACGGCAGACCGTACATTCCCACTCTTCTGTATTTAGTATTTGCTTGGCTGCCTGTTTGATCGATTGTTTGGTGCTGTCGGTAACCCATACCTCAGTGGGTTTTGTTGTCGGGGGTGGAGGAATGGTTAGCTGTTGCTGTCTTTCTCTACATCTAGCAGCTCCTGATTCGGCTATTACCACTCGTCGGATTCTTGTTGGTGACACAGCATTAAACATTTCTTTTTGTGGTACCCTGTTCCTGCTGCGTCTTTCTTCTCTTTCTAATAACCTTGCTGCAGCGTCGGCATCTTCTTCAATAGATATGTAGCCGTCGTTCTGTTCGGCCATTCTCATTTTAAATAAATTAATTGCTGTTAGAATGTTTTGTAAACTGCTATCTGTAGGTGTTGCTGCCGCGGGAGAGAGTGATTGTTCTTTCCCGCAGTGCTTGTTGTTAGCGGCTCTGTCATTGGACAATCTCTCCTCCCCTTCTTTTGTTTGCTTATCCCACGTGGTATGACGTAGTGTTCGAGGGGCGTCGCCACGGTTACTTCTATGTTGAGAACGTAACTCTACGTTTTTCTGTTGGGAAGTTGTCCACTCTTTGCCCTCTTCGTCTTTTCTTGTTGTTTGCACCCCCATTGCGGTACCCCCACCGACAATAAGTGATTGTTTTGTCGATGTTTTTATTCCTAACCGATTTTGAGTTTCTTGAATATTTGTCCACGGTTTAGGGGTAGTTTTTTCTGCTCTTTCTGTTGGTAATGGTTTCGAGTTGGTGTTCTTGCTCCTTGCTTGATAACAGTGGTAGTCAGTAAATTTTACTGGCTGCCTCCTGTTTCTTTGCGGTCTTTCTGGAGTGATGTTGGTTTGGCTAGGTAGTGTCGGCCAACTTTCTTCATCTAGTGGATTTGTTTGTTCGACTATCTGTTCTGGAGCTGTCTCGTGCTCCCTGGGTGTTGTTGGCCTTGTACTCTCTGCCCTCTCTACTACCCTCTCTTCTACTACCTCTGCTGGTTCTATGGTTTCTGGTTCTGATGGCGTTACTGTTGGTAACATGGCTTCTGGCTGTATTGCGTTTGGTGGGTGGTAGACATCTGCTGTTGCCGGGGGTTCTGGCCTAGGGGTTGGTAACTCCTCTGGGCGTTGTCTCCCCTCTCTCTGGGGTGGCGGCCTTTTTCTGTACGCACCGCGCATGTTTGGGCGCACCGCCTGCTCCCTACTGGTGGGGGCTCGGCCGATGGTCCCTTCACATGTTCTGTATGACTTCAGTCGTCGGCCATTTTGTACAAAACCTTGCCCGTCCTTTTCCAGCCGATAGGTATGGTTGAGGTAGGCGTGTGTGACTGTGTACGGACCCACGTAACTGGGTTGTAGCTTTGGGTTGCTACCCTTGGTTCTCCGGCGGTTCTCCATTACCACCAAGTCCCCCTCTTCGAATCGGGGTGGCTCTCCCGTCTCCTCCTGTCGAATCTGGTGCTGTTGCTGCCGTACGTATTCATGAGCTAGTCGCAGGTTTTCCTGGACTTGTATGGTGTGTTCGGTTAGCCCGTAGCTATCCAGGGTGGGGTGTGAACCGGTCAACTGGTCGGGCAGTCGAACCTCCCGGCCGAGCATCATCATATTCGGCGTCTCTTTCGTCGTAGAGTTGGGGGTACCTCTACAGGCTCGCATGATTTGCGGTAGTAACTGGTCCCACTCGTCCTGTCCCTTCGTTAGGATGAGTGTTCTGAGGGCGTCTCCGAGTGTTCGGTTTTGGCGTTCGACCAGGCCATTTCCTTGTGGGTGATAGGGGGTGGTCCTAGTTTTGTGTACTCCCCAGAGTGTGCATAGCTCTTCTAAGATGGTCGACTCGAACTGTGCACCTTGATCGGTGTGTATTTGTTCGGGCAAGCCCCAGTAGCTGAAGACACGCTCGTCCAGTGTGCTGGCCACGGTAGGGGCCGTGGCATCGGGTATGGCAATAGCATCCTGCCATCTGGTGAAGTGGTCTGTCATCACCAATATCCATCTGTTTTTTCGCTTCGTGAGTGGGAGAGGGCCCACCAGGTCCACCGCCAGTTTCTGGAATGGTCTTCCAGCGTAGAGCCTCTGGCCTTCTGGTGGTGTGGGTCTCTTACTCTTTTTAGCGACCTGACAAATCTCGCAGCTGTTCACCAGTCTGCGGGTCAGAGCGGACATGCCGGGCCAGTACCAGTCCAGCATCAATCGTGCTCGGGTCCGGTGTATTCCGGCGTGTGCCATTTGGTGGGCTTCCCACACTGTCTTCTGTCTCCAGGACGGGGGACAGACTGCACAGAATTTGGTTCTGCCTTGTTGGTCGAATCTCATGACTAGTACCTTGTCGGCTCGGATACTCAGGGTTTCCTTCCTGTCGTACAGGATTCTAAGCTCCGAACTGCCTTCCTCGAGTTCTCTCTTAGTCAAGGTTCCTGGGTTCTGTATTTCTGCATACACTCGGGCTACAGGGTGGTTCCCGTCTCTCTGGGCTTGGGCCAATTCTTTCCCATTGGTAGTGGGGCTGGTGACCATAAGGTTGACTTGTTCCTTCGGGAGGTCTTGTTGCAACTCTGTGTGGGTGGGGCCACCATCTCGCTGTTCTATTGAGTTGCACTGCTTGCAATCGAGGCACTGGTCCTTTCTACTGAGTCCGTCAGCGTTCCCGTGGTGGGACCCAGCTCGGTGCTCTAGTTGGTATTTGAATTCTGCCAAGGTCTCTAGCCACCTGGCTATTTGGTTTGATGGTTCCTTGCGCCTGCATAGCCAGCGGAGTGATGCATGATCTGTCCTTAGTTTGAACTCCTGTCCGTACAGATAGGGACGGAAGTGTTTGACGGCCTTTACCACCGCCAGGAGTTCTCTGCGGGTCACACAATAGTTACGCTCAGCTGGTGACAACGTCTTGCTGTAATAAGCAATTACCCTTTCCTTCTCGTCTTGCACTTGCGAGAGTACCGCTCCTAGGCCCACGGCGCTAGCATCCGTGTCGAGGATGTATTGGAGTGTGGGGTCTGGGTATCCCAACACCGGGGCTCGGCTGAGTCCGGCCTTAAGTTGGTTGAATGCCCGTTGTTCCGCTTCCCCCCATTGCCAAGGGATGCCTCCTCCGGTGAGCACTGTCAGCGGTTTTGTTGTCGTGGCGTAGTCTGGCAGATATTGCCGGTAGTATCCGGCAGTCCCCAAAAAGGCTTGTAAGGCACGGACGTCCTTGGGCTCTTGCCATCTCTCCACTGCCGCAACTTTGTCGGGATCTGTGGCCACTCCTTCGGCGCTGACTATGTGGCCCAGGTACTTGACTCGTTGACTCAGAATTTCACATTTTGAGGGCTTTACCTTGAGGTCCGCCTGTTGGAGTCGGGAGAGTACCTCTCCTAGCCGCTCTATGTGGGTAGTGAAGTCTGGGGCGATTATTATCACGTCGTCGAGGTACAAGAGTAGCGTTTTCCAATGTAGTCCCTTCAGGACCCTCTCCATTAATCGTTGGAACGTGGCGGGAGCTGAGGTGAGGCCAAAGGGTAGCACCTTCCACCTCCAGAGGCCACTCCGTGTGATAAAGGCCGACTTGTTCTGAGCGTCGTGGTCTAGCGGGACTTGCCAGTAGCCGCTGGTGAGGTCGAGGGTGGAGAAATATTTGCTCCCAGCTAGTGCATCTAGAGAGTCGTCTATCCTGGGGATAGGGTATGCGTCTTGCCGGGTAACGTCGTTTAATTTCCTATAATCTACACAGAACCTCCACGATTCATCCTTCTTCCGGACAAGTACGACGGGTGAGCTCCATGCTCCATCTGCCGGTTCGATCAAGTCTTTGGCCAAAAGTTCTTTCACTTGGCGCTCTGCCTCCGCCTCTTTTTCTGGTCCCAGCCTATGGGGTGGACAACGGATGGGTCGGGTTCCCGGCTCCGTTGGGATAGAGTGCTCGACGAGGGGCGTTCGCCCAATGTCGCTGTCATTCCGGCTGAATACGTCTTGATAGGTCAAAAGGAGGGCTCGTAGCTGTCGCTCCTCTCTGGTATTCTTACACCCTTGTCGTGCCTGTTGAAACAGGGGCTGTAGGTGGTCAGGGAGGTCGCCATGTATAGGTCCGACCTGGGGTCCCCCCGTGGGGAAAGGTTGTACTTCCTCTTTTCTGATGCCAGTGTAGGTACCTATCACTTCTCCGGCGGGTATGTGAAGGGCGTCTTGTGTGGGGTTGATACAACGTACCAATACTCTCCCCCGGCTGTCTGGTGTGTTCACACTAGCAGCAAGCATGAGTCCGCCCTCGAGGCTCTCGATCATTCCTTGTTCACAGGGGTCTCTGTCGGTGAGGTGACAGGAGACGGTGGCTTCGGCTTGAGGGGGTATGCTTGTATTCTGGCGTACTTGGACCTTGGAAATCAGGTTCCTCCCGTGTCTGTCAGTGCAAGTTAGCTCTTGCTCCTGGATCCTTAGGACGGGTCTGTCAAATCCCATTTGACACTGGTGATTCGTTAGAAAGGGCATGCCTAATATGATGTCCTCATTTACTTGACTAACGACGAAGGTCTCCCGGTACTTGACCTGGCGGATGCGGCCCGTCAGGGTGATTAGTCCATAGAACGGTAGGTGGGTTCCATCCGCCATTAGCCCATGTGAGTCATAGTCCTGTATGCGCTCCTTTGTCCCGTTTGGTAGTTGGTCGAATACTTTCTTTGACAACAGGTTCGTATTGCAGCCTGTGTCGATTAAGTATGACACGGCTTTACCTTCTATCCGCCCTGGCAGGTAGTAGCTTGATTTATAGGGGCGCTCAATTTGATTGAGGTGGATAGTTATGGGCCGGTGGTCGACCTCTGGGTCTTCTGGTGGCGGTGGTGTCTGGCTGGCTTTGTGTTGTGTTCGCCTAGTCTTGGCTGGGGGTTCTGTAGGTTCCTCGTCGTCTTCATCTGTATCTCCTTCTTCCTCTGCCAGAGGTGTGTACTTGTTCTGGAGCGGAATATAGGTGGTTGGCGTAGGTAAGTACCTGGACTGTATGGCGTCCCTTTGGGTCTGGGTTCGGTGGTCCTGGCGTTTTTGTTTACGTTCCGGTGCCCTGTTGCAACGAGTAGGTGGCCCTACTGTTGCGGGCTGTACCCGTTTCCCTGGGCGTTAGACCAGGGGGCCGTCCTACATTCCTTCCTCAGGTGCCCTACTCGTTGGCATCCCCAGCATCGCTTGAGCGGGGGTTCTTTGGCTTTGCCTTTTAGGTCGGCTATCTCCCGGCTCAGGTCGGCTATGTTAGCCATTAGCTTTCCTAGGGGATCTTCCACCTCTTTGCAGGTAGCTGGCTGTGTCTCTTCCGGTTGGTCTTCGTGTACCATCCTGATATTTGTGTGTGCCAGTGGTTGGTGCTGAATCTGTAAAAATTCGCTGCCGGCTTGTATGGCTTCCTCCACTGTAGCAGGCCGAATAGCCAATAGGTGTCTTTGCAAATATGTGTGTCCCAACGTACTCTGGAAGGTTTGTAACGTCAGCTCCGTGCGGTTCCTTTGCAGGAGGTCTTGATATGCTGCCTCTATCAACTGCTCGACTGTAAGGGCGTGTTCCCTTAGGGTATCTTTCTGAGGCTTTCTGTAATGCATTAATTTATTCTGGGCTTCGGTTCGGGTGAGCCCGAAACTGGCTTGTAATGCTTGCATGATTGCCTCCTGTGTCAGGCCGCGTCCACACTGTTCGGCCTTGCCTAGTAGTGACTGTCGGAGGTGTATGGTTGCTTCATTGTCTGCCCATCTGTTGGCTCTTGCTACCTCCTGGAAGCGCTGTAGGAAATAATTAACGTCGCCCTCTCCATTGAACTTGGGGGCCTGGAACTTGTCTCTACTGTTAGTAACTGTCATTCTGTCCAGAATGTCGGTCAGGGTGCCCATAATGTGCATAGGTGCTCCCTCTCTGTCGGTACTGACTGCTCTCCTTCTAGTAGCCATTCTTTCTTCACTTTCCTGCCTTATTGTGTACTGGTGTGGGAGTTATCTTCTTTTGGGAACTGTTCCGATCCCACTGCTGCCACCACTGTACAGGATTTTAGTTGCTAGGTTAGTTGGCACACCTGCACAACTCCCCCCAATCACAAATGCAACTGGAAATGGCTGTTCGGCCCTTTCTGTATTTAGTCAGTGCTAACAAGGGTCGACTTGTTTGTACCGAATCTCAATGCAACTGTAAATGGCTGTTCGGCCCTTTCTGTATTTATCCAGTGCAAACAAGGGTCGACTTGTCTGTGCCGAACTATCGGGTAAGTAGAAATGCTTGGCACCGTACACCGACAAGCGGGAATACGCAGCAAGGATCGAGTTGATCAATTGCTTTCTACCAAGTTCCTTACTACACTGATAGTCGGTAGTACAAGCTGTAGTCTGTATTCTGTGCTTATTGTTTGTGCTACTGACTAAGGTCTGTGTAGTGATAAACAATCATTTGAGGCTCACAGTTGCTCTGACTTTATTATCGATGACAGCCATATTTATGTACATGGTTATGTAACAGAAAAGTGGTATATAATAGAGGCCACACCTTACACACAAGCAATTGGTCAGAGTGTGACAATAAAAATAAGTGGGTGGTACATGAAGGCTCGCTCGAGTGATTGCACATGGTTAACATATTGATTTACATGCTTAGGAAAAATAATAATAATTACATAGAACTACGTTGTGCTAAAGTGCAAGCATAGAACTAATAAATGTCGTGAGTAGAATAATGTTTACAAGCGTACATAACGATTGTTCGTTGTGGCGTCCTCTACAATATATGCTTGCTTGGCTGGTCAAAGCTAAAAGCATTGAAAATCCAAGGAGTGTCATTATATTATAATAATAAATACATTTTCTTAAACAATAAGAAATTTGTTATAATCATTATTATTGTAAATAATTATAAATAACAAAACAATAATAACATCATTATTATTATTAGTAACAATTATTATTGAAATTTATGAATTATTATTACTGTCCATCTAATGATAATAATAATAGTAGTAGGAATTATTATTATTTATTATTATTATTATTATGGTTATTATTATTATTAAATTTATTATTAATTGTTATTATAAATAATAATACAAGAATGAAAAAAATAACAAACAAAAACAATAATTAATAATAATTATAATAACAAATAATAAATATTATAATTATTATAATAATTATAATAAATAATTAATATACTTATTATTATTTATAATTATTACCTCAGGGGCACTGCAGTAGTAGTTGCAAGCCTGTCTCTTTGCCTAAGTCCACTATCAAACACCATCCATACACCATACAAACACATGTATGCATGGTGTATGTATGTATGTATAGTGTTTGATAGTGGACTTAGGCAAAAAGACATGCTTGCAACTACTACTACTACTGCAGTGCCCCTGCCTGTGATAAGTAATTATTATTATTATTATTATCATTTATTTATTTAACCATAATAACATACAAACACTACTCATGAAATATAAGCAAATGATATAGTCATATTTTTTTTCAAAATACCTAGCAGTAGAATCATTAGAAACACTTGTCAGGTGTGTGTCAGAATTAGTAAGCGCTGATTCAGAAGAATCTTCGTCAAAAGTTTGCAAAATCTTTGATACAACAGCTCCACTATTGCTCATTGCATAATACCGAGCCTTTGGAAAGGTTCCATTGCCTGTGTTTCATAACTTTTCTGTAAACTGAATAAAAAACCAACATTTATAAATCAAAAACAAGCTTACAGAACCCGAACTATTCGAACAAAAAAATTACAGGAATCGCGCAGAACATCTGTGCTCCCAGAAATAATTTTGTGAAACATCTAGGCCATGTCAAATAGAACATTGAAGAACGTTCGACATGTGACGTGCACTCAATTTTGGACCGATGGTTATATTTGAGAGAGTATCACTTCCGTTTACTACCTGCTTGCTTATTATTATAGTAGATTATTGAGGGTAGATTAATTACTTAATAAATATTATTAATTATTAATATCATCATTTATTATAAAAATATTGCTGTTATGAATTATCAATGATCGAGTAAATATTTGCATTTAGTTTCTGAAATAAGTGACCAAAAATATAATTTTGTAAATTGGTTCGATGATAAAATAATGGAAAAGTAGTGTGTGGTGGTGGTTGTTGCACGCACGTATTTTTTTTTACTTTATTATTTATTTATTATTATAATAATAGTATTTATTTATTTATGATTATTATTACTAATAATAATGGATTAATAATTATTCTATTAAAATTAATAATTTTTCTATTTATTATTATTATGATTAATTGATAATAATAATGAAACAACGATAATAGTAGAAGAAGAAGAATGCGTGCAACAACTACTATTGTGCAGGATTTTGTGGGAACAATTGGCCGGTTCCACAGGTAGCCACCTGCACTACCTCTAGGTGTCTGTGACCAGAGCTGTCTTGTTTAGTCAGGCAGGCCTGTTTGCAGTTCGTCTGATTTACTGCCTGGTCATCTGCATTGCTGGCTTGCAGCAGGGCAAGATGACGTTGCCTCACAAACACGTCTGCCTGTTGTCCACTGCTCGTTTGGACAACACTCTGCTATTTCGACAGTATGCCGTATAGCTATTGTCCTCCCGAGCAGTGGAGCCTGTCCTTATTGTATGCTATGTAGGTAGTAACCAAATAAGCACTTGAGTGAGTGTTTTAAGAGTTTTATTCAACTGAATGAATGCAGCCCAAGGTAAACACTGACAAGCTAAATGCTCGCATCTTCTTTTATATAAGCTATTACATCATAGGCTTACATAACGCCTTTGTTCATAATGGTACTCCCGAATAAATGCTGGTAGATAATAAAAGGTAAATATACAGTTAGAGGCTAGCAAGATGGAGTGTTCCCTAGCAACCAGGTAACATAATGGATAACTCCGAGTTCGTTCTGTACACAACCCCCTCCATTGGTCGTCATAGGGGACCAATGCAAACGTACAGGGGAACGACAAAGGTGAGTAAGGCTTAGCCACAATATGTGATAAAAATATAATCAAAAATAATAGTCGCGTAGAACTTGAGACACATTTACAGAAGATAGAACAATAATAGTTAAGTTTGCACGTATACAATGGTAGGTAAAAGTCAAGGAAGGTGGCTTGTTACTTCTTTTACTGGAGGCGACACTCCAGGTCCTTGATTCGGGGCCTTACTTCCTCGACTCGTCGCAGTAGCTTGAATGCTTCCTTCATCAATTGGTCTAACTCCTGCCTCTTTCTATCCAATTGTCTACGACCATCTCTCTTTCTTTTTTGGGTATTACTGTTTGTTTTGCCAACTTTTTCCAATATTCTTTGGCTTTGGCCAGTGAGTTAGGCAATTCTTCACCCTCTGAACATTGTTTCAACTTTAGTATTACACCTCTGGGAGTGTTATAAGTTTCCAGACTTGGTGAACTTTGCCCTGTTTTTACCAGCTGTGGTAGATAACTGTTGTCAGCATTTGGATCATTTTTTGTCATTTGGTAGCACTGATAGTCAGCAAATCTCAATGGCGGCCTAGTGTTTCTTTTAGGCCTGCCCGTCTCAGTTGGCGTTGCACTAGCAGCTGGTTCCCTGTTCTCTACCCCATGGTTTTCTGTCTCTGTTGGCCTTTCATTAGTAGCTCGTTCTTCATTCTCCACCTCGCGATTGGTCGCCTCAGTTGGTTGATCATTAATAGCTGGTGCTCCATCCTCTACCTCATGACTGTCTGTCTCCGTTGGCCTTTCATTAGCAGCTGGTTCTTCGTTCTCCACCTCGTGGTTGACTGTGAGACTAGGTGGCTCGACTGGGTTTGGAGTGGGAGACGAGGTGGGCTCTCTGGCGTTTGGTAAGGCTGGCCACTCCCTGTCTCTTTCCCATTGTTCCTGCCTACTCCGTCTTCGTCTGTCTGGTGGTACGGTCCCCCAACTCCTGCGGGATGGACTCTGGGGGTCAGCTTGCCCTGTCGTCTGCTCAAGAACAACTGGCAACTGGTTTAGCCGGCGTTCCAGGGCTTGCAGGTCTGACCGGGCAGTATTTTCGTCTCTGGGCCTTGTTCTCGCTTCTGTAGATTGTGAAGCCGGGTCTGGCGGCTGCCGGATATCCGGTACGTGGGACCGTCCCCTCTGCCTCACTGCCCCTTTCATGTTCGGCCGCAAGGCGGCTTCCCTGTTAGTGGGGGCCCTTCCTGCTGGCTCTTGACATGGGCGGTATTCTTTTAATCGTCTTTCATTTTGTACGGATACCTGGCCGTCTTTTTCTATCTTATATGTGTGGTTTGGGAAGGCCTCTATCACTCGGTACGGCCCCACGAAGCTGGGCTGCAACTTGGGGTTACTGCCCTTGAACCGCCGTTTGTTCTCGACGACTACCAAGTCATCCGGGCCGAACAGCAGAGGTTCCTCTGAGTCCTCTTGTCGAATCTTGGCCTGCTGTTCTCGGAGCAAGTCGTGCGCTGCCTTCAGATCCTCCTGCATTCGGAGCGCATATTCAGTCACCAACTGTTTATCCAGCGGTGCCTGCCTGCCGTCTAGCTGGTCAGGCAGCCTTACCTCTCTACCTAGCATGAGGTAATTGGGGGTCTCCCCGGTGGCCGAGTGTGGAGTGCCACGGAATGCCCTCATTACCTGGGGCAGTAGCAGATCCCACTCTTCTTGGCCGCGCCTTAGCAGGAGCGTCCTCAGCGAGTCGCCCAAAGTCCTGTTCTGTCTCTCGACCACTCCGTTGCCCTGTGGGTGGTATGGGGTGGTGCGAGTTTTCTGTACATTCCACAGGGCGCACAGCTCAGCCATTAGCCGAGACTCAAATTGTGCTCCTTGGTCTGTGTGCAGCTCTTCAGGTAAGCCCCAATAACAGAACACCCTCTCATCTAGGGTTGTAGCCACTGTCGGAGCAGTGGCATCCGGGATGGCAATGGCGTCCTGCCATCTGGTGAAATGGTCCGACAGCACCAAGATCCACTTGTTCTTCCTCATGGTTTCAGGCAGCGGTCCCACCAGGTCTACGGCTACCTTCTGAAAAGGTCTGCCAGCAAACATCCTCTGTCTCTCCTGGGTGGGTTGAGTTCCCCCTTTCTTTGCTACCTGGCAGACCTCACAGGATTTGACGAGTCTTCGTACCTCAGCAGACATTCCTGGCCAGTACCAGTCGAGCTGTATTCGGTTCCTGGTGCGATTCACACCAGCATGGGCTAGCCCATGCGTCTCCCACACCACCTGTCGGCGTCGGGATGACGGGCAGACTACACACAGTCTAGTCCGACCTTTAGGAGCTATTTGTATGGTCAACGTGCCATCCGGCTGTATTGCCATGGCTTCCCTGCAGCTGTAGAGTGCCCGGAGTTCTCTGCTGCCCTCTTCCAGCTCTCTCTTGGTAACTGGTCTGCCGCCGTTAATCTCCTGATACATTCTGGCCACTGGGTTTTGGCCGGTGCGCTGCTGCTTGACTAGCTCCATGCTGGTGACCATGCACAGCTCTGGCATGTCCGCTTTTACTTCTAGGCTTTCCCGCGGTACAGGGTTGTGTTGTCGGTTTCTTGGTAGCTCGTCCTCTGAGATAGGAGGCCTCGCTAACTGGAGTTCTGATCCAGGGGCCCTGGCAAGTTCAGCATGGGTTGGCCCACCATCGCGCTGTTCTATGGCACTGCACTGCCGGCAGTCCATACAAGGTTCACGCCTGCTCAACCCATCAGCGTTTCCATGCTGGTTGCCAGCCCTGTGCTCGAGTTTGTACACAAACTCGGCTAGAATCTCCAGCCACCTCGCTATCTGGTTGGACGGCTCCTTCCGTCGGCATAGCCACCTCAAGGATGCGTGGTCCGTCCGAAGCCTGAACTCTCGGCCGTAGAGATACGGCCTAAAATGTTTGACCGCCTTTATGACAGCCAGTAGCTCGCGTCGGGTCACGCAGTAATTCCTCTCAGCGGGTGCCAGTGTTTTGCTATAGTATGCAATAACCCTTTCCTGGCCCTCTTGTACTTGGGATAGCACTGCCCCTAATCCGACGGCACTGGCGTCCGTATCGAGGATATAGGTTTTGGCAGGATCAGGGTATCCCAGTACTGGTGCTTGCACAAGTCCCTGCTTGAGTTGCTCGAAAGCTACCTGCTCCTCTTTTTCCCACTTCCATGGAGTGTCCTTGCTGGTCAGGACAGTCAGCGGCTTAGCAGTTGTGGCGTACCCAGGCAAGTACTGCCTGTAGTACCCTGCTGTGCCGAGGAAAGCTTGGAGTCCTTTAATGTCCCTGGGGGTTGCCCATTCGGCTACGGCTCGCACCTTCTCTGGATCAGTAGCCACACCCTCCGCACTCACTACGTGTCCCAGGTACTTGACCTGCTGTTGCAGTAGCTCGCACTTGGACGGCTTGACCTTCAGGTTGGCCTGTTGCAGCCTACTCAGCACCTCTCCCAGTCGTTGCAGGTGGGTTTCGAAGTCGGGGGCGATCACTATTACGTCATCCAAGTATAACAGCAGCGTCTTCCAGTGCAACCCTTGCAGCACTCGTTCCATCAGACGCTGAAACGTGGCGGGGGCTGAGGTCAGCCCGAAGGGAAGCACCCTCCAACGCCACAGTCCACTCCTGGTGATGAAGGCCGACTTCTCCTTGGCGTCTGCATCCAGAGGGACCTGCCAGTAGCCACTGGTCAGATCTAGCGTGCTGAAGTATTTGCTGCCAGACAGGGCATCGAGGGACTCGTCTATCCTGGGTATGGGATAGGCGTCCTGCCTGGTGACATCATTCAGTTTTCTATAATCGATACAGAATCGCCACGTCTGGTCCTTTTTCCGTACCAGCACCACAGGGGAGCTCCAAGCGCCATCTGCGGGCTCGATCAGCCCCTTCTCCAGCAGGTCCTTCACCTGTCGTTCGGCTTCAGCCTCTTTCTCAGGTCCTAACCTGTGAGGAGGCAACCGAACGGGCCTGGTGCCTTCGGCAACGGGAATCGAATGCTTTACCAGATCAGTACGGCCAATGTCCCCACTGTGTTTGCTAAACACGGCCTCGTACCTCTTGAGCATTCCTCTCAGTAGTCCTTTTTGTTGCTCGTTCTTGCACCCTCTACATGCCTGCTTGTACAGTTCGACCAGGTGGTCAGGCACTGGTGAGCCTGTCGATCCCGACCCGGCTGGGACCCCGGGTGTGGCCGGCTGTACCTCATCAGCCGCTACTCCAGTGAACGTTCCAATTACCTCGCCAGCTGGCAGGCAAATCGCGTCCTGAGTAGGGTTGAGGCACCTGACCAACACCCGTCCTTGTTCATCCGGCGAGTTTACACTTGTGGCCAAAGGGAGGCCACCTGGCAAACTCTGGATCACGCCCTGGGGACAGTAGCTCCGTGCGGTGAGATGACACTGTATGGTAGCCTCTGCCTGTGGGGGGATCTCTGTCTTTCGGAGTACCTGGACTTTACAGATCAGTGCCCTGCCATAGCGGTCGGTGCACACCAGTTCTTGGTCTTGCATGACCAGAACTGGTTGATCAAAGCCCATATGGCACTTATGATTCGCCAAGAATGGCATTCCGAGGATGACATCCTCGCTGATCTGGGTGACGACAAATGTCTCTGTATATGCTACTGTCCGTACTCGCCCTGAGACACTGAGTAGACCGTAGAATGGGAGTTTAGTCCCATCTGCCATTAAACCATGGGAGTCATACTCTTGCAGCGTGGCTTTCCGACTGTCCGGCAGTTTGTCGTAGATATTCTTGGATAGTAAGTTGGTATTGCAACCAGTGTCTATCAGGTATGTCACCATTTTTCCTTCTATTTTGCCTGGCAAGAAATAGCTAGATTTGTATGGTCGTTCCATGTGGCCTACACAAGATGCAAGAGGGGTAGCCTCCGTGGGCGTTCCAGGCGGTACTTGGGGCTCTCTCCCGTGGGAGCTAGGAGTCTGCACCTCTCTGCGCCTCTGCCTCTTCAGCCTCTCTCTCTTGGCTTGTGTCCCAATGGATACCGAATTTAGTCCCTTCTCATCTGATGATTCCTCATCCAGAGCAGATAAGTCGGTGAACCTGTTTTGTGTCAGAACTGACACTGGCTGTGGTATGGGTGGGTTGTAGGCGGGACGCTGCACCTTTTGCCACCCATCTTGGGTCTGTTCTTCAGACCTCGTTCGCGGGTTGGTTCTGGATGCCCTTCTGCAGCCAGTAGGTTTCCCTACTGCTGCGGGCCAGTGGCGTTTCCCTGGTTGATAGGCCCAGAACCCTCGCTACATTCCCTTTGAGAGTGTCCTAGTTTTTGACACCTCCAACATTTGACAACATTTTTTAATAGTCGGGTAGGTGTGCTGTCTGGCTGGTTGGTCTTGAGGGCAGACACTTGTTTGGCTAACTCGCTCAGTCCTTCAGCTAGGTTTTTCAGATGGGCCTCCACCCCAGAGGACACCTCGCTAGTTCCTACTTGTCGACATTCTCCTTCCTCGTTTGCTTCCATGCTTCGGACTTCAGTCCCAGTGTAGGTTGATTGTACTTGCATATACTCATTTCCTGCCCGCACAGCTGCTTCCAGGGAGGTCGGCCGTATGGCTAGGAGGTGCCTCTGGAGGTCAACATTTCCCAAAGTGTCCTGGAAATGCTCCAAAGCGTATCCACCCCTCTGTGCTCGGGAAGAGTCCTCATGTGCTGCTTCCACGAGGGTCTCTATGGCCATGGCGTGTTCCTTTAGAGAGTTTTTTGGGTCCTTTCGGCACCTTGACAATCTGGCTCTGGCTTCTCGGCGGGTGAGCCCAAAACTTGTCTTCAGGGAGTCTGCAATCGCCCAAAGTGTATCCGCTCGTCCATACTGCTGTGCTTTCCCTTGCAGGGACTGCCTTAGATGGATAATTGCTGCGGTTGGTGACCATTTGTTGGCTTCCGACACCTCCTGAAAACGCTGGAGGAAGTACCGGATGTCTCCAGTACCATCATATGTCGGAGCTTCAAAAGGGGTCACTTGTGGTGTAGCATCCGTCAGCTTTCCTAGTATTTTGGTCAGCCGACCCATGATATAAGTGGTGATCCTAGTAGTAGGATCCCTGCGAACACGCATGGCTCGACTGCTAGCCATGGTCTGTTTTCTTGCTCTGTCCTTCTCCTAGAGGTTCTTCTTGAGGGATTTGCACATCCCACTGCTGCCACCAATGTGCAGGATTTTGTGGGAACAATTGGCCGGTTCCACAGGTAGCCACCTGCACTACCTCTAGGTGTCTGTGACCAGAGCTGTCTTGTTTAGTCAGGCAGGCCTGTTTGCAGTTCGTCTGATTTACTGCCTGGTCATCTGCATTGCTGGCTTGCAGCAGGGCAAGATGACGTTGCCTCACAAACACGTCTGCCTGTTGTCCACTGCTCGTTTGGACAACACTCTGCTATTTCGACAGTATGCCGTATAGCTATTGTCCTCCCGAGCAGTGGAGCCTGTCCTTATTGTATGCTATGTAGGTAGTAACCAAATAAGCACTTGAGTGAGTGTTTTAAGAGTTTTATTCAACTGAATGAATGCAGCCCAAGGTAAACACTGACAAGCTAAATGCTCGCATCTTCTTTTATATAAGCTATTACATCATAGGCTTACATAACGCCTTTGTTCATAATGGTACTCCCGAATAAATGCTGGTAGATAATAAAAGGTAAATATACAGTTAGAGGCTAGCAAGATGGAGTGTTCCCTAGCAACCAGGTAACATAATGGATAACTCCGAGTTCGTTCTGTACACTATTATGCACTTCTTTCTTTTTACCACCATCATCAAGGAGGATCAAGCCAATTTTCCAAATTATATTTTTTGATAATTAATAATTATAATAATAATCTTATTATAATAATAATAATAATTATAAATAATAATATTATTAATACTACTTACTAATTATTATTTATCTTCCGTTGAACCACAACTTGGTCTGTGCATTTTTTTTAATTATTGATCTACTAACTAACTAACAACATAAATAACAGGAAGGAACAGCAGCTACATCAATTATTATCATTATCATAAATTTATAAATTTAATACAACAGCAATTGTAACTGTTGTTTATTATTAATATTGTACAGGATTTTATAGTCGGGTGGTGAGTGACTGATAGCATTCACCTGCACCAGACCCCAGGGTGTTTACTGCTGTCTATGTATGATTGCCGACTGTGTAAGACCGCTCAACTATCGCTACCAATGCCTACCCAGCATAGACAGACTAGCTGGGTAGCAGACTAGTTAGAGTATTGGGCCTTTTCAGGCCGACACTCTTTAGTCGTACTGAGCAGTAGTAGGGCAACTGTTCTATAGGGAATTGAATGAAAGCTTGTGAATGAGTGTTGAATAACTATTGAATAACACGCCTGGCTGAGCTCTTCTCCTGCTCTCAATTACAGAGAGCTCTAGGCAGCTTATATACAAAACATTACGTAATCATCAGCCTTAGCTGCTGATAAGAAATTGCTTATTGCCTTACATAAGCATATGGCAGTAAATAGATATAAACAGTGCTGCCTGAATTAAGGCCACATCACATGAGAGATCCTTTGTCCTCATGTGACTACATAGAAATAATGTTAATAGAGTGTTCGCTTCCTTTGTTGTAGGTAGCATCAGTCATTTCTACCACAATATCATTCAATTGATTTTTCAAATCGGCCTTGAGACGTTAAAAATCGTATCACGGCATAGAATCATTTGTTGCCGTCACAATAGTGGTAAAATCATTTGTCTCTCACTGATAGTTACTGAGAAAATGAGTTTTAAAAATGACTCTCTCTGCACCAAAATTACTCTGTTTCATGTTCGCACAGAGGAGAGTTTAAAGCATGCCAGCACTTATCACTTTTTGGTTGAGTTTCTGAATATTCAAGTCTTAAGCAGCAGATTGATGTATTAAATAACCCTCTAGGCCTACTCAGTCATGATTTACAAGCCTGCAAAATACCCCTTTTCCAAAAATGCTTGCTAATTTTTACACTGCTTAAAGTTGACGTCATCTTCGGGAATTTATCTTTTCACGGCACAGTATTTATTTGACCAATCAGATGCCGCTGTTTATTTTTATTATTATTTTATTTATTATTATTCTACCTACATACTACTGTCCATTATTGTACAAATAAATACCATTTATTGTTCCCTTACTCACCAAAAGAAGCACAATTTTTTTATCCTGTTCATGGAAGGAGGATAAGATGAGATGATCCTTTGTTTGTGATGGTGATTACATTGGACAACCTGACCAATCCCGCAATCGTCTCTTGTTGCCATTTCACATATGAAAATTGCGTAATAAACAAGCGTTGGTTTTGTTTACTGTGCGTGTGCACTAATTGCATCCATATTGATAGAAACCACTAATTCCGATTTTATGCGTGCGGCGTGCAAATTGAAGCCAGGTGAAAAATGGGGCGTAACAGTAAACCTCAACATTAAATCTTAGAACCAGTTTTTGATGGGGTGTCTTCGTAAGGACTGTTTATTCCTGTTGCAATGGCCTTCAGTAGACCTACGACTAAATGAATTGCCCAATCAGATTTCATTTTAAACGCGAACGATGTAACTTCATTTATAAAGCTTTGCCATTATTTATTATAATTGACCACGCCCACATCCCGAAGATGACGTACACCGCAATCAATGGAAGTTATAGTAAGCTAAATTTCAGCTGATGCGACGAGCATTTGAGGCCAATGGCTTTTTGGCAAGCTTGTAAATCATGACTGAGTAGGCCTAGAGGGTTATTTAATACATCAATCTGCTGCTTAAGACTTGAATATTCAGAAACTCAACCAAAAAGTGATAAGTGCTGGCATGCTTTAACGCCTCATTATTGATATATTACAGTGAAATCCGCGACGCGTGACCAAACGTGCGTTATTAATTTGCGGTTAGTTACTAATTACTTCATCGTAATATCTATATAAAAAAAAATTACTTTTTTATTTGGCAAGGGCATTATTAAATCTATTTTAATACCTTCAGATGTAAATAATTTACAACAAGTAGTATACTAACAGGTCGGTAATCTGATAAACTAGTGATATAAAATTGACTAAAATCATGAGGGCCAACGGCGCACTGAGAAATTGCTCGCTTACAACGTGGTTTCAAAACATTTTTTTTTCAAGTCCACAGCTGTGTAAGCAGTGCAATGATTAGTTAATCTGGTTCAGCAAATTGTATCCAACTAAACCCTTTTAAAATTTTGCTTCTAGCAGCCTGTGGTCCCAAGTTAATAAAGATCTAGTAATTTGATAATATTTGAAAACTAAAAAAAACAAATGCTACAAATTTATATACCGATGCTTATAGCCCATTAACACTAAGCAACTATGTGATTTGTGGACGCTATATTATTGTTTATTAACAATATTTGTGAAAAATGCTATTATTATTATTGATAAAAATAACTTTGACAAGAAGTTTCATATTACATACCAACAAACCACACACCTAAAAAAAATCTATCTTACTTATGGATTACGAGCAACTTGTTTTGTTTTTAAATGAAGCTTTTCCCAAAGCATACACATCAGTATGTAGCATTATTCTCAAACCTGCTAATCGCCAAAAAAAGGAAAAATAATCATCATTAATTTCTGCTCTGACCTACGTAGCTTGTTTCGTGAACACAAATTTTTAAAGTACGTGGATCTAATAAATCCACCCATTCATAACGGTCACTTTATTAAGTCATATTACGATGAACAAGGCTTCCAACTCAATAAATGCTGCAGCATCTTTCTTTGGAACTTACTTTTAGATGGAATACTCCATTGTAGATCCACTTCACCTAACTACATGTACTAATCCTTCATCTCTGACAATCACTATGTAATTAAAATGTAGGGCCGCAAAGGAATGTCAATTGGCCATCTTAACGTTAGAGACGACACCATCCCTTACAATTCCAATTTGTTCACCAAAAATCTAATTTCAAACACTTAAAAAAACATCAACAACATTGTCTCCTAGTGCAAACAAAATGGCATGGATGTAAACACCAACAAATCACATTTTGTTGTTAGTAAAACCACAAACAAACTATCCACCTACTATTGACAACACATCACTTTCACTAGTGCACAAGACAACTTTCCTTGGATTCATTATTAACGATCACTTATCATTAGATGACCACATATTTTCGGAAAATGAAAAAATTTAACCAAAACACATGACTTCTCTTGGCAACTAGACAGTTACTTCCTAACCCACTAGCACTCAAATTCTACAAGCACTTTATACACAGCCATCTCCACTATGTTATGAAAATCTACTCGCTATCTCCAAAAAATAACCGAGCCTCTGAAGACTGTTCAAAGAAAGCATTAAATGTGCAGTATTTCTTCCATCTCGTCTCATTCCGCAACTTTCCTTGTTCCAAAATGTCCCTAAATTCTCCTCCTACCTCAGCTAGCTACCTGCTTTGCCGCTATCTTATCATATCAAATACTTCACCCTCTCTGTCCTCAAAACCATCATCAAACCTTCAGATCTGTCTACATCTGAATGTACCGCCCGTGACATTCACAAGATACCGAGCTCACTCTCTCACACTACACTATCTAAATACGCAATTCACGCCTTTAATTCTCTACCAAAGACTGTTAGAACATCAGAAACTCACAAGCTCTTTAAAAAAGCCTCTAAAACCTTTCTACTTCAACATGAGGATTAAATCACTAATATCTAGTTTTAAATTGCTTATATATTACCAACAATGCATACCTGAAAACTGTCTTTGCTCCATAAATTTCTTGATTTACTTCCACTCAATTGATCTTATTTCAAGTGACCTGGTTTATTAACTGATTAGTACATATTTTCTATTATTCTATCAATCTGTTCAAAATTTTCTGTATGTATTTTTGTATATATAACAATATTATGTCATATCGTTGTTATTAATTTACATACATACACGCACGCATATGTATATACGTACGTGTATTTACTTACGCATATCTATAATTATTATTGTCACTATAATATTATAATAATTGCTATTATTATTATTTTTATTATTCTTATTATTATTATCATCTCTATACTTATATATTTCACAGTGACATACATTGTATATATATATGTATATATTACCTATAATCGTGAAAAACTGCTGTCTCATTGTGTACGTTTGTACATTTTATATATGCGTAAAGCCCCGTAAATCACGATGCCGAGGGAATGAATGTGTGAGATGGGTGATACTGATAGTTAGTATTACAATTATAAAACAATATATAATCTGTGTTAATACTATTTATTATTCTGCTATGCATTTAATATCAAGAAGGAAAAATATGCTATAATGTGGAGTTGAAAGAGACTCAACAAAAATTATAGTTTTTATTTATTAATGATATAGTTCTATCTATTTAATCGATGATAAGTAATACAACAGTTGATTCGTTAAAAAAATGACATAGTAATTAAATAGCAGTAAAATATTTCTCATGAAGATTAGAAAATGAACTACCGGTGGTTGCCAATGGGAAAGTGATTTTATATGTGAAATAAATTCTTGAAAAAAAAAACGCATGACAATTATCTGATGTATTAATCAAATTTGGAAAAGAAGTTTGAGGTCTATGGATGTATAAGAACTTCCCATTTTTTACGGATGTTTTGTCCATTCTGTTGAGAAAACTTGCTCCACTAACATATAGTGATTTCATGGCTTAATTCAATGCATCACATAAGTTGGATTACTTCTGCCAACATTGCACTTTTCTGGCTGACAGAATGAAAAAATTCACCTTTAATTTTGTAAACTCTTGCCAATTTGTCAAAAAAATTTACATGAAATCTTGTAAACATCGGTAACAGAGTACTCAAGCTCTTAGCTAACGGCGCAATAAAAGCTCGCAATTTGAATTTGTTCAATTATAAACTGACCAATTAGTTTGCCATTTATTATACATATATGTGTATATATCTATTTATGATATGTCTCCTATTGTTGCTGAATAGGTGCTAACCTTAATGCACTAATCTTGTAAAAAGAATATTGTCTACATTTGTTTATTTTGCAAAAAGAGTCTTCTCCTGTTACTAATTGTTTAATATCTGAGAAAATTAGTTAAACGTTCAGAGAACTGGCTTCAACTGTCACCCTTTCCCATATGATAATGACACAAGGGGTGTCTAGAGATAACTGTAAGTGACAGTATTGATAGGAAATGTTACCTTAATGTGTGGTTTTTAATCTATTACAGTATTGGATCGCATGAGCTGATATGACTCACATTCAATATTAGACTTAGGTCCATTTGCACACGGTCCACATGGACAACGGAGAGCATCAACTATCGCAAAGCGATAGCAAGTTTCGCCAGTATTCCAATTCGGTGGAGCGAGCTCTAAAAAGTTTTGAAAGTACCAGAGAGTGGGCAGATTTAATCAGTGCTTTGGCCAAAGTGAATAAGGTGAGTGTTTCAGGGTTTGTTGCTTTAACGTTTCCATCTATGACAATGGACGCTCAGGGGCGGATTTAGCCTTCACAGTTAGTTGGTGCCAATATCTGGCCGGGGGTCCAGGGGGCCGGCAGGCCCCCGGCGGGTCCAGGGCAGCGCCCTGGCGGGGGCTAGGGGGCAGCGCCCCCGCAAGCGGGGTGCGGGGCGCAGCCCCGCGCCGAAACGGTGAATGTGTGTTATAAAAGCACCAAGTTTTCTGATAAGCTAGAAGTATTCGACAGTTTTACTACATAATGCATTATTGAGAAAGTACATCAAACATGTTCAAAGTTTATACTTCTATCATGAAATGTTACTGATATAAAGTGCTGTGCATGAGGCATGAATTTTGTAGTTTAATTCTCATCCTGATGCCTGACAGTACATAATGACAATCACTGCCATTTTGAAAGGGTCACCACCATCATCCTTCAACTTTTTTGGCTAGCAAATCGAGCAATCACTTGTTCGTAGCTGTAATGAGAAGTAAAGGTGTAAAGTGGATATGTATTAATTGATTGGTGCTGAGAGTTTGTCATCACAGGGCTAAACCAGTTTTTTCCCAGAGCAACACTCATTTTTTAGGAAATGGTTGCTAATAATTAAAAAAAGATGCTATTGATAAAAATTAGTATTTACTCTGATTGTCATCATTTTTACTTTAACATCATGAGAAAACTGATTTGATACTAATAAGTAATAATGCTCTACGTTAATAACTTTTATTAGTAATAAATAATAAATTATTGTTGTAGTAAAATAATAATAATAATTATCATTTATTATTAAAAATGTACTAATTATGACAAATCATAAACAACCAAAAGATGGTGCACAAAGTGAAGACCCATGTTGAAAACTTAATTAGCAACAAGATACTTATTTTGAAACATTCTTTTGTTGCCAGCGAGTCAACAATGTGCCCTGTCTTTTCTTTGCTGATGGGGGAGAATTGCTTGCCATGCTTGCGAGTCATACAGGAAATGAAGTTCCGGAATTTCCACAGAAGTAAATACTAGTACTAACTGATAATAGAATGAATCACGCCTAAGCGCTCTCAGGCTGATACGTCTATGTATGTTGCTAAGCAGCTGCATGAACTTTGTTCCCATTTAACAACAATAGACAAGAACTTTGTTCCGTAATCAAAATAGATCGTTTTTGACTGAAATTTTTTTATTTTCTTAAATAATTTGAGTTGGTGCCATGGCACCAGTGGCACCACTGCTAGATCCGCCCTTGACGCTACTGATAATAAATATATATATAACGCTGTTGCAATTTTTTCATCAAGAGACACTCCAAAAACAGAAACACAGGATTATAATCAAACTAGCAAGAGTATTGGTGACCTGTTCGTCGGACAAAATACAAAAAACAGGTTTTTGTAATTCAATACATCGCGTATGCAACGGAACATAAATATTCAATGAAATGTTACAGTTTCCGAACAAACCATAAAGAAGATAACTCCCAATTTTCAAATTAATCTAAAAAATAATAAAATTTGAACTGCTACAAACTGGGGTAGTTTGTGAAGCTGCCTCTTCAATTTCGTAAATTTTGAACGCTTTCAATTATTTTGAATTATTTTTCGATGATTAAATTTATTGCCGGTCTGATTATTTTTATTGCAATGTGTTCGGCGAACAGAAGTCGCGAATACTCTTATTGTATTATTTAGATTGTTGAAAGGACCATTGCTAACTTGTGGCCTAAATGGACATATTTGATAGCGAGGAGTGCTCACTCTCTCGCCGCTGTTACTGGTCAAGTGGCGTTAGTAAATGTATTTCATGTTTGTTGCTCTTTCTCAGGTCGTGGCAGCTAACAAGTCCTACAATATCTTGCCTAAGAAAGTGACGATAGGTAAACGGCTTGCGCAATGCTTACACCCCGCCCTACCTGCTGGTGTACATATCAAGGCTCTTGAGCTGTATGAGACTATATTTACAACTATTGGACCTGCATTCATTGCCAAAGACTTTCCTATATACAGGTTTGCTACATATCATTGTGTGCTCATTCTATGCTTGATATACCAGCTAAATAGTGAGATAGGTTGTACTGGCAGGTTTTGTAATATGGGAAAAATTATGTTTTAGATTGGGAGTTGTTCTTTGTTTTTTTCTTAAGAATAAGAAGACAAATCCAATCTTCAAATATTGGCGGTTGGCCCGGAATGAAAAGGTGCCTTAATGCATGCGCTGAAAACAATACAGTACCTATATGTACATTCCAAAACTTTGGGTTTAAAGGGCTTAGGACGGGCTTTTCAAGACGCACTTTGTGTGTTGAGTTGTTTTCTCATCAAGCATTGTAAAACTATTGAGAAAACTCCCTTGCAGCAACAAAAGTGCAATAGATTTGTAGAGATCTATGGAGGTCTATGACAACGCGTTTGACAGAAGGGGCTATCTGCATTATGATATTATATAGTATATTCCAGCAAGTAGTTTGTACCATTTTTGTTACTTTTTCAGTTCCAAACTACTTTTCATAAATCTAAATTATTATTATTTAGTGCTTTTGAAGTTTTTCTTGGAAATATAGCCGGTATTTCAGATTTAATTATTATCGTTGTTGTAAAAAAAAACAACGCCGGAAATATAATTTCGGCAATGGTTTTTTTCACCTACTATTATTATGAAAGTATACTAATGTTATTGTTTGATTAATTTTTCACTTGAAAATTATTATTTTGATAAAAAAAATTTTCCTTAATTCTTTTTATTTTGATCGCAAACACTATGACGTGAACGCCGGTGTGTGCATGATAGCGAGCTTACCAAAGATAAAACAAATTGCTTACTTGAGAAAAACAGCTCCAAAAAAAGTAAAATTTGTAGCAATATCATTTTTTTGCAATCAAAAGAATCTCTGCACAAAACTAATATTTAGGAGGCCCTATTTCTATGCAAACAAGCCAAATTTTTGAAAACTCGCTTTATAGCTCTATATAACTTGGTACGTCTTCGAAGAAAAAAAGGAGTTTTGGCGAGTGCTGACTGTGTCTATAGGAATCGTCTTACTGGTGAGAGGGCAACTCCAGATAATTTTTCTTAACACATCTCAACCTCAAAAAGTTTTAATTAAATCACTTTCTCTTCAAATTAGGCGTCATAGGTCCTTTAAGGAAGCAGTGAATATTGAAACACTTAATTTTCATCCTACCAAAGATTGTCATTTTGTCTACTCTACACGCCATTGTATAGACTTTCATGTTGGAATATAAATGTTCTTTGTAGCTCTTTAGTGATAGTAAGCTGGCCTGTTTTACATTTATCCAAGATATGCTAATAGAAGGATTTATAAGGATAGTTTAGCGATCAAGTCCCGAGTTTCCTACCCGAGACTTGATGGCTACATTAGTCTATGATCACTCTATACTGATCACTCTATACTGATATAGAGCTGTGCTGTTACACTTTAGTGCGGGACTGTTACCTCTGCTGGGACACGCAGCCATGACTGTCAAACCAATGCTACTTAAGTTATATGAAAACTTTATTCTCCCTGTCTGCTCCTCCATCAAACCTGCTGCCGCTGGTATGGTACTAGGGGTGCTGCCAGGACTTGAAGAGGGATCGGAGTATTATGATAGGTTAGTGTTTGTTTGTTGATTTTGTGATAGATGATTTCTGTACACGCTTTTTTTGTTCCTTAGATTTTCTCTTTGTTACCATGCTTTCTTATTGTTACTGTTTAATCTTTTCTGTCTCACTCGTTTTTTTTTCATTCCCGCTGTTCTAGCTAAATTTTTCTCTGATTTGCATTTTGCTCCTTACATTTAATTTTCCTTGTTACACTCACTCGTGGTAGAAGAAGTCTGTCAAAACCGATACCAAACTTCAAAACTCCTTTTTAAAGTTGCCTTTATTTATTTCTTTTTTTTCATCTTTTTGTTTATCCTTTTTCTTCTTTTTTATACTTGGGCGGCTTTCTTTTTTTTTTAAAACAATTTTATTCCTTCCATTAGCAATCTCTCAAATACTTCCCAATCATTTATTTTATTTTGGTTTTCTTTCTATTTGCCATTTTCTACCACTTTTTCTTTATTTGTTTCTGTCTCAACTGCCATGTTGTATTATCGTTCATTCCTCATTACGGTCTTGTTGCCCTTGTAAGAAAACTTCATGCATTAATCTTGTACTTACAGAACTAACAGCCTTCTGGAACAGCTGGCCAAGGAGTTTGGTGTGGAACATTTCTACTCCAACCTCTGGTCTTGTCTCAACTCAAGCTCTAACGTACGTCTAGCAGGCACTGCATTCCTTCTGTCGCACATTGACAGATCTCGCAGCATGGAAGACCAACTCTACCTACTGGGCAGTGACTTGGGCATATTGGTGCGTATCTTTGGGCTGTATATATTACCTTCAATCGTTGAACTTGAGCGTGAATCAAATCATCCTTCCGGTATGTTCTACTGTTGTTGAAGGTGTCGGCGCTGAAGGCTTGCCTAGAAGACAGCGCTGTGTTGGTACAACGTAACGCCCTTGATATCCTCAGCATAGCTTTCCCTTTCCATGACAGTCAGCTGACCAAATCTGACCAATCAGATGTGATCAGTTCAGCCCTGCTAGTTCTGCTGAGGAGAGATATGTCACTGAATAGACGGTTGTATGCCTGGCTACTAGGGGTAACTACTGCAGGTATGTTACTAGGTGTAACTACTGCAGGTATATTACTAGGTGTAACTACTGCAGGTATATTACTAGGGGTAACTACTGCAGGTATATTACTAGGGGTAACTACTGCAGGTATGTTAGTGGCTACTAGGTGTAACTACTGAAGGTATGTTACTAGGTGTAACTACTGCAGGTGTATTACTAGGGGTAACTACTGCAGGTATGCTACTAGGTGTGACTACTGCAGGTATGTTAGTGGTTACTAGGTGTAACTACTGCAGGTATGTTAGTGGCTACTAGGTGTAACTACTGAAGGTATGTTACTAGGTGTAACTACTGCAGGTGTATTACTAGGGGTAACTACTGCAGGTATGCTACTAGGTGTGACTACTGCAGGTATGTTAGTGGTTACTAGGTGTAACTACTGCAGGTATGTTAGTGGTTACTAGGGATAACTACTGCAGGTATGTTAGTGGTTACTAGGTGTAACTACTGTAGGTATGTTAGTGGTTACTAGGGATAACTACTGTAGGTATGTTAGTGGTTACTAGCGATAACTACTGCAGGTATGTTAGTGGTTACTAGGGATAACTACTGTAGGTATGTTAGTGGTTACTAGGGATAACTACTGTAGGTATGTTAGTGGTTACTAGGGATAACTACTGTAGGTATGTTAGTGGTTACTAGGGATAACTACTGTAGGTATGTTAGTGGTTACTAGGGATAACTACTGTAGGTATGTTAGTGGTTACTAGGGGTACCTAATCTGGTGAACAACTGAGGAGTCATTGATAAACGATGTTCTTGTCACTCTCTTGACAATTTGATCATTATTTATATTTTAATAATAAAATGCATCACTTTAGAGTGTAATATGTGTAATTTTTTTACGATATTTAGGTTTTGTTTTCCATTATGCATGTTGAAAACTCAAAATTAAACCACCATTTGGCATGAATCAATTGTAACTGGTTTATTTACCATTGTCTGTTTCATCAAAAACTGCTTTACTTTGTAAAATTGTTTTCATTCAAGTGTTATAGAAAAATTCCTTGCTTCAAGCGATGTTGCAGGGTATCAATGAGCTAATATATATAAAAATGGATACCAATTTATAAAAACCGAGCAATGTTTATTTATGAAAATCTAAAATCTCCAGTTTTATTTTATTTTTACTACCCCAAGTGATAAGTGTCAAACTTGAAAATGTTTTATTAAAACAATATTAAAAGTTAAAATAGTAAGTAGTATAGTTGTATTCAATCTGTGCATAAGTTGTCAGAACTATCACTACAATAACTTGTCAAAATTAATGTCTGTAGAATGCAGTACTCAATCCCGCATATCCTTAATCCCCTTGAATTCCAGGTACGTCGATAGTGAAGAGAACAGCCAGTTCGGAGACAAACAGACAGAGACATGATAGCGGCAGCAGCTCTGCCAGCGAACCAGAGATAGAGTACTTTAGCACCCACTCGAAGAGGTGCGTTATACTCTAACATTATGTATGAGAGAACAACTCCCCAACAATATCTTTATTGAAAAAGTCTATAGTTTAAATTGAATTTAGCCAACAATCCGTGGGGTAGCAGCTTTAAATGTTATAAACGGAGTACCTGAAGTTTGATCTGCGGTCTAGTACTACTGCGATGAAATAGTGATGAGTATTAAACTTGATGTTGCAGTCACTGCAAGTAGTAGTAGTAGTAGTATATACTTGATGGATTGAGTGACATTGTCTGTAGGTTATTGATACAGAGCTTACAGTGGCACATGGACTCTGTCACTGATCAGACTGCGGACATTATAAGACCTCTAAGAATTGTAACCAGCCTTCTCGACAGAGCAGAGATTGGTAAATTATGTAGTTGTCTTCTTATATTACCACACATATACATAATCTATTGTTATGTAACTAGATATTATGTGACTGTAATTTTGTGTAACAGGATTGTTATGAAATGTAACGGTTAGGTAATATTACAGTTATGTATTGTTACTATTCTGTAGTATCACAGTTAGGTAACACCTCTTACATAATTGGAGTTTTATGTAATGGTGTTTCTGGTAATGTTATGGTTACACAAGTTCATGAAGCTGTATTGTTATAAACTTTGTTATTATGTAACTGCGCTGTTACCTATTGTAGCTATTATGTAATATTACTGTTATGTAACATTACTGTTATGTAATATTACTGTTATGTAACATCAATGTGATGTATTATTATTGCTATGTAACATTACTGTTATGTAATATTACTGTTATGTAATATTACTGTTATGTAACATTACTGTTATGTAATATTACTGTTATGTAATATTACAGGCTCTGTGGTGCTGGAAGGAATATTGGTGAATGTGTTCAGGCTCTTGCGAAGGTTTTACTCCACTCATACAGAGAGACAGTTTGCGGACAACTCCCAAATGTCCACCTACTGGTTGGGGCACTCACTCAACCTTGACCTACATTCACTCTCCGTCTACCATACAAAGTGCGTCTATGGAACGTACTCATTTAGTCTAATGCTGTGTGATGATACATAATATATACTTACACGAATACTATTACATAATATATACTTACAAATACTATTACATAATATATACTTACAAATACTATTACATAATATATACTTACAAATACTATTACATAATATATACTTACACAAATACTATTACATAATATATACTTACACAAACACTATTACATAATATATACTTACAAATACTATTACATAATATATACTTACAAATACTATTACATAATATATACTTACAAATAATATTACATAATATATACTTGCAAATACTATTACATAATATATACTTACAAATAATATTACATAATATATACTTACAAATACTATTACACAATATATACTTATAAATAATATTACATATTATATACTTACACAAATACTATTACATAATATATACTTACAAATACTATTACATAATATATACTTATAAATACTATTACATAACATATACTTACAAACACTATTACATAATATATACTTACAAATACTATTACATAATATATACTTACAAATACTATTACATAATATATACTTATAAATACTATTACATAACATATACTTACAAACACTATTACATAATATATACTTACAAATACTATTACATAATATATGCTTACAAATACTATTACATAATATATACTTACAAATACTATTACATAATATATACTTATAAATACTATTACATAACATATACTTACAAACACTATTACATAATATATACTTACAAATACTATTACATAATATATGCTTATAAATACTATTACATAATATATACTTACAAACACTATTACATAATATATACTTACAAATACTATTACATAATATATACTTACAAATAATATTACATAATATATACTTATAAATAATATTACATAATATATACTTACAAACACTATTACATAATATATACTTACAAATACTATTACATAATATATGCTTATAAATACTATTACATAATATATACTTATAAATAATATTACATAATATATACTTACAAACACTATTACATAATATATACTTACAAATACTATTACATAATATATGCTTACAAATACTATTACATAATATATACTTACAAATACTATTACATAATATATACTTATAAATACTATTACATAACATATACTTACAAACACTATTACATAATATATACTTACAAACACTATTACATAATATATACTTACAAATAATATTACATAATATATACTTACAAATACTATTACATAATATATACTTATAAATAATATTACATAATATATACTTATAAATAATATTACATAATATATACTTACAAATACTATTACATAATATGTACTTACACAAATACTATTACATAATATATACTTATAAATAATATTACATAATATATACTTACAAATACTATTACATAATATATACTTACAAATACTATTACATAATATATACTTACACAAATACTATTACATAATATATACTTACACAAATACTATTACATAATATATAGTTACACAAATACTATTACATAATATATACTTACAAATACTATTACATAATATATAGTTACACAAATACTATTACATAATATATACTTACAAATACTATTACATAATATATACTTACAAATACTATTACATAATATATACTTACAAATACTATTACATAATATATACTTACACAAATACTATTACATAATATATACTTACAAATACTATTACATAATATATACTTACACAAATACTATTACATAATATATACTTACAAATACTATTACATAATATATACTTACAAATACTATTACATAATATATACTTACACAAATACTATTACATAATATATACTTACAAATACTATTACACAATATATACTTACAAATACTATTACATAATATGTACTTACACAAATACTATTACATAACATATAGTTACAAACACTAATACGTTACAGCACATACGAGCTGCCCACCAAGCTACGTACAGAGCTACTCAAAGCCTGCAATCTGTTATTTGGTGCGCTGGAGCCAAACTTCATTTGGGAGTTCCTGTCTGACACGTATGAGCGGGTGCTTTGGCCTAGTGATGTCAGACCTGGCACTGACCTTATCATGGCAGAGTATTGTGACATGGTCAACATGTTGTTGTGTATCATGTCATTGGTGAGTCATTTCTTGTGTTTACATCCTGTGTTTGTGTTTATTTACTTGTCATTGAAGGCTTTAAATAAAATTGAATATTTCAACTCTTTTGAAAGGAATGTGTTTGGATGCTCAACCCTTTTGTTATTATCAATTTTTATTTGAAACTTTTCTACCGGACTTCAAAGGATTGATTCATACATCAACTTCTTTTATTTATCACCAATGTAGTTACGTGTATTTTTGTGAGTGTAGTAGCAACTGTGTCTTCTTGCAAGGCCAAATTTCAAAAAGGCTTTTCAAGCGTATTTTACTATTTTGAAGTGACCAATAGAACCAGGATATATGTGACATATAGTGACATATAGTGACTTATAGTGACATATAGTGACTTATAGTGACATATAGTGACATATAGTGACATATAGTGACTCGATGGCACCTCAATGCTGGCATTGTGTTGCAGGGAATCAGGGGCTATTAAATTCTGCATATGCGTTTATATTCACGTATAATCTATTGGGTTGTCTTTCCCGATGTTCCCCATGACTCAAATTAGTTCGGCTTGAACATTCATTGGCGTTGGTTAGCATTCGTTTGGGTTGCCACTGCTAGCCGTTCCTATGATCATTCGAATTGAATCATATGCAAGAGTTGTCCTTCCCTCAACGTGAGTAGCGAGCGCAATAATTATTTTATCCTTATGAGTTAGTAAACACAACCATCGTTGGTAAACCACCACGCTCGTGTTACCAACTAATACGAGTCATATTTGTGGAATGTTTACAGCACATACTAATAGTAATAGTAAGTGGATGAGTAGCAATAAAAACAACAATTAATAATAATTGTAAATGATTAATAAATATGATAAGAACCATAAAAAATGATAATTAATTAATGATAAATTATTATAATAAAATACTAATTATTTATTTATTATTCATAGAAATAATAATAATTTAGTCTGCCCGCTTATCAAACAGAGCTATGATTCTCTGAACTCTTTCAGTTTCCCAAAAGAATAGTAAATATTTTATAATTAAGCTGTTGTTAAACTTGCAAAGAGTCATTACTATATAAATGTAAAAAAAACTGCTGCAGTTAAAAAATAGACAAAAACTGATTTACAGACAAAACACTAGTTTAATGCCTCCTCCACAAAAAAGCTGTTCAAGCAAACGGTTCCGATGTTTCTAATGAATGCTCAACCCGAACGAATACGGATTTAGGAACCGCACTGAGCTAACACGAACGAACCCGAACTAACGCGTACGAGTCACAATTCCCATGACTCGAATGGACGATTTACGAGTTCAACCCAACGAATTCGAACATGGTAATATAGTGTTTACAGTGCTAAGGTTAATTATTTTTGCAAGTTCATTGAAGTGTGTTGAGTGTATCATCGATGAATACTTTATTTATAACTAAATATATCATATTTTTTATCAATTTCCTACCGGTAGTCTTACTAGTAAAGCATTCATTAGCTCACAACTTTTTCTTCCCGCTGAAAACTAAGTTTTTGGCTATCTTTGCTGGGCAAGTTTTTGGCTAATAAGCAATAAAGTTCTTTTTAGTTAAAAACTGAATTATTTTGTATCTAGGGTTTGTAGTTTAATATTTGTTTTACCACAGTTTCTAAATCAGTGTTTATGTGACTATTTTTATGAGTGCGAACGACATCATTTTATCTGTTTTCTTTTCTGCCAAAATAACTGTAAATAACATTTTATTGGTTAAGGGCAGAGTTGCGTCATGGCAATCCGGGTATTCCCGCTCTGATCAAAGCTACTGTTATTACCAGAATTCACTCATTAACAGGAAAGTAATCTCCTCTCAATAAACTCCTCCCTTGAACCAAATTCAATTTTTTAATTGGATAAACTTACCTACAGGTATCAGTATGCAAGGTAACCTTTGTGTTACATTGTCTAGCCCTGGTACAAGCTATTGCACTATAACATGTCTATTCTATTTGACAGGAGACTTATGTAGAGACACAAACAGTCCATCTACCCAGACTATTGTATAATCTACTAAATATGCTCAAGGAGAACATAACAAACACTAGTCTGAGTGATGTGGCGCAGGTACTGCTGCTCTGTAGGCGACTTACTGCGGTTATCACCCCTGCAGATGTCACTTCTGCTGATGATGGTCAGTTCTCTCATGTCCTCTGTGTACATACATAGTGGGTGTGTACGTATTGTGTACTTGTGTGTGTGTACGTGTTGTATGTAGATTGTGTTAGCTGTTTGCTAGCTTTAGCTTTTAAAGTATTGGTTTTTCGCTTAGAAATGATTAATGATGTTCATTTCTTGGTTAGAACTTGAAATGGTCATTGTCCGGATCTGCGACATGGTAATTGTTTTCTGTTAGTAATAAACTTTAAGTTTGTTGTCAATTCATGGCGTGCTTTTTTAGTTTTGTTCTACAGCCAAAAAAGTTTAAAAGCAAGTTTTCTCATTCAGTTGTAACAAAAAGCTGGCTTATAGTTGGTTTTAGCAAAAAATTAAAATTGTTCCGGTGTGTGTCGACTTTGAATTATTATGATATGTTTTGCATTGATTGGTCCATATTTAATTAGTATTTTTAGTTTTTTTATACTGGATGCTCTGTCTGGTAGATTGGCTCTTGATCTCAATTAGGAGTACGTTTTTTGTATTACTGACTGCTGAGTAAAATGTCACAGTCATTTACTAATGCTGACTTTGTGGTTTAGGTGGCGCTGAAGCAGTTACCGTACACGATAGCATTCCGCTCGTACAGGAAGTTCTATGCCAAGGAATTCTACAACCTAAAACATCCAGTTCGTTGGTAGGTAATAAGAGTATTCGCGAACTCTGTTCGCCGAACACATTGCAATAAAAATAATCAGACCGGCAATAAATTTAGTCAATAAATAATCGTTTTGTTCGGAACTTGTGGGTCAACAAAAAGTAGCTCACTGAATAAAAAAAATTATCAACTAGCATTTATTTATATCGTTCGTAGGTCGCGAATGAAACTGAACACTAAATAAATAATAACGAGCGAGTTGATTTTTTTCATTTTCATATACCGGTTTTTTTATTCTTGAAAAATAATGCAAAATAATTGAAAGCGTTCAAAATTTACTAAATTGGAGGAAAACTACAAACTATCCCAGTTTATAACAGTTCAAATTTTATTTGCTTCTTTATTATTTTAAAAATTGGGAGTTATCTTCTTTATGATTTGCTTGGTAAGCTATAACATTTCATTAAATATTTATGTTGTTCTAAACTGATGTTCGATTGCATTTGAGACGTATTGAATTACGAGCACCTATCGTTTTTTGTATTTTGTCCGACGAACATGTCACAAATACTCCTATCGTGTCAGGTGACTGATGTATTTGATTACCAGCCCCACTCGTGTTATGTGCATGTGGTGATCGTTTGACTATTGACCTTAGCGATTGAGTATTTTCCTTGTCTGTTTCTTGTAAAGTCACATACAGAATCACTAGCAATTTATTTGAGGTTATCACCAGGTATCAATCGAGATCAATAAAATCGCTAGCCAGTTTCTTGATCAACCAATCACAACACACTATTTTCAATAATATCATTTCACTCGTAGCTCCCCTATTTATCAACGATTATATAAAATTTGTAAGTTACAGTTTGACCAAAATTGATATTGCTGAAAATTTGCGCAATTTTTTTAGGATTTTCCTCTGTTGCCTAGGAAAGTCGCTAGAGCAAACTCTATGTGTACATGCAGCTGAAGTTTATTTTACTGTTTACCTGTTGCTAGGATACTAATCTGACCTCTAGAAGACATTCGCTACTATCATCGTGCCTTCTGCTCATAGAGATGTCAAGTTTTCCAGTATATTCCACAGAAGGTCAATCTAACAACAACATTAGCCAATCAAGCGACGGTGAGTGGACTAGCTACCTGAGGCTAATAGAGAGAGGTCTGCCCCCCCCCCCCCTTTGTCGGCACATTATATATAGGGCTGACCTCTGGTGGCGGCAATGGCCTGCCTGCAGCTATATGTTAGCATAGAGCTGGAGAGTCTTGTTAATTATTTTTTATGTTATTCACCAAGTAAACAAAAAAGTATTCCTGGTTTCACATTGTTCGTAGTTTGAGCTTACAATTGAATTTGATGTGAAAATGATTTGTTACAGCCGGATAACGGTTTTAACCATGTCCGCCACATGTCAATGTTGTTATGTTTAATAGCTTTATACAACTATCATGCGATATTAATAGCAACATTTGTCATTTTCATTATGTAAGTATTACTAACGAATAATAATTATTTATTATTAACGATTATTTATTACTATCCGAGGTCTCCATTGAGTAATAATTAAATATTTATATATATATCTATTTATATATATAACTATTACAAACAATGTTCACTGCTCACTCAACTCACTCGTATAAATATTATTTATGATGTAAATAATTAATTCACTTGATTTGAGCAGTTTACTCTCCACCAAGAACACTAATTTTTATATAGTTCACTTTGATATTCACAAATAATATTTAATAATAATCAATATCATTTATTATTCATAAGTGGTTCGTATTTGTCAGTAAATTTATGATAACTAACTAATAAATATTTTTTCCATTATTTTATTTTTTAGTTACACTGCATTACGATTAAAAATAGTTTAAAACAAAAAAATGCAATTGCGATCTTTTAGTGTATAAATGCCATTAAGATGCTGTTGAAAACCACATCATTGATCTTCTATGGAAGCTTGCTTAACCTGGGAGTTGTCACACCAATCAGTGTTTTGAGAAGACAAACCTTCAAAGAATCAAAATGAATACTAAAAAGAGAAAAACTTTGTATAATCTTGCTATTATAGGGTCGAAGAGTCTGCCTCCAACACTGGAATTTTATGGTGTGGTGTAGCA
Source organism: Cryptosula pallasiana (assembly GCA_945261195.1). Taxonomy (NCBI): domain Eukaryota; kingdom Metazoa; phylum Bryozoa; class Gymnolaemata; order Cheilostomatida; family Cryptosulidae; genus Cryptosula; species Cryptosula pallasiana. Next base: position 25,648,356 of record OX183136.1, on the reverse strand, counting down.
TTTTCACCGCCTATATGATCGGAAATTATGTGGTTGTCCACACTCTGTATATATAGATATCACTCTCCTACTTGCAAAAAGCTTCAATGTGGATTTTTTCGCGATCTATATTTAACTCTTTTGTGCAGGTTCGGGTGGTGTTGCAGATGTCCCCAACTGGATATTAGCTCTCCTACAAAACTCTTGCTCGTCCACAGCCGACATGGAGTGCCAGTTTATTTGTGCAGCTGTTCTATTTGATCTGATTAAACTTTCTCATCTCTCTCTGGAGACCAATCAGAAGTCACGACCTTTGTACAGACATTTCTCATTGGACAGTGAAACTAGTCTCGCACTGGTTACAGTCAGTATCAAGCCTCTTGTCTCTCAGCATCTCATCAGTAGTATCAGCTGTAAACTAGAGGTCAGTGCTACTAGCCGGTCGTCTGCTACACAACTGTGATCTGCAGCAATTGATTACTTGATAGTCTGCAGAAGAAAACATTTATCAGCAAATAAGTTTGTATTATGTGAAGCTGTTGAAGCTATTTGTTGTAGGATATATTCATGCACATCTGGTCTAACATAGACGTAGAGAAGCTAACATATTCCACAGAGTGTAGTTATCTGATGTCTAGCTTGCTGAGTATTCACTCCGAAAGCAAAGGAAGCAGTAAAACGGATATAGATGACTTGCAGAATGTCATCATAAAGGATCTGACCCACAAAGACCATGGTATCCATCATCTTTTACACTACTGACATTGATGTCTATGCTACTAGTGAAACTAAGTGCTTATGTAGACAATCATGCGCGAGAAATTATTTTTAAAAGGAATTGAGAATATGTTGGAGATTATTTTTTGGTTATTAATATTTAATCTAGAGAGACTTGATCCTTTTAAAATGAACAAAAAGCTCATAATTTTTCATTCAATTGTTTACTTTTTGTATTCGTTGGTTAATGTAGAAGTCTTCTTTTATTCGAGCGAGCTTACAGTTTAACATTACTCACAATACGTCTGCTTCACTTGCATGGGGTCAAGGCAAAAGATGTTACTGTTTTAAGTGTATAGAGCAATTATTTCCCAAATAATTTTTATACTAGTTACTACTAAATTATTTTGCTTATGGAGTTGTTTTCTTTTTGTGTTGAATAGACAACTCCAATGTACCATTTGATTGTTTAGTGAGAAGACTGAAGGCTTACAAGAAATTTTCTCTCTTCTGGCACCAAACTAGACATATACATAACAGCTCCAGTCATATACACCATGTGCTTATGGTAAGTTGTGCTCTATGTCTATGTACACTTACACTTGTGTGCGATACGTGTTACATACCTTGTATCCGCACCATAAATGAAATATACCAGGATTGCCAGCTTCCTTCTCTCTATCGCTCTTTCTCTCAATACTAACACTACCAATGTACTTCCTGTAGGTGGTTCTATCTTCATTGATGTATGAAACGGAGCTCGTACAGGAAGTGATACGCGATTGGCTAATACACGCTGTTGAGTGTGATGACCTCAATAGAGTACTAGAGCCTTACTTGATACTTTTACTGGAGTCAGACACGAGCCGTACCAGCGTACAGCAGCTTGGTGAGTTTCACTAGTTTGTTATACTGTTGTGGTGAGTGTCACTAGCCTGTTATATTGTTGTGGTGAGTTTCACTAGTTTGTTATACTGTTGTGGTGAGTTTCACTAGTTTGTTATACTGTTGTGGTGAGTGTCACTAGTTTGTTATACTGTTGTGGTGAGTGTCACTAGCCTGTTACACTGTTGTGGTAAGTGTCACTAGTTTGTTATACTGTTGTGGTGAGTGTCACTAGTTTGTTATACTGTTGTGGTAAGTCTCACTAGTTCGTTATACTAATGTGGTGAGTGTCACTAGCCTGTTATAATGTTGTGGTGAGTGTCACTAGTTTGTTATATTGTTGTGATGAGTGTCACTAGTTTGTTGTACTGTTGTGGTGAGTGTCACTAGTTTGTTATACTGTTGTGGTGAGTTTCACTAGTTTGTTATACTGTTGTGGTGAGTGTCACTAGTTTGTTATACTGTTGTGATGAGTGTCACTAGTTTGTTATACTGTTGTGGTGAGTGTCACTAGTTTGTTATACTGTTGTGATGAGTGTCACTAGTTTGCTGTACTGTTGTGGTGAGTGTCACTAGTTTGTTATACTGTTGTGGTGAGTGTCACTAGTTTGTTGTACTGTTGTAGTGAGTGTCACTAGCCTGTTATACTGTTGCGGTGAGTTTCACTAGTTTGCTGTACTGTTGTGGTGAGTGTCACTAGTTTGTTATACTGTTGTGGTGAGTGTCACTAGTTTGTTGTACTGTTGTAGTGAGTGTCACTAGCCTGTTATACTGTTGCGGTGAGTTTCACTAGTTTGTTATACTGTTGTGGTGAGTGTCACTAGTTTGTTATACTGTTGTGGTGAGTGTCACTAGCCTGTTGTACTGTTGTAGTGAGTGTCACTAGCCTGTTGTACTGTTGTGGTGAGTTTCACTAGCCTGTTGTACTGTTGTAGTGAGTGTCACTAGCCTGTTGTACTGTTGTGGTGAGTTTCACTAGCCTGTTGTACTGTTGTAGTGAGTGTCACTAGCCTGTTGTACTGTTGTGGTGAGTTTCACTAGCCTGTTGTACTGTTGTAGTGAGTGTCATTAGCCTGTTGTACTGTTGTGGTGAGTGTCACTATCCTGTTATACTGTTGTGGTGAGTGTCACTAGCTTGTTGTACTGTTGTGGTGAGTGTCACTAGCCTGTTATACTGTTGTGGTGAGTGTCACTCGCTTGTTGTACTGTTGTGGTGAGTGTCACTAGCCTGTTGTACTGTTGTGGTGAGTGTCACTAGCCTGTTATACTGTTGTGGTGAGTGTCACTAGCCTGTTGTACTGTTGTGGTGAGTGTCACTAGCCTGTTATACTGTTGTGGTGAGTGTCACTAGCCTGTTGTACTGTTGTGGTGAGTCATGTCTACTATTTATTTAAATAACCTTTAGAGTTACTCTTTCTTAGCCATTGAGTCGTACATCCACTACTGATTGATATCATACTATTTACTTCAATTGGCGCGATACTTTCGCTAATGAGGTTGATTTACTTTTTAGCGGCGCTAGATATGACAATAGAGTTTGATACATTTTTACTCTCTCCTTCCTCGTTCAGGTGCTGCAGAGGCTAAGTTGAGGAATGTAGAGGTAGCTAGCAGTAAAATGTCTACAAACCAGAATGGTAAACTCTACAAGACCAACTCAACCAGATCAGCTAGTTAGTATATATAACTGTTAGCTATAACACCCAGCTCTCATGGTTAATTATGTAACACAAAAACTTTGTGGGGAGGCAACTCTATTAGATATAGAAAAATAGAGCGTTCTAATGAGTAAATTACATATGATTTTGGCCTTTGCTTGTAGCTAGTAGCAGAAATGTTAGCCCTCGGACTCACCCGCGTGTGACTAGGGACGGCAAAATAGCACCCGCACACTTGCAGAGAGACTCTGAAAGCTCCGAGTCTACTACACAATGTAATGGTGCGAAGGCGCTAAACCCATTTGGTACAGTCAGTGAACTAGATCATCTCATCTTTGATGGCTTCACTCCTCATGAGTCCCTCAAGAGTCGCTGGTGGGTGACTTGTACGCTGACTTGGACATTGACTTGTGTACGCTGACTGTTTGCTGACCAATTGGGTGATAACTTGCTTTTCATAAAGTTTTGGAAGATTAATAATGCCTTGTACGCATTCGCTCCAGGCATTTCTCACGTTTTGATCAACAATTCTGATTTCTCTGGAGTTGTCTGCTCATTGGGGAGGTGATTACTAATTTTATATGCTGCCACTGTTATACCCCGTGTACATCTACCGATTAGCTCATGATTTGCCTTATCGATTGAAGATTTCCTTGCATCCGTTTCCTGTGTGACGTAATGAAATAATCGGTAGCGTTTTATTTGAGGCTATTGGTAGGTTTTGCTCGTGGTCAAAAAATCGGTAGATATTTTGTGATTGGACCAATCATATCACCGTTCGCGGTTTTAATGTTTCCAAAAAAACTGTCAAGTGCAATTATTTTTAGATGAAGAATCGTTTTTTAGTGTCCCGTCTTTGTTGTTTTAAATCACTTTATGGGTAACTATGGAAAAAATGTAGCGAGTTTCACCGGTATTGCGTGAGAATGGCAATTGGAGAAAAAATAGGGGAAACTCCTTGACGTCATCTCCAATCGGTAAGGACAAATCGGTAGGTAATCGGTAGATGTACATGTAGCATAAGTCATCCAAATATTGATAATCACAAATATTTCCTTGATAACAGGCTGTTTGTAAATTCCTTTATATGCAAACTACATGTGCATAATCCCAAAATTTAATCAGAGGATTTAAACTTGATAAGTTGATAATTAGAGATTGAAGTAGACCATAGACATTGCATACCATAGACCATAGACATTGCATATCATAGACCATAGACATTGCATACCATAGACCATAGACATTGTATACCATAGACCATAGACATTGCATACCATAGACCATAGACATTGCACACCATAGACCATAGACATTGTATACCATAGACCATAGACATTGCACACCATAGACATTGTATACCATAGGCATTGTATACCATAGACATTGTATACCATAGACATTGTATACCATAGACATTGTATACCATAGACATTGTATACCATAGACACTGTATACCATAGACATTGTATGCCATAGACACTGCATACTATAGACCATAGGCATTGTATACCATAGACCATAGACATTGCATACCATAGACCATAGGCATTGCATACCATAGACCATAGGCATTGTATACCATAGACCATAGACATTGTATACCATAGACCATAGACATTGCATACCATAGACTATAGACATTGTATACTTCACATCAGTGCATTTATTGAAATTATAATTGGTAATAAATTTTATTTAGTGAAAAGTACCAGTTTATAACTCTATATGTGTTTATACAAATAGAAAAAATGAAAATATGAATTGATAAAATTACAATAATGTTGTGCGAAGAGAAAACAACTCCAGAGTGATAAAAAATAAAAATTTCTATTTATTGTCAAATCCTAGAAACTAACGTGAAAAATTTAAATGTGTTTTAAATTTTGATCACTATACTCAAATACATTTGCATCCAGAAGTTGTCTCTCAATGAACTTACCAACTTTATTTGAATCATTCTAGAAGTTGTATTCTCTTTTCTTCCAACTTGTAGGGCTTCCATTAGCAATGGTCACTGTGAAGTTAAATCGTCGCCAGTAAAGTTGGATGAGAAGCCAGAAGCCCCACAACAGAAAGTAGCAGCTGAACGGCGGGTGGATGAAGTATCAACAAATCCTTTTCTGTCTGAGCCCAGCGATGATGAGTCATCACCTCAACCCGCTGCTTGTAGCAGCTCCATACCGCTGCCAGACAAAGGCCAATCCTATCGCAGCAAGGAAGAGCCTCCACCATTGCCAGATGACAACGCTGAGCAGGTGGCTGAAGAGTTGGTTGATGACATTCAAGCTAATGCTATAGATGTCAGTGCACAGAGTGGAGAACCTCCAGTGAAGACCACCCAAGTGTCAAATAATGGAGTGACAGGAGCAGACACTGACCAGCAGGTGGTTGATGTCTTGTCTTCTGTGACATGTACAGAGTCAGTATCTTCTACCGCCAGTAGTGCCATTGACCAACAGGTGAGTCACATGTGGTCAACCTGTCACGTGATGCAATATTCTTTGTTGACAGTTTATATAGCTATGGCCTGTATTTACTTGCACCTCACGACATGTTGCCTCATAGAAATCCTAACTTAACCACCTTACTATTGACCTTATGAACTCACTTGACCTATCCATCTCCTTTGACTTAATATCTTCACTTTAGACCTGTTACCTTTCTCTTGGCCTAGTGACCTCACTTCTGACCTAACGACCTCATATGACCTCTACCTAGATACCACTGTTAATGTCAATTTCATTGATTATAACTTATTTCCCTGATTGATTGGCGATGCCATTTTCTTTCACATCCTGCTAGTCTCCTAACAAAAATAACTCAACCATTAACGCAGAATTATTTTGATGGATGGCCATTGACATTTATGTTATTTATAAGATGTTTATGTCATATATTCATATGTCTATGTCACAGGATGAGCTGTCGGCAGAAGAAAGTGACAAGTTGGCTCGTCTGCACGGTTTTGTACTTTTGTATGACCAATGCTACGATACGGAGAGGGTGCTGTTTGCTCTCTCCGTTATACAGGTTGGTTGGAGTTGTGGGTTAATGCAATACCTTAGCTAGCGAGTCATGTGGTGTCACAATACCAGTGCTACTTTTTATAGAAAGTGATAGCTGTTAGCCATGTGCTAGTACAACACCAGTGCTAGCTAGCCATGTGGTATTGCAATACTTGAGCCAACTAGTCATGTGGCAGTACAATACCAGTGCTAGCTAGCCATATGGTATTACAATACTTGAGCCAACCAGTCATGTGGCAGTACAATATCAGTGCTAGCTAGCCACGTGGCAGTACAATACCACTGCTATGGTTTATAGAAAGTGATAGCCGTTAGCCCCAGTCTGGTACTCTCTAACCTCACAACCTCTCCCTGCTTTGATACACAACTACTCAACCTGCTGGCCAGACATCGCCGGTCGTTGGAGGGAGACAACTACTACACAGAGCTGAACGCAGAGGAAGTGATATCACTGAAGAATACAAGACTTTTAGAGATACTTGTCACTGTGTGCTTGTACTTCTGGCGAAGGTGAATATTGGTAGTCATAGTGATTTCCAGCATGTCAGTTGTTGATGTAACACAACTAGTACGAGTCATGATTGTTAGGCATGAGATATTGGAAGTAAGGTTGCTAATGATTTCTTTATGAATTTGTGTTCTGTTTTAACTACATTTTAGTCTTCAATTTTTTGACAAAAATTGTTCGCAGATTTAATCGTTACACATTGCCGAGCATTTAGCTCTTCCTGTTGTTTTTTGCTCACAATTGTTAAAGGATTTGTAGTAATATAATATTTACTGTGAAACTCGCATAAATCGATCCCGGAGAAATTAATTGAGCGGTTTCTTCAATGTCCCAAACATCAGCCACTGAAAATGGTTACACATATTTCAATATTGTCAGTTCTAATTCAACAAAAAATTTTGCAACTTTGTTACTTTTAACACCAATTGTCACACAGATTCTATAAAAATCCTCCAATAAAGCATAATATCTGCAGCCTCAGTTCTTCTATTGCATTGAGTTGCAAAAATTTTGTCAACGTAGATCACACTCTATGTGAATCATAGACTCAAAGAATTATCTTCTCTTGTGATTGACAAAAAATTTGAAATGCTATCGATACGATGCATGAGCAAGTAACTTCAACACTTGAGTTTTTGGTTACTGAAATGTATTCAATCTCGGAATATAACAAAGATCTAAGGCTATCTACCAATCACCAATAAAAAACCATAAATCTCATCGAGTCAGTGTGATCTAAACTTGTTATTTTTGCGAGGTAACAAATAAGCAGCTGATATCAATAAATTACTAATTACTTACTATGTTTCCATCGCATGACAAATTATCGCCAATTTTCTGTAGTTTGTTACCACTAATAATTTGCGACAATGGCATTTATTTCCACTACTAAAGGTTTTATCATAGTAATTGTTGGTACTTGTTTAAATGATTATTGCCAATTGGTAAAACATTTTATCAATTGATAATCATTTCAAGAAATAAACAAAATGCAAATTTTATTTTTCGTTATTATTGTTTATTATCATGATTAGCATCAAAATAGTAATTATTAAAATAACAGTGATTATTATTAATTAGTGATACTTCAAGTTGTCATTATTATTAAAATCTATTCACAATGTAAGTCAAGTGGAAGAAATGTCCGGAAGTTTTCATAGTATTTATAATACTTTTTTTTATTTTTTAGTTACAATATCGATTATTGTATATTTATAGTCTCCTAAGGTATGTTTGGGCAATTCAATACTATCCATAATTAAATGTGATTTTCTTTGTCGTTCAACATTGAATTAAGTGGTTTTCACTTATTCTCATTTCACTTGAGGTCTTCATCATAAAGCACCATCTGCTAATTATTTCAACTCTTACTACAACCTCGTTACACCGTACTGTTACAGCTACCACATGCAGAATCATGACCCACACGGCTGCGTCACACGTAACAGTCATGTACAGCTGAGAGCCATTAACCTTTTGATGACCTTGCTGACAGACGTCACCCACATATTAGCTGACTCCCCCAAAGGTTTCCCGCAGTACATGGTAGATGTAATGTATCGGTGTAAGGTGGTCAAAACTTGCATATTCCACCTTCAGTGTCTGCTGGAGAACAGAGAGAGCAAACTGTCTGCTGTTGGTGAGTGTCCGTTCAGACAATTGCTATCGGAGGCCCCCTTGGTCTCATTTGTGGTCGTGTAATATGGCTAACACCACGAAATATTCGTCTGAAATATTTGGAATAGTCTTTTCTAGTTTGAATTTCCCAAACAATTCAGATTTGTCTCCCTTGATGTCAGTCACTACAGTGCATTTTCTGTGTGGAACATTAAATAGATAAAAAATCGCTGTGCTGGGTATAACACGTATTAATGGTAGGGAAAGTTATTGTTGATTTTGTTAATAGTCTGGGTGAAAGTGATTGACTCAAATGTGGCCAGTGCTTCCACGAGTAGACAGTCTAGCTTTGAAGTTGTGTTCTACTGGCTAACGGTTACTGGTTACTGAGTGCGGCTAATAGATCTATTACCTTATAGGGGAACGTTAGTCATTGAAATTCAAGTAAACTGTTACAAGTCTTGAGTTTTGTATGTGATTCTATCCATAGAGTTAACTGTCTCTGTTACTAATTCGTTTCTATGATCAACTTCCTCTCAGTAAGCAAACTGTTCGTGAATTGTTGTTGTCGTCAAAAAATAATAATATCGTAAATTGCTATTTTTTGTTGTCACAATAAAAGAAGCCAAAATAGATAATAAATAAATAAAGTTGTGTAGTTGTCCAGCACAACCAGAAAGTTTTCTATCCGAAGTTTTGGATTGTGGAATAATATATATTAATTATTGCCATTTGCTTATTTGTATATGAATAATAAGTGATGATGATGAACTTGGTTTATTCGTTTTACAGAAATATTTATGCATAATTTGTGGCATGTAAATGGTGTCCAGTTTGATTTAGTGGCCGATTTGGGTTGATTTGGGTTAGTGGTTGATTTGGGCTAGTGGTTGATTTGGGCTAGTGGTCGATTTGGACTAGTGGTCGATCTGAGTTAGTGGTTGATTTAGGTTACTGATCGATTTGCATTTGTGATCGATTTGGGTTAGTGATCGATTTGGGTTAGTGATCGATTTGGGTTAGTGATGAATTGGGTTAGTAGTGGATTTATTAATAAGAATAAATCCTTGACAATTGGCCTCTGGACTATCCCAAAACCCGACAGCGGCTACTCACTTAGGTAGTGATGATTTGATAGGCTACTGTTGATTTAACAGATGGTTGATTGGTCAGTCAATGTGCCTTTGCAGGAGCCAGCCACGATGCATCTGTAGATATCCAGATGTTCAGGAAGTGCCTGCAGCTGGCAGAGTGTCTTATACGACTCGAGTCTAAACTCTTAATGGTCCATGAACACCAGAACTCCTCTGTCAAAGGTAAGACAACTCCTCTCTCGAATGGACACTGATCCTCTCAAAATATTGCCATGCAAGAAAAAGCTTTTTAATCAGTGTTTATTAATTTAAAACATTTGTTTTATTACCCAATTTTGCAAAACAAATTCTTTTGTTAAAAAAATGAAATTTGCTCGTAGTATGTTGATTTTATGTATTCCGTTAGATGTTTCAGTAGAAATTATTCAAAATTGTACGATTGTAGCTGGAAATGCCATGGGCACAATAAACATGATTCTTTTAGTGAACTGATTAGAGACATTTATACTTTTATACTTTTGAAAAATGTGTCTTTTTTACAGTATTTTAATAATTATTTTAGTAGATGGAGTATTTACAATTTTTATGTCAATTGACAAGTTTCGTACAGTCATAAACTGGTATTTTTGAATTTGACTTTAATATTGTTGTCAGCATTGCAACAATATTACTTATGTAATAAATACTTCAGTTCAAGTGTTTAAATAGAGCATGTGAAAACATTTAAAAAACTCTAAATTATTATCCCACCGACAGCACTGAATTGCCGTCGCTAATTATGTCAATTTATTGACCCGTATCATATTAATTGGTTATTGATTTATTGGCTTTTTTATTTACATTTCCGACTTTTTCAAGCTATTAAAATAGTTTTTTGCTTAAACAGCTCCTATATTAATAAAGTTATCGTATTTAAAGTTTGTTTGTTTTAAATCTTGCTGGGTATGCTATAGGAAAATTTCTACATGCCCATCTTTTCACCTTGTTTACTGTTTCCTTAGTTATCTTAATTTACCTCATAGTCAAGGTGAGATAACCCCTGGTAAGTTGTTATTTTTAGTGAATGCTATTACATAGTCCAAGATGATGATTTGTGATATTATTGTAGGTGGAGCTCCAGTTCTGTTCAAGCGTATGATGTTCTCACACCCGTCCCTAGTCAGCAGCCTCAACGCTCACTTATCTCAAGCTAAGTATGCAGCAGTGCATCACCAATGGGTGTCTCTCATCACCAATTCTCTCCCTCACGTCCTCTCTCAGTCCATAACAGCTGACGTGGTGCAGAGTGTCATTGTGAGAATGTGTGAGATCTTTGACAGGGTCAGCGGTGAGGACAGCACAACTCTTAGTAGGTCAGTAACCCTTATGGTTTGGATATAGGTCAGTGATCTCTATAGTCCTGATATAAGTCCGTGACCTATTTAGTCTGGATGTAGGTCAGTGAGCTTCATTTGAGTCGGTGACCCATATAATCTTGATTTAGGCCAGTAACCACGGTAATCCTTATTAGGTCAATGACCCATATAATTCTCAAGCAGATCAGTAACATAACACATCATGGATCCATTCCATATAACTATTGGTCTGTTTAGTTGATAAATAATTATTAATATTGAATTGGATTTACCACTTATGCCACTGTGAGTGTATTTGTGTTCCTTGACACCCCATGTTCTCTTGAACCATTCCTAGCTGTCAGTTGCGGGTCAAGTTATGTACTTGTAAATTTATATTAACTACTGCGTATATCTATGCACAAACATCTAAAACTCTATTGTCTACCGACTAATTGTCTACACACATCTAATATTGTCTACAGACATCTTTTTTTTGTTTGCAAACATCTATTGCTGTCTACACACGTCTAATATTGTCTACAGACATCTAATATTGTCTACAGGCATATAATATGTATTGTCTACAGTTTTCTATTATTGTATACAACTATCTATTAGGGAATTGGAAGGAATGTAGACAGGAATAAACGTTGACAGAATGAATGCAGACACAGTTGGAATGAACGTAGACACATTCTGGAATGAACGTAGTCAGACCTGGAACGAATGTTGACTATGCTATAAACAAGAAAATTTCAACTTTCATTCCCGGATGTGTCTACGTTGGTTCTTGGCAATATATAACATATAATTTGGACTTTTTTTCCAGGAGTCGTCTACTTTGGGAAAAAATGGTAATTTATTTCATTCCTGGAATGAACGTCAAAACGGAAATTTATATATTGCCAGGAATGAATGTCGATACTTCCTAGAATGAACGTCGAGTTTTTCTTCTCTCTAACATGGTCGACTTTCATTCCTGGTCTGTCGACGTTCATTCCAGGATGTGTCTATGTTCATTCCAGCTATGACTGCATTCATTCCTGTCGACGTTCATTCCTGTCTATGCTTGTTCCAAATTCCATCTATTATTATCCACAATTTTCTATTATTGTCGACAGATATCCTCCGGACTATGTCCAGCAGCTACTGGAGGGATTCACTGTCATTTGCCACTTCTGCTTTATGGATCTAAACAGCAATCTGATTGGACAGTCAGAGGACAGTAAGCCAACTGGTATCAGCACCAGTCAGATTTTGTCCAATCTAGTCAGCGTTTTCAACCCTCTGAGCTCTGCCATCAAAAATAAACTCGGCTCCTCTGAGCGAGAGAGTGCAGGTGATTGTGTGTACTTGTACTTTATGGTGAGGTGATTGTGTGTACTTATACTTTATGGTGAGGTGATTGTGTGTACTTATACTTTATGGTGAGGTGATTGTGTGTATTTATACTGTATGGTGATGTGATTGTGTGTACTTATACTTTATGGTGAGGTGATTGTGTGTACTTATACTGTATGGTGATGTGTTTGTGTGTACTTATACTTTATGGTGATGTGTTTGTGTGTACTTATACTTTATGGTGAGGTGTTTGTGTGTACTTATACTGTATGGTGATGTGATTGTGTGTACTTATACTTTATGGTGAGGTGATTGTGTGTATTTATACTGTATGGTGATGTGATTGTGTGTACTTGTACTTTATGGTGATGTGTTTGTGTGTACTTATACTGTATGGTGATGTGATTGTGTGTACTTATACTTTATGGTGAGGTGATTGTGTGTATTTATACTTTATGGTGAGGTGCTTGTGTGTACTTATACTTTATGGTGATGCGATTGTGTGTACTTATACTTTATGGTGAGGTGATTGTGTGTACTTATACTTTATGGTGAGGTGATTGTGTGTATTTATACTTTATGGTGAGGTGATTGTGTGTACTTATACTTTATGGTGAGGTGATTGTGTGTACTTATACTTTATGGTGAGGTGATTGTGTGTACTTATACTTTATGGTGAGGTGATTGTGTGTACTTATACTTTATGGTGAGGTGATTGTGTGTACTTATACTTTATGGTGAGGTGATTGTTTGTACCTATACTGTATGGTGAGGTGATTGTGCGTACTTATACTTTATGGTGATGTGATTGTGTGTACTTATAATGTATGGTGATGTGATTGTGTGTATTTATACTTTATGGTGAGGTGATTGTGTGTACTTATACTTTATGGTGAGGTGATTGTGTGTACTTATACTTTATGGTGAGGTGATTGTTTGTACCTATACTGTATGGTGAGGTGATTGTGCGTACTTATACTTTATGGTGATGTGATTGTGTGTACTTATAATGTATGGTGATGTGATTGTGTGTATTTATACTTTATGGTGAGGTGATTGTGTGTACTTATACTTTATGGTGAGGTGATTGTGTGTACTTATACTTTATGGTGAGGTGATTGTGTGTATTTATACTTTATGGTGAGGTGATTGTGTGTACTTATACTTTATGGTGATGTGATTGTGTGTACTTATACTGTATGGTGAGGTGATTGTGTGTACTTATAATGTATGGTGATGTGATTGTGTGTACTTATACTTTATGGTGAGGTGATTGTGTGTACTTATACTTTATGGTGAGGTGATTGTGTGTACTTATACTTTATGGTGATGTGATTGTGTGTACTTATACTGTATGGTGAGGTGATTGTGTGTACTTATAATGTATGGTGATGTGATTGTGTGTACTTATACTTTATGGTGAGGTGATTGTGTGTACTTATACTTTATGGTGAGGTGATTGTGTGTATTTATACTTTATGGTGAGATGATTGTGTGTATTTATACTTTATGGTGAGGTGATTGTGTGTACTTATACTTTATGGTGAGGTGATTGTGTGTACTTATACTGTATGGTGAGGTGATTGTGTGTACTTATACTTTATGGTGAGGTGATTGTGTGTACTTATACTTTATGGTGATGTGTTTGTGTGTACTTATACTTTATGGTGAGGTGATTGTGTGTACTTATACTGTATGGTGATGTGATTGTGTGTACTTATACTTTATGGTGAGGTGATTGTGTGTACTTATACTGTATGGTGATGTGATTGTGTGTACTTATACTTTATGGTGAGGTGATTGTGTGTACTTATACTTTATGGTGAGGTGTTTGTGTGTACTTATACTTTATGGTGAGGTGATTGTGTGTACTTATACTTTATGTTGAGGTGATTGTGTGTACTTATACTTTATGGTGAGATGATTGTGTGTATTTATACTTTATGGTGAGGTGATTGTGTGTACTTATACTTTATGGTGAGGTGATTGTGTGTACTTATACTTTATTGTGAGGTGTTTGTGTGTACTTATACTTTATGGTGAGGTGATTGTGTGTACTTATACCTTATGGTGAGGTGTTTGTGTGTATTTATACTTTATGGTGAGGTGTTTGTGTGTACTTATACTTTATGGTAAGCTGTTCCTGTGCCTCTGTTTAGTTAAAATTAAACTTTGGAATACATTAACATGTACTTCTAGCATGTACTTTTAACATGTACAAATGACATGTGCAACAGTAGAGTTTGTGGTATTTAACAGATGCAATGATAGAGTTTGTTATATAAATCAGGTGTAGCAGATGGTGATCTGAGACTAAAATGTCGGGATCGTCTGCTCAGTATGATGCCCAAGATCCTATCCAGTGTTAGTACATTATGGAGGGCAGCTCAGCTAGCTGACAACCAAAAGGTAAGTTTCTCAGCTACATGTGCGTTGTTTATGTGATGTATTCATTGAAGTGATATAATTAGTTATTGGGTTCTTTTATGGTTGTGCAATTAGTTATTGGGTTCTTTTAGGTTGTACAATTGGTAATTGGGTTCTTTTAGGTTGTACAATTAGTTATTGGGTTCTTTTAGGTTGTACAATTAGTTATTGGGTTCTTTTAGGTTGTACAATTAGTTATTGGGTTCTTTTAGGTTGTACAATTAGTTATTGGGTTCTTTTAGGTTGTACAATTGGTAATTGGGTTCTTTTAGGTTGTACAATTAGTTATTGGGTTCTTTTAGGTTGTACAATTAGTTATTGGGTTCTTTTAGGTTGTACAATTAATTATTGGGTTCTTTTAGGTTGTACAATTGGTAATTGGGTTCTTTTAGGTTGTACAATTGGTAATTGGGTTCTTTTAGGTTGTACAATTAGTTATTGGGTTCTTTTAGGTTGTACAATTGGTTATTGGGTTCTTTTAGGTTGTACAATTGGTAATTGGGTTCTTTTAGGTTGTACAATTAGTTATTGGGTTCTTTTAGGTTGTACAATTAGTTATTGGGTTCGTTTAGGTTGTACAATTAGTTATTGGGTTCTTTTAGGTTGTACAATTAGTTATTGGGTTCTTTTAGGTTGTACAATTAGTTATTGGGTTCTTTTAGGTTGTACAATTAGTTATTGGGTTCTTTTAGGTTGTACAATTAGTTATTGGGTTCTTCAGCCCCATCCTACACAACTACACAGAGCAGCTGCTGGGATCTGTTGCTGTGGTATGGAGTGACAGGTTAGCATCTCTTGACTAATTGCTAGTAATTATTACTGTTGTCTGACTGTTACTGAGTCCTGATCACTCTCCACGTTGCTTCACTTTGAAGGTCGGATGTAATTGATGTTTTTTTTCTAGTTTCTTATTTTTAAGAAAAACTGCGTAAAATGTTGCAAATGTAAAATAGGTCCAAATTATTTTGAACAATGGTGAGTTCTCTCTCGTGTACTTTTTTACAACTATCAACTATTTTTTAATTTACTAGTAAATAGTTTAAATTTAATTATTGCTGTCTTTAGAGCATCAACGTTGCGGTAAACATAATTGCGGTGATGATTTTTCTATAACTGACAAAGAATAGTATATGCCACGTAGTTGAAGTTTTGCCAAACTAGATTATATATAAGTATTACGTAATTATTGAGATATTGGCCACAAAACATTGCCACACCTGCCTCTAGCTATGCAGATAATAGTGAATTTATCAACTTGCAGAAAAAAAGCTGCAACATCAATTTTCGTCATTTTTTACAATCTTAATTTGATTCTTTTGTGTGAAGCCCTTTTTTATGCGAACAATAAAAGTTTTCATGACTCTGCCATATTTTATTTTGTGTTTTTGTGTATCAAAAGAAATACCACATAGAAGATATTATCTATTGTGTTTATACTACATATATGCACAGCTAATGAGAGCACAACTCCGTAGCAACCTCTTCCTCATGTAATTACCTGAAATGCTAAATGTTGCTCATATTTGGTAAAAATTCTATGTCACAGCTCCTTCACAGCTTATTATTTTATATCTTATTTTAGCTTTTCGACAACACAAAAAAGCTTGTTCAACAAACCTTTTGGTTCTATCAAACATCAATGTATCAGTTATATCAATTGTGATCGATTGTGATAGATTGTGATCAATTGATATGATGCAGCTGAAATCAGATTGAATCAAGTGCAAATTGTAAACAGAAAGTTGTTCGTTCCCCTATTCAATTAGATTTTTTTTCTGATGTATAATTCCTTCTCATAAGCTGATTTGTGTTTCGTATGTAAATTGCATTATATTGTGTTGCAATCGATCAATATTTGTATCACTTATTCGCTCTGCACATTTTATCAATTAATTAATGTATTTGCTTGTTTTTCAACTGGTTTGTTCTTCAACCTGACATTTTTTTGGTGTTTTACAGCCAAGATGGGGCTATTGGTACGGCCCCTCAATCTACCCAATCTACATTAGTGGAACTGCTGCTATGTATCAAAGCGTTGCCAATGGATACCATTGTAGACAAACTTAGTGTGGTGATGAAACGCCCTCCCAGCACTAACCATCAGACAAATTCTAGAGTGAGTCTGTGTTATTGTATATATGGCAGGTCTGTGACATGTGTGACAGGTTGTTTGACATACATAGAAAGGTGTGTGATTGGCAGGTTTGTTACATGTATGGCAGGTCATTTGTCTAGTAAGACTATTCATTCACTATGTTCCCATGGGGCGAATTCGTTTGGATTGAACTCATTTTTCGTCAATTCTGGTCTTGGGAATTGTGACTCGTTTGAGTTGGTTCGAGTTGGTTCGGGTTTGTTCGTGTTGGCTCAGTGCGGTTCCTCAAACTGCCTTCGTTTGGGTTGAGCATTCATTAGGATCATGGGAATCATTCGTGTTAATGAATTCAAATTTGTTCGAGTTGCTTTTTTGAGAAAAAGGCGTTAAACTGGCGATTTGGCTGTAAATCAGTGTTTGCTTATTTTCCAACTAGTTTTTTCATTCAAATAATAATAATCTTTTGCAAGTTTAACAACAGCTTAGTTATAAATTATTTACCATTTGTTCGGGAAACTGAATCATAGCTCTGTTTGATAAGTGGGCAAACGAAATTATTATTATTTTTATAATACTTGCCAAAAAAATTATTTTTTTTATTGTTTAGAATGATTGATTTATTTATTATGAATAGTTATTTATCATTTAATTCTATAATTATTAGCAATTGTTGCTTTTACTATTATTCATCTCCTCACTACTATTACTAGTTTATGTTAAGAAAATTCCAAAAATTTGACTGGTATTACTACTTAGTAATACGAGCGCGGTTGTTTACTATCTCACTACGATAAAATAATTATTGCGCTCGCTACTCACTGTAAAGGAAGGACAACTCCTGCATATGATTCAATTTGAATTATCATAGGAACGGTTAGCAGTGCCAACCCAAATGAATGCTAACCAACTCGAATGAACGTCCAATCCGAACGAATTCGCACCATGGGAAAATTGTGAATGTGAGGTGTGACAGATTGGTGACATGTATAGCTAGCAAGTGGTTGACTGGTGAGTAGCAGGTTATGAAAAGTGTGTGATTTGTAGGTTGTCCATAACCTGTTGAATTGTGTTGTATTTTCTTTTTATGCACTGCAGTAACAAGTTCTGTCTGTGTGTCTGTGTAATGTTGTCTGCATATAATTGTTCTCTCTAACACTTTGTCTAATATTTCCTGTCAATAATCAGGAGTTATACTCACAGCTTGAGCTCCTTCACTCAAACATTACTTGGGGTGAGAGGGAGCAGGTAATGTTATTGCATACACCCACCCCTTGTCTTGTGCTTGTCTACTTTGAACAAAACTCAAGCCAACAATTGTCTCAATGCCTCAGTTTACCTGCCTACCTTGATTTAATTGGTAGAATCTGCGGGTAAATTGTTGGCGTTGTAGACAGTTGTTTAGTTAGATAAACGCTGTCCTGAACTCTCCACACGTCTATGCATGCAGACATATTTGAACTGGCAGTAGATTACAGTTACACATACTTACTAAAACTCACTATGCTTTATGCATGTTTGTTTGAGCATGAATGTACATGTCTATGTGCTGTCACTTTGGGATGTGGTGTCTAGTGCAAACTCTTACATTAGATGTTGAGCAGATAGCTCCAACCTACACAAAAAGGGGAGATAAATTCTTATAGTATATGAACAAGATAAAAATGGTGAGGTAGATTTGTTGTAGATTTTGGAAACATCTGGTTGTCAGCTAAATCTTTTACTGTTACTGAATAATGCTTGATGAGTCATTATGGCACCACTCGGAGTGAGATCTTTTGGCGTAATATCTATATACGACTAGTTACAGTAAGATATGTTGTATTGGTATATACACCACTACTCACAGTAAGGTTTGTCAGTAAGGTATATACACCCCTGCCGACAGTAAACTATGCTGGTTAGGTATATATACCACTTCTTACAGTAAGACATGTCGGTGAGGTATATATAGCACTACTTACAGTAAGACATTTGGTTAGGTATATCTACCACTGATTACAGGTTCTACTACAACTCAGTTGTCTCAAGTTCCTCAGAGGTTACATCATTAAGACTCCCTCAATAGCTAAGAGTAGCCTCAGTTCCGTATGCTCTCTGCTTAAACACTGTCTGCAACTGGGACTGCCCGCCCCTGGAGTACTGCTTCTTTTTGAGTGAGTCTTAACCAGATGTATTATGATCTGATGTGGCTACTCAGCGTAATGACATCAGCTCTAGTGTGACGTAGGGTTGGTGGAAAAATTGATATTTATTATTTTGCTTCAGTTTTTTGGTATTTACAGAAATGTGCAGCTAGAATAATAAATATTTTACTTGTTTAAAATATTTTTTGATTTGGGGCATCTGAAACAGGAAACAGAAATTGGTCGCTTTTATTTTTAAATTATCAAGTCCTTGCTTGCAACATGAATATGTCAAATCGCTGTAAGTCGCTGATACGTCAGTGTGAGAAGTAATGTGCTAACATATTTGAGATAACATACATATTTAAATATAATAGATATATTATATGTATAAATAATGGGTGTATCGCTATATATTTTTCTTCCTGTAGGACAGTTACAGAGTTTGTGTATAAACTGGGAGTGATTGATGATAGAAAAGTAGTGAAAGATCTGCAGGTAAGCATTCAGAGTTGTTTCCTCCTCACTGCATTCTCTGTGGTGCTATCTATACATAACCAATTGATCGCCAATCTGTTCACATTATTTCATTAATAGTGACATTTCTGTTTAATAGCCGACAGTGGATGCAACTTGGAATAAAAAATGTGAAGAATTGGACTAGCCTTTATTTAATTAAAAAGACAGTTTTTCTTGCTCCAGTTGATCATTTTCTGATGTTTTGTTCATCGCAAATGATATAACCATTTCCTGTAACATTTTATAACGGAGTGTTATTTTAAAAGTTCTACCTACAGTGTGTAATGATTCGCTTTATTGATACAACTTTTTAGCTGAAAAAAACTTAATTAGCCTGACTTAGTCGACAAAAATAGGGTGCTGCCAGTAAACTCAATTTCTCTCTCACCTCTGATTGCGATAGAATCTTAGTAACGAGTTGTTATATTACATAGTCTGATATATCATTGTAGGAGATCGTAGGTAAAGTAGTAGAAGCCTGCTGTCAGATAATCTCTGCTCAATTAGAGGCAAGTTCTTGGACTATAAGAAAGAACTACACAGTGAAGGTGAGATGACGTTGTATGTCTACTGGTTGTTTGACTGGCTGAAAACATGGTTTTGTTGTGTCTATTCGGCCTATTTGCTAGTAATGGCTTCCATTTTTATAGAGCTAAATATTGGCATAGGAAGGTGAAAACTGTGTTGACATTTACTTTGTCAAATGGACAACGGAAAATGATTTTTTGGTTTCTAAGGAAACTATTTTTACTTAGTGTTGTCTGTGCCAGAAATGTGGATTCCTGGGAAGTGTGCGTGTTACGCACACTTCACAGATCTATGTTAGTATTGGCTATCAACTGCGTGTTATATAACAATTGGTTGATAGCCAATACTAACAAAGATCTTGATGCATTTATCTGTGTATTTCATTTTCTGCACACAGCCACTACATGTAATATGTGGTTTCTGCACACAGCCACTACATGTAATATGTGGTTTCTGCACACAGCCACTACATGTAATATGTGGTTTCTGCACACAGCCACTACATGTAATATGTGGTTTCTGCACACAGCCACTACATGTAATATGTGGTTTCTGCACACAGCCACTACATGTAATATGTGGTTTCTGCACACAGCCACTACATGTAATATGTGGTTTCTGCACACAGCCACTACATGTAATATGTGGTTTCTGCACACAGCCACTACATGTAATATGTGGTTTCTGCACACAGCCACTACATGTAATATGTGGTTTCTGCACACAGCCACTACATGTAATATGTGGTTTCTGCACACAGCCACTACATGTAATATGTGGTTGCAAAATGGGAAAAGATACAACTTTGCATAAACTAAGAAATATTTTTTTTCACATTTTTGGAAAATTGTCCAGAATCATATAGCTGTTTATTTCAAGAATGTTTGACATGGATTTTTTTTTAAAAATAATTTATATTGATACGAGAAAGGCGTAAGATTAATTAGCCTAGGAGTTGTCCTCTCATAATTAGATGACTCCCCGTATGTATAAACTCATAGCCAGTAATATTGTAGGTGAGAGCCCAATCAGCAGAGACCTCCGACCCCTACAATGTCTCCTCTGACCCCATGGCTAACTCCGGCGCAGGAATTACTGTAGATGACAATGTGTCTACAGAAGAGCACGAGTCAGAATACACATCGCACGCTTTGGCCTTGCTAGCTGAGGTCAGTCACCTTGATGTGTTCGAACTGTTATACACTAACTGTTATATACCAACTGTTGTATACCAACTGTTATATACCAACTGTTGTATACCAACTGTTATATACTAACTGTTATATACCAACTGTTATATACCAACTGTTGTATACCAACTGTTGTATACCAACTGTTGTATACCAACTGTTATATACTAACTGTTATATACCAACTGTTATATACCAACTGTTGTATACCAACTGTTATATACCAACTGTTGTATACCAACTGTTATACACTAACTGTTATATACCAACTGTTGTATACCAACTGTTGTATACCAACTGTTATATACCAACTGTTGTATACCAACTGTTATATACCAACTGTTATATACCAACTGTTGTATACCAACTGTTGTATACTAACTGTTATATACCAACTGTTATATACCAACTGTTATATACCAACTGTTATATACCAACTGTTATATACCAACTGTTGTATACCAACTGTTATATACCAACTGTTGTATACCAACTGTTATATACCAACTGTTGTATACCAACTGTTGTATACCAACTGTTGTATACCGACTGTTATATACCAACTGTTATACCTGTTATGCAGGTAACTGCTGGACTACTGGATGTCGTGTACCCAAGTGAAGACAAAGACAAGGTAGCCTCTCTCTTAGCTAATGTCCTCACTAGAGTGTTTCCTTACCTGAGGAACCACAGGTAAGTCTTATATAATATACCTGAGGAACCACAGGTAAGTCTTATATAATATACCTGAGGAACCACAGGTAAGTCTTATATAATATACCTGAGGAACCACAGGTAAGTCTTATGTAATATACCTGAGGAACCACAGGTAAGTCTTATGTAATATACCTGAGGAACCACAGGTAAGTCTTATATAATATACCTGAGGAACCATGGGTAAGTCTTATATAATATACCTGAGGAACCATAGGTAAATCTTATGTAATATACCTCAGGAAGTACAGGTAAGTCTTATATAATATACCTGAGGAACCATAGGTAAATCTTATATAATATACCTGAGGAGGTACAGGTAAGTCTTATGTAATATACCTCAGGAAGTACAGGTAAGTCTTATGTAATATACCTGAGGAACCACAGGTAAGTCTTATATAATATACCTGAGGAACCACAGGTAAGTCTTATATAATATACCTGAGGAACCACAGGTAAGTCTTATATAATATACCTGAGGAGGTACAGGTAAGTCTTATGTAATATACCTGAGGAACCATGGGTAAGTCTTATATAATATACCTAAGGAAGTACAGGTAAGTATTATATAATATACCTGAGGAACCACAGGTAAGTCTTATATAATATACCTGAGGAACCACAGGTAAGTCTTATATAATATACCTGAGGAACCACAGGTAAGTCTTATATAATATACCTGAGGAACCACAGGTAAGTCTTATATAATATACCTGAGGAACCACAGGTAAGTCTTATATAATATACCTGAGGAGGTACAGGTAAGTCTTATGTAATATACCTGAGGAACCATAGGTAAGTCTTATATAATATACCTGAGGAGGTACAGGTAAGTATTATATAATATACCTGAGGAACCACAGGTAAGTCTTATATAATATACCTGAGGAACCATGGGTAAGTCTTATATAATATACCTGAGGAACCACAGGTAAGTCTTATGTAATATACCTGAGGAACCATGGGTAAGTCTTATATAATATACCTGAGGAGGTACAGGTAAGTCTTATATAATATACCTGAGGAACCATGGGTAAGTCTTATATAATATACCTAAGGAAGTACAGGTAAGTCTTATATAATATACCTGAGGAGGTACAGGTAAGTCTTATATAATATACCTGAGGAACCACAGGTAAGTCTTATGTAATATACCTGAGGAACCACAGGTAAGTCTTATATAATATACCTGAGGAACCACAGGTAAGTCTTATATAATATACCTGAGGAGGTACAGGTAAGTCTTATATAATATACCTGAGGAGGTACAGGTAAGTCTTATATAATATACCTGAGGAGGTACAGGTAAGTCTTATATAATATACCTAAGGAAGTACAGGTAAGTCTTATGTAATATACCTGAGGAACCACAGGTAAGTCTTATGTAATATACCTGAGGAACCATGGGTAAGTCTTATATAATATACCTAAGGAAGTACAGGTAAGTCTTATATAATATACCTGAGGAACCACAGGTAAGTCTTATATAATATACCTGAGGAACCACAGGTAAGTCTTATGTAATATACCTGAGGAACCACAGGTAAGTCTTATATAATATACCTGAGGAGGTACAGGTAAGTCTTATATAATATACCTGAGGAGGTACAGGTAAGTCTTATATAATATACCTGAGGAGGTACAGGTAAGTCTTATATAATATACCTAAGGAAGTACAGGTAAGTCTTATGTAATATACCTGAGGAACCACAGGTAAGTCTTATGTAATATACCTGAGGAACCATGGGTAAGTCTTATATAATATACCTGAGGAGGTACAGGTAAGTCTTATATAATATACCTGAGGAACCATGGGTAAGTCTTATATAATATACCTAAGGAAGTACAGGTAAGTCTTATATAATATACCTGAGGAACCACAGGTAAGTCTTATATAATATACCTGAGGAACCACAGGTAAGTCTTATATAATATACCTGAGGAACCATGGGTAAGTCTTATATAATATACCTAAGGAAGTACAGGTAAGTCTTATATAATATACCTGAGGAACCACAGGTAAGTCTTATATAATATACCTGAGGAGGTACAGGTAAGTCTTATATAATATACCTGAGGAACCACAGGTAAGTCTTATGTAATATACCTGAGGAGGTACAGGTAAGTCTTATATAATATACCTGAGGAGGTACAGGTAAGTATTATATAATATACCTGAGGAACCACAGGTAAGTCTTATATAATATACCTGAGGAACCACAGGTAAGTCTTATATAATATACCTGAGGAGGTACAGGTAAGTCTTATATAATATACCTAAGGAAGTACAGGTAAGTCTTATGTAATATACCTGAGGAACCACAGGTAAGTCTTATGTAATATACCTGAGGAGGTACAGGTAAGTGTTATATAATATACCTGAGGAACCACAGGTAAGTCTTATATAATATACCTGAGGAACCACAGGTAAGTCTTATGTAATATACCTGAGGAGGTACAGGTAAGTGTTATATAATATACCTGAGGAACCACAGGTAAGTCTTATGTAATATTTTTCACCCTCCGAAAGGATCTGGGGTTTTCACCGGTTAAAATGTATTCTCTGGAAGGTGATTAAGACCTTGGAAGGACAGTTAAATTATTCGTCAATAAAGAAACAAACTGGTGCATTCAAATAAACTCTTTCACAAGTTAAATCAATTTTTGATTGGAAAACAAGATACAGTGTTTTGTTACATTTAGATACAATCCACTCTACCAATATAATTCTTTCTCACCTAACCGGCTGTAGTTCTTACCGGGTAGCTGTTCTGCAAGCTCCAAGCTCAATCATGGAATGCCACAGGACCCTGTCGTATACATCCTCTTGCTGTAGCCTCCAGCGACTCATGTCTGACTTTATGGTGTCCTTCCATCGCCGCCGGGGTCTTCCTCTCCTCCTTCTACCGGTGACCTGTAGATTTGTAACACGACAGATATCTTCGTCTTCATCCCTTCGGCAGACGTGACCATGCCACTGCAGGCGTCTCTTTCTCATGTCTGCTGATATTCCCTTGACTTCCGCCTGTCTCCTTATCTCAGAATTTTCAACATGGTCCTCATATCTAATCCCATAGATATGTCTCAGCATCCTCATCTCTGTTGCATCTACTCTATCCTCCATTCTTTGTGTGACAGGCCAGGTTTCACTGCCATACATGAGTGTTGGTTTTATAGTGGTTTTGTATAGAAGGACCTTTAGTTTAGTTGGTACCTTT
Source organism: Cryptosula pallasiana (assembly GCA_945261195.1). Classification (NCBI taxonomy): domain Eukaryota; kingdom Metazoa; phylum Bryozoa; class Gymnolaemata; order Cheilostomatida; family Cryptosulidae; genus Cryptosula; species Cryptosula pallasiana. The sequence goes on along the minus strand of OX183136.1, from coordinate 25,623,377 downwards.
TTATCACTCAACACTCCCATAAGGTCCAATGCCACACCAATCCTTCTAGCTATCTCCGCACCGCACCCTCCATCCCGATCTATCAGGCCACCAAAGGTACTTAAAGGCAGTCGTCTCAGGCAGTTCACTATAGTCCTGCCGGCTGTAGTTTTTCAGCTTTATCTTCCTTGTTGATCCTGCCGGTGGTATGTACTCAGTTTCAGTCCAGCGTCCTCTAAGTGTTTTCTCCAGTCCTCCAGTCTATCCAATATAATACAAATATTCTATAATCAGCTGGTGGTGAGTAAATGAGTTATTGCGGAATTATCCAACCATGTCTATTCTGTTGTAGCCTGATGAATATGACGTGCTTCCAATCCAGCTCTAAGCTATTGGCTAGCATAAGTTCCTACCAGTACACCAGACGAACATGGAAACGGGACGTCTACGACATTCTCCTATCACCTGAGTTCTTCAAAATGGATGTTCAGTCTCTGCAGTTCTGGAAGGTTCTTGCTGATAACCTCGTCACGCATGAGAAGACTATGTTCAAGGATTTACTAGGTTGGTAGGGTTAGCGTTGCTTGGGACACTGCTGGTCGTTGATAGATTGGATGCTTTATCTAAACACAGCATCTCCATTTCATACCAAACTTTCAATTCAAAAATAATAATCCTCAAGCAAATCTAGAATTAATTATATGATTATAAAAATTATTAAAGTTTGCAGTTTACTGATGAAAAACAAATATTCATGTGATTGTGTGGTTTTATGTGAGCTACACTGTTCGTGGAACGCTATCCCTAAAACCCTGGTCACACGAGAGCGAATCTTTGACGAAACTAAACGAAACTAGCGAATTCGTTGCCGAGCAAACCGAGCGAATATTTCAGTTTCGTCGTGATCAAGCAATGCTAGGTTTGGGAAGTTCGTCGGTTGCGATGTTTGCACATGATTGGACCATATAAGCTCATTCATTGGTTCATTTTATATGTGCCGTTATTTGCTAGTCTCCAATACCAGGGTCAATCACAATAAACACATGGTTTCGATGGTAGCACATTTTTTTTTCAAGAAAGTAATTATTTAATTTATTATATTCATAATGAGTTGTAAATAAATGAAAGATAATAAAAATAAATTATAATCAAATAATTGGAATAGTAATCATTGGTCAAACTTAGCTGTTTATTAAAGCAATCTAATCCAAACCTTGCTTCAATTAATTTCCATGCTTTTGCATCCTGCAGGAAAGTATGAGTGGGCCCGCGCACATAGCACAATGCGCTGTCATTGGATGAAACTAGTGATCGCTAGGCATAACGAATCAATTATAGTTGTCATGTGACCGGCCTAACAAAACTTTATTTGTCGTGCTTCAGCGACCACCTAATAAAGTTTCGTTATCGTCCTCGTGTGACCAGGGCATTATAATGTACAAGGCTACATATTGCTATTGTTTTGTTGTTTCGTGTTAGTTCGCATTTGATGCAGTGTATTCTGGGATACGTTTGTCGATTGTGTAATGTATTGTGTTTTACAATTGCAGCCAAATTTGCTATGACGGCCAACACCATACAACTGTTTACTAACAAGGAGTACGAACATATGCAGAGCGTGCACAACCTCAAGAAGTTAACTTTTATTATGTATTCCGCTGACTTGGACCACTACAAGCATTATATGCCTGATATACAAGGTTTGTGTGATGTAATAGTCATGTGACCAGCTCTGTGTGATGTAATGGTCATGTGACTAGCTCTGTGTGGTGTAACAGTCATGTGACTAGCTCTGTGTGATGTAATGGTCATGTGACTAGCTCTGTGTGATGTAATGGTCATGTGACTAGCTCTGTGTGATGTAATGGTCATGTGACTTCTTATAATGCGGTCTTTTCATAAACATTACTGTTATTAGTTTACAAAATGCTTGGAATAACTTTTTATTTGCCTCAGAATGTGTAACTTTTGTCTGCTGTCTCATTTCCCTTTTACCCAAAAGCTTTTCTGTTTGATGTCTGTGTTATCTTGATGTCTGCAGATATATGCATGTTGCATAGTAAGTTTAGCTGGCTATGTAGACTTAGTTCCTCAGAAACTCACTGTCATTCTCCCTAGCCTTGGTTCCTCACATCACAGTTTATTCTACTTTCTGCTCTACACCACAAATCTATGTGTAATGCATTGTTTTGGTTGCATCTATGTTTCTGGTGGTGTAGAACCTTGGCTATGTCTGCTTGCTTGCATAATCACATTCATCTATTTTCAAGGTTATTTTTTGAAGCTATATTTTATACATTTGTTTGAATATTTGTTAAATTGTTTTCGTGTTCGGTTTTTTGTTTACTTGTTGATCACTCTATTGGCGGATTTTACAAACAAATCATTTCCATGTTCTTTTCAAATCTTTCCAATCAGCTATCTGTGGGTCCCAATGATTAACCAATCAAGTATTTCTTCTACCCAGTAGTTGACCAATCAAGTAATTCTTCTACCCAGTAGTTAACCAATCAAGTATTTATTCTACCCAGTAGTTAACCAATCAAGTAGTTCTTCTACCCACTAGTTAACCAATCAAGTATTTCTTCTACCCAGTAGTTAACCAATCAAGTATTTCTTCTACCCAGTAGTTAACCAATCAAGTAGTTCTTCTACCCACTAGTTAACCAATCAAGTAGTTCTTCTACCGACTAGTTAACCAATCAAGTAGTTCTTCTACCCAGTAGTTAACCAATCAAGTATTTCTTCTACCCAATAGTTAACCAATCAAGTATTTCTTCTACCCAGTAGTTAACCAATCAAGTAGTTCTTCTACCCACTAGTTAACCAATCAAGTATTTCTTCTACCCAGTAGTTAACCAATCAAGTATTTCTTCTACCCAGTAGTTAACCAATCAAGTAGTTCTTCTACCCACTAGTTAACCAATCAAGTAGTTCTTCTACCGACTAGTTAACCAATCAAGTAGTTCTTCTACCCAGTAGTTAACCAATCAAGTATTTCTTCTACCCAATAGTTAACCAATCAAGTATTTCTTCTACCCAGTAGTTAACCAATCAAGTAGTTCTTCTACCCACTAGTTAACCAATCAAGTAGTTCTTCTACCCAGTAGTTAACCAATCAAGTATTTCTTCTACCCACTAGTTAACCAGACAGCCATCTCTACTGCTCAACAATTAATATCAAGTGTCTTCTATCTTTTTATAATCAATTGTTTAACAGGCTCTCTTTGTGTCTAATAATAATATTGTAGTTAACCAATCAACTGTCTCTACCACTCAATAATTAACCAATCATATGTCTTTACCGCTCAATAATTAACCAATCGTATGTCTTTACCTCTCAAAAATTAACCAATCAACTGTCTTTATCACCCAATAATTAACCAATCTTGTGTCTTTACCCCTCAATAATTAACCAATCAACTATCACATCTATCTTTCAATTAGCGAATCAACTGTCTATTTACCTTTTCATTGACCAATCATCTGTCTTATCTACATTTATATATACCAATCAACTGTGTCCTTTATTCAATAATTAAGCTTATTTTATCTAACCTTGAATGGGTAGTGTATGTGCTTACATTGCAGAGCGGCTGGCTGAGAATCTTAGGATGACGCAGGCACCTGCTGTTCTCTCTCAGAGCTTCCTCTGCTTCAGAGTTCTTCTGCTGAGGATGTCTTCTGGTGCATTGACCTCTCTCTGGCCCACTATAGTCACTGAACTTGTAAGTGTTCTATTAGTCAGTGGAGATAGTTTGTAACAGTGTAATATCCATAGATTTCTAGAGTGGTTATTATTTGTATTCAGGTATCCAATTGTACTGTTTCACAGGTCTATGTGATGAATCAGATAGAACAAGAGTTAGCCCTAACTGAGGAGGAAGAGTAAGTACTGAGTCTATAGCCTCTAATGAATGCTTAGCTCGTGTTCACAAGTTTGTTGGCTTCAGAGAGGAGAAATCTTGCTCATTTTTCTTGTCCCGCATCATGCCATAGAATGGCTTGAAATAGCTGCAGCGATGTTAAATCTATAAAATTTGTTTGGCTGTCTCCATGCCTGTATTGGTTGTCTCCATGCCTGCATTGGTTGTCTCCATGCCTGCATTGGTTGTCTCCATGCCTGCATTGGTTGTCTCCATGCCTGCATTGGTTGTCTCCATGCCTGCATTGGTTGTCTCCATGCCTGCATTGGTTGTCTCCATGCCTGCATTGGTTGTCTCCATGCCTGCATTGGTTGTCTCCATGCCTGCATTGGTTGTCTCCATGCCTGCATTGGTTGTCTCCATGCCTGCATTGGTTGTCTCCATGCCTGCATTGGTTGTCTCCATGCCTGCATTGGTTGTCTCCATGCCTGCATTGGTTGTCTCCATGCCTGCATTGGTTGTCTCCATGCCTGCATTGGTTATTTAGCATACTTCCTTAAAATACATAGCGTCAATGTTTGGAGGGAAATGGGGTAAACTTCGAAAAAAGAATTTATATTTTTTAACCAAGTTTTTGCTTGATTAGGTTTAATTTACCACAATTGTGTGTTTAAATGAAATTGAGACGGTTAAATTATGCAAAAAAAGTTGAAAAGTTGTATTACTTTGTCCAAAAAGTTAGGAATCTTGCAATTGGGTGTTGCCTCTCTTCTAGAAAATACTTGATCAGCAGGTTTTGCTGTTCGAAGGTTGCGCCCTCTTGTGTTACTATTGTTTATCATACACCCTTGTGAAGTCGGACAGTTTCAGAAATTATATTTATTTATATTAATTTTAGATATTTAATTAAAAAGGAACGTGTGGTCTTAAAATTCTATACATCACACTCCAGTTTCTGCTTCATTGATGTTAGTATTATTATCACCTTGAATTATTGGGAGTAGAAAATTGTTGTAAAGTGTAACAGGTTATATTTAGTTGGGGAGACAACTCTCAAAATTGTTGGTGATTAATATGTAGTCAAGAACAATATGCAAACAACTTCAATGTATAATCGCATTCCGCACCAATGTTTCCTGCAGAGTTATATATAGATGTATGTAAATTGTTTAGACATAGCCTTGAAGAACATTTTATGTATAATTTTTTTTATTCTGTAGACTAAGTTCTTTACAATAAGCTATTGTTTAGCTCTGTGATTTACCAAAAACCGGGTTATGGTTGCGCAAAAGTGTGCTGTATAAACGATGCAGACAATTTCTGGCAATTAATGGTACAGATTAATGGGAGTTGTGTCCACCATTTCTTATTTTTGTGTTAAAAAAGTATAAAACAAGGCGTCACTCCAATGGCCTTACCACACGAGCCAGAATATCACCCATATTTGTCATCCCGTCATGCAGGATTGTACATCCAGCGCAGGATGAAGCAGAATGAACTTCATCCATTTTTCATCCTGTCTGTGGTGCTGTGATTGGTTGATCAACCCACAGCGATTCTATTTGATAAGGTTATACTAATTTTCCGCTTGTCTACAAAAATCATAAATACTTGTGAGATAGTAGTTCATATTATGATAAGTCTGTGATCGTGGAATTTTATCTAAAACTAACGCAGGCATATCAATTTTATAATAAATATCGTTTGTGGTGGAAAACATTATAAATTAATAATTAGAAGACATAAAAGCTATAAATGATAATGAATCATATACCAAATAATAATAATTTATTGTTTGACTAATAGTGATAAACTTAGCAATAAAGAATTGGCTTTAATACAAATAAACATTATGAAAATAATCAGAAACAGGAAACCGTATGGAGCGCCCAAAATATTAATCCTACTCTCATTTGCTCAATTAAACATTACGTCCGTCGTTTCAATTGCCAGTGAGGCTAGCTCTGAGTACGAGAGACAGACCCGTGTGACAAGGGAATGAAGGCTTGTTCTAGTTATTATAATGGAAGTCTGCTACAATAATCTGCCCAACTAAACATTTATGTTTTATTCAATCTTCAAAACTATTGATAATTACTATTTCATAAAATATATTATTATTATCATTATTATTATTATTATTATATGCTACTCGATAACAATTTGTTTTTTACTTCCATTATTTTTCACAATATTTGCCACGACATATTGTACAGGATTTTGGTTGTTGCAGTATTGCGCACACCTGCACAACTCCCCACAATCACAAATATAATTGGAAGTGGCTGTTCGGCCCTTTTTGTAGTCGGTCAGTGCAACAAGGGTCGACTTGTCTGTGCCGAACTATCGGGTGGAGGGGAATGCTTGGCACCGTACACCGACAAGCGGGAATACGCAGCAAGGATCGAGTTGATCGGTTGCTTTCTACCAAGTTCCTTACTACACTGATAGTCGGTAGTGCAAGCTGTAGTCTGTATTCTGTACTCCTGTTTGTGCTACTAGATTATAGTCTGAGTAGTAGTAAACAAACATTTGAGGCTCACAGTTGCTCTGACTTTATTATCGATGACAGCCATATTTATGTACATGGTTATGTAATAAAAAGTGGCATACAATAGAGGCCACACCTCACACAAGCAATTGGTCAGAGTGTGCCAATAAAAATAGGTAGGTGGTACATGAATGTTCGCTCGAGTGATTGCACATGGGTTACATATTGATTTACATGCTTAAGAAAAATAATGATAATTGCATAGAACTACGTTGTGCTAAAGTGCAAGCATAGAACTAGTAAATAAGTCGTGAGTAGAATAAGGCTTACAATGTACGTAATGATTGTTCGTTGTGGCGTCCTCTACACGCTTCCCCCCATTGGCAACATTAGGCCAATAACTTAACTGGGGTCGACACTAGAACATAGTTACGTCTTATTCGATGGCTAGGGGGAGTCCTTCACTCTTTTAATCTTCTCCTTTATCTCTTCCACACGCTGTAGGCATCTATATGCTTCCTTCGTATGTCGGTATAATTCCTCTTGATACCTCTCCAGGCGTTTACGCTTCTCCTCTTTCTTGTCTGTTTCTCTCTTAGGAGACCGTTGCTTCTCCACTACTTTCGGCTCGTCTGTTTTTGGGCGGGGTGTGATTTCCCTTGTCGGTTTGGTTTTTAGTGTCATGGTCAGTATTTCTAATTTTAATACCTTAGCTGGTGGTTCCTCTATTCTGGGTCCCAGTCTCCGCTTGATTCCGTTGCTAGCGGGTGCATTATCCTTTATGGGGATTGGTGTACCGAAGGCGTCGGGCTTTCTCCATCTCACATAGCGACAGAAGTCATCGTAAGATGCTGCATCCACCTCGAAGAGTGGTCGGGAGTCACCTCCATGGGCGAGATCTCCGTCCTGTTGTCGGATGTGTTTTAACATCGAATCTCGCAAACTGCTCTTTTTCCCACATTGGCAAAAGTAGAAGACAAAGTGTTGTCTCGTGTGGTAAACTATTCGTTTTCTTGGCAAGCGTAGACGGCAGACGGTACACTCCCATTCTTCTGTGTTTACTATTTGTTTGGCCGCCTGCTTGATTGACTGTTTGGTAGTGTCGGTGACCCATACCTCAGTGGGTTTAGCTGTCGGAGGTGGAGGAATAGTTATCTGTTGCTGTCTCTCTCTGCATCTAGCAGCTCCTGGTTCGGCTAGTACCACTCGCCTTACCCTTGTCGGTGAAGCAGCGTCGAACATTTCTTTTTGTGGTATTCTGTTCCTGCTCCGTCTCTCCTCTCTTTCTAATATCCTGGCTGCAGCGTCGGCATCCTCTTCAATAGATAGGTAGCCGTCGTTCTGTTCGGCCATTCTCTGTTTAAATAAATTAATAGCAGTGAGAATGTTCTGTAAGCTGCTGTCTGTAGGTGTTGCTGTCGCTGGAGAGAGTGATTGTTTTTTCCCGCAGTGTTGGTTGTTAACTGCTCTGTCATTGGACAATCTCTCCTCTCTTTCTTTTGTTTTCTTACCCCACGTGATGTGACGTAGTACTTGAGGGGCGTCGCTACGGTTATCTCTATGTTGCGGACGTAACTCTACGTTTTTCTGTTGGGGAGTTGTCCATTCTTTGCTCTCTTCGTCTTTTCTTGTTGTTTGCACCCCTGTTTTGGTACCCCCACCGACAATCAGTGCTTGTTTTGTCGATGTTTTCATTCCTAGCCGATTTTGAGTTTCTTGAATATTCGCCCAAGGTTTAGGGGTAGTTTTTTCTGCTCCTTCTGTTGGTAGTGGTTCTGGGTTGGTATCTCTGCCCCTTGCTTGGTAACAGTGGTAGTCAGTAAATTTTACTGGCTGCCTCTTATTTCTCTGTGGTCTTTCTGGAATGGGGCTAGTTTGTCTAGGTAGTGCCGGCCAACTTTCTTCATCCAGTTGGTTGGTTTGTTCAGCTATCGGTTCTGAAGCTATCTCGTGTTCCCTGGGTGTTGTTGGCCTTGTAACCTCTGCCCTCTCTACCACTCTCTCTTCTACTACCTCTGCTGGCTCCGGGGTTTCTGGTTCTGGTGTTGCTGTTGGTGACATGGCTTCCGGCTGTATTGTGTTTGGTGGGTTGTAGACGTCCGTCGCTGCCGGGGGTTCCGGCCTAGGGGTTGGTAGTTCCCCTGGGTGTTGTCTCCCCTCTCTCTGGGGTGGTGGTCTTCTCCTGTAAGCACCACGCATGTTTGGGCGCACCGCCTGCTCCCTACTGGTGGGTGCTCGGCCAATGGTCCCCTCACACGTTCTGTATGACTTTAGCCGTCGGCCGTTCTGTACAAATCCTTGTCCGTCCTTTTCCAGCCGATAGGTATGGTTGAGGTAGGCATGTGTGACCGTGTACGGGCCCACGTAACTGGGTTGTAGCTTGGGATTGCTACCCTTTGTTCTCCGGCGGTTCTCCATCACCACCAAGTCTCCTTCCTCAAATCGGGGTGGCTCTCCCGTCTCCTCCTGCCGGATCTGGTGCTGTTGCTGCCGTACATATTCATGAGCCAGTCGCAGGTTCTCCTGGACTTGTATGGTATGTTCTGTCAGTCCATAGCTCTCTAGGGTGGGGGGTGAACCGGTCAACTGGTCGGGCAGTCGAACCTCCCTGCCGAGCATCATCATATTCGGCGTCTCTTTTGTCGTAGAGTTGGGGGTACCCCTACACGCTCGCATAATCTGTGGTAGTAGCTGGTCCCACTCGTCCTGTCCCTTTGTTAGGATGAGTGTTCTGAGGGCGTCTCCTAGCGTTCGATTTTGTCGTTCGACCATGCCATTTCCTTGGGGGTGGTAGGGTGTAGTCCTAGTCTTGTGAACTCCCCAGAGTGTGCACAGCTCTTCTAAGATGGTGGACTCGAACTGTGCGCCCTGATCTGTGTGTATCTGTTCAGGCAAGCCCCAGTAGCTGAAGACACGCTCGTCCAGTGTGTTGGCCACGGTAGGGGCCGTGGCATCGGGTATGGCAATTGCATCCTGCCATCTGGTGAAGTGGTCTGTCATCACCAATATCCATCTGTTGTTTCGCTTCGTGAGTGGGAGGGGGCCCACCAGGTCCACCGCCAGTTTCTGGAATGGTCTTCCAGCGTAGAGCCTCTGGCCTTCTGGTGGAGTGGGTCTCCTACTCTTTTTAGCGACCTGACAAATCTCGCAGCTGTTGACCAGTCTGCGGGTCAGAGCGGACATGCCGGGCCAGTACCAGTCCAGCATCAATCGTGCCCGGGTCCGGTGTATTCCGGCGTGTGCCATTTGGTGTGCTTCCCACACTGTTCTCTGTCTCCAGGATGGGGGACAGACCGCACAGAATTTGGTTCTGCCTTGTTGGTCGAATCTCATGACCAGCACCTTGTCGGCTCGGATACTCAGAGCTTCCTTCCTGTCGTACAGGATCTTAAGTTCTGAACTGCCTTCCTCGAGTTCTCTCCTAGTCAAGGTTCCTGGGTTCTGTATTTCTGTATACAGCCGGGCTACGGGGTGGTTCCCGTCTCTCTGGGCTTGGGCCAACTCCTTCCCATTGGTAGTGGGGCTGGTGACCATAAGGTTGACTTGTTCCTTCGGGAGGTCTTGTCGCAGCTCTGTGTGGGTGGGGCCACCATCTCGCTGTTCTATTGAATTGCACTGCTTGCAGTCGAGGCACTGGTCCTTCCTGCTGAGTCCATCAGCGTTCCCGTGACGGGATCCAGCTCGGTGCTCTAGTTGGTATTTGAATTCTGCCAAGGTCTCTAACCACCTGGCTATTTGGTTTGATGGTTCCTTGCGCCTGCACAGCCAGCGGAGGGAGGCATGGTCTGTCCTTAGCTTGAACTCCTGTCCGTACAGATAGGGACGGAAGTGCTTGACGGCCTTTACCACCGCCAGGAGTTCTCTGCGGGTCACACAGTAGTTGCGCTCCGCTGGCGACAACGTCTTGCTGTAATAAGCAATCACCCTCTCCTTCTCGTCTTGTACTTGCGAGAGTACTGCTCCTAGGCCCACGGCGCTAGCGTCTGTGTCGAGGATGTATTGGAGTGTGGGGTCTGGATACCCCAACACTGGCGCTCGGCTGAGTCCAGTCTTAAGTTGGTTGAATGCCCGTTGCTCCGCTTCCCCCCATTGCCAAGGGATGCCTCCTCCGGTGAGTACTGTCAGTGGTTTCGCTGTCGTGGCGTAGTCTGGCAGATATTGCCGGTAGTATCCGGCAGTCCCCAAAAATGCTTGTAAGGCACGGACGTCCTTGGGCTCCTGCCATCTCTCCACTGCCGCAACCTTGTCGGGATCAGTGGCCACTCCTTCGGCGCTGACTATGTGGCCCAGGTACCTGACTCGTTGACTCAGAATCTCACACTTTGAGGGCTTTACCTTGAGGTCCGCCTGCTGGAGTCGGGAGAGTACCTCTCCTAGCCGCTCTATGTGTGTAGTGAAGTCTGGAGCGATTATGATCACGTCGTCGAGGTATAAGAGTAGTGTTTTCCAATGTAGTCCCTTCAGGACCCTCTCCATCAACCGTTGGAACGTGGCGGGAGCTGAGGTGAGGCCGAAGGGTAGCACCTTCCACCTCCAGAGGCCACTCCGGGTGATGAAGGCCGACTTGTTCTGAGCGTCTTGGTCTAGTGGGACTTGCCAGTAGCCGCTAGTTAGGTCGAGGGTGGAGAAATATTTGCTCCCAGCGAGCGCATCTAGAGAGTCGTCTATCCTGGGGATAGGGTAGGCATCTTGCCGGGTGACATCATTTAATTTCCTATAATCTACACAGAATCTCCATGATTCATCCTTCTTCCGGACAAGCACGACGGGCGAGCTCCATGCTCCGTCTGCCGGTTCGATCAAGTCTTTGGCCAGAAGTTCTTTCACTTGGCGCTCTGCCTCCGCTTCTTTTTCTGGTCCCAGCCTATGTGGTGGGCAACGGATGGGTCGGGTTCCCGGCTCCGTCGGGATCGAGTGCTCGACGAGGGGCGTTCGCCCAATGTCGCTGTCATCTCGGCTGAACACGTTCTGGTAGGTTAAAAGGAGGGCTCGTAGCTGCCTCTCTTCGCTGGTACTCTTACACCCTTGTCGTGCCTGTTGGAACAGGGCCTGTAGGTGGTCAGGGAGGTCACCATGTATGGGTCCGACCTGGGGTCCCCCAGTGGGAAATGGTTGCACTTCCTCTTTTCTGATGCCGGTGTAGGTGCCTATCACTTCTCCGGCGGATATGTGGAGGGCGTCTTGTGTGGGGTTGATACAGCGTACCAATACTCTCCCCCGGCTGTCCGGTGTGTTCACACTAGCAGCGAGCATGAGTCCGCCCTCGAGGCTCTCGATCATCCCTTGTTCGCTGGGGTCTCTGTCGGTGAGGTGACAGGAGACGGTGGCCTCGGCTTGAGGGGGTATGCTCGTATTCTGGCGTACTTGGACCTTGGAGATCAGGTTTCTCCCGTGTCTGTCAGTGCAAGTTAGCTCTTGCTCCTGGATCCTTAGGACGGGTCTGTCGAACCCCATTTGACACTGGTGATTCGTTAGGAAAGGCATGCCTAATATGATGTCTTCGTTCACTTGACTAACGACGAATGTCTCTCGGTACTTGACCTGGCGGATGCGGCCTGTCAGGGTGATCAGTCCATAGAACGGTAGGTGGGTTCCATCTGCCATCAGCCCATGTGAGTCATAGTCCTGTAGGCGCTCCTTCGTTCCGTTTGGTAGTTGGTCGAATACTTTCTTTGACAATAGGTTCGTATTGCAGCCTGTGTCGATTAAGTATGACACGGCTTTACCTTCTATCCGCCCTGGCAAGTAGTAGCTTGATTTATAGGGGCGCTCAATTTGATTGAGGCGGATGGTTATGGGCCGGTGGTCGACCCCTGGGTCTTCTGGCGGCGGTATCGTCTGGCTGGCTTTGTGTTGTGTTCGCCTAGTCTTGGCTGGCGGTTCTGTAGGTTCCTCGTCGTCTTCATCTGTATTGCCTTCTTCGTTCGCTAGAGGTGTATACCTGTTCTTAAGCGGAACATGGGCGGTTGGCGTAGGTAGGTATCTGGACTGTATGGTGTCCCTTTGAGCCTGGGTTCGGTGGTACTGGCGTTTTTGGTTATGTTCCGGTGCCCTGTTGCAACGAGTAGGTGGCCCTACTGTTGCGGGCTGTACCCGTTTCCCTGGGCGTTGGACCAGGGGGCCGTCCTACACTCCTTCCTCAGGTGTCCGACCCGTTGGCATCCCCAGCACCGCTTGAGTGGGGGTTCCTTGGCCTTGCCCTTCAAGTCGGCTATCTCTCGGCTCAGGTCGGCTATGTTAGCCATTAATTTCCCTAGGGGGTCTTCTACCTCTTTGCAGGTGGCCGGCTGTGCCTCCTCTGGTTGGTCCTCATGTACCATCCTGATATTTGTGTGTGCCAGTGGCTGGTGCTGAATCTGTAAAAATTCACTGCCGGCTTGTATGGCTTCCTCTACTGTAGCAGGCCGAATGGCCAGTAGGTGTCTTTGCAAATATGTGTGTCCCAACGTGCTCTGGAACGTTTGTAGCGTCAGCTCCGTTCGGTTCCTTTGTGGGAGGTCTTGGTATGCCGCCTCTATCAACTGTTCGACTGTAAGGGCGTGTTCTCTTAGGGTGTCTTTCTGAGGCTTCCTGTAGTGCATTAATTTATTCTGGGCCTCGGTTCGGGTGAGCCCGAAACTGGCTTGTAAAGCTTGCATGATTGCCTCCTGTGTCAGGCCGCGTCCACACTGTTCGGCCTTGCCTAGTAGTGACTGTCGGAGGTGTATGGTTGCTTCATTGTCTGCCCATCTGTTGGCTCTTGCTACCTCCTGGAAACGCTGTAAAAAATAATTGACGTCGCCCTCTCCATTGAACTTGGGAGCCTGGAACTTGTCTCTACTGTTAGTAACCGTCATTCTGTCCAGAGAGTTATCTTCTCTGGGAACTGTTCCTATCCCACTGCTGCCACCACTGTACAGGATTTTGATTGTTGCAGTATTGCGCACACCTGCACAACTCCCCACAATCACAAATATAATTGGAAGTGGCTGTTCGGCCCTTTTTGTAGTCGGTCAGTGCAACAAGGGTCGACTTGTCTGTGCCGAACTATCGGGTGGAGGGGAATGCTTGGCACCGTACACCGACAAGCGGGAATACGCAGCAAGGATCGAGTTGATCGGTTGCTTTCTACCAAGTTCCTTACTACACTGATAGTCGGTAGTGCAAGCTGTAGTCTGTATTCTGTACTCCTGTTTGTGCTACTAGATTATAGTCTGAGTAGTAGTAAACAAACATTTGAGGCTCACAGTTGCTCTGACTTTATTATCGATGACAGCCATATTTATGTACATGGTTATGTAATAAAAAGTGGCATACAATAGAGGCCACACCTCACACAAGCAATTGGTCAGAGTGTGCCAATAAAAATAGGTAGGTGGTACATGAATGTTCGCTCGAGTGATTGCACATGGGTTACATATTGATTTACATGCTTAAGAAAAATAATGATAATTGCATAGAACTACGTTGTGCTAAAGTGCAAGCATAGAACTAGTAAATAAGTCGTGAGTAGAATAAGGCTTACAATGTACGTAATGATTGTTCGTTGTGGCGTCCTCTACAATATTTTTAGGCTTTAAAATATAATCGGGGTTGTGAAATTTAGGCAGTAAAAGCGCTAATGATAGTTCTATATTTGGTTAAAAGTGTGTTTTGTGCTATGAATAGACGCAGTTGATTATTCCCACACTCACTGCCATGTTTGTGTACGTAGTGTGCAACATTTGAGTTGTTCAACAGACTGCATAAGTACTAGTAGCACATGACCACAAACACAAACATTGAGATCGAAATCAGATAATGCTGACCTTTGAAATTTTTCTGTAGGCAGCAGTTGTCAAGAGTCAGCGAGATTGACTCATTCTCCAGCCTGAATGAAGTGAGCATTCACCAATCAACCTGCTGGTTACAGCTCTATCTCTCTGCATGCAAGCTACTCGACCTTCTCATGTTTCTTCCTGCAGACCTCATACCGGAGTTCCAGAAGTAGGTCACTGTAGCCTCAGAGATTGCTAATGCTTGTCCTTGGGCTCTTTAGCCAATCACAGCGCAGAGAAAAGAATTTCCAGTTTTTGCATGCCAAAGTTTTTGGAATAATTACAATCAAATTAGAATATTTATATATTTTTCATTTTAAACTTTTTTTCACTATTAAAACAGTTTTGCGGTGAAAAAAACTTAAAACGTCAATTGTATATCTGTATTTAAACAAACAGTATTTACCAGTCAATTTAATAACACTTTTGGTCTGGCCACACACACGAGTTTTGATCGGAAGCGGCGCATGCATGCGAGCAAGCAAGCATGCAAGCCATACCGGTCGCCGCTCAATCTAATCGGCGCCGTACCACGCAGTTGAACATGCTGAAGGTTTTAAGTATTCCGACGCCGCGACTATAATGTGATTGGCTGAAGGTGTGGCTACACAGGCCGATGTTTTGCATCGGAAGGCCTTGCGATGGGCGTTTCCGATGGGCGTGTCCACTTCGGCACATCGTGCAGCCTGTTCGTGAGCATAACCAACATGTTGGTCTATGCCCGATGCCGAACAAACATCGGCGTTCTCTGATTGGTTGAAACCAAAAATATTTTGTCAAGCTCATCAAGTTTAACCATTTACAACGCATTTCCGTTAGAATTTTTGTCCACAACGAGCATCCACTGCAAACTATTATGTTAAAATAATAAAATTTGAATAGTGAATTAATTTTACAAGGCTCATAGAACAGTGATAATTGACAATTTCAAAATTACCGAGTATAAATATATTAATAAGTAAAATTAATAACAAGTACAATGAAATAAAATTCATTATTAGCCTACATCATTTATTTATTTATTATTATTTGTATTATTATAACTAATGAATAATCACAATAGTATCTGGAAGATTTAATAATAAACAGAACCAAAATAAAAAAATTGAAAGCAATGTTTTCATGGTGAACAAGACCAGCCATACATCACAATGAAATTGTTCTTTAATTATTGTTGTTATTATTGCATTATTATATCGGGGAAACAAATAATTCGTTGTCGGAAATGAACCAGGCAAAAACCCGCGCTTTGTGCCGTATGATTGGCTAGTTCAGTCGCAGCTCACCGATGTGCTTGAGTACATCGTCATGCTACTTCGGCCCGTGTAGCCACCTGCACATAGCCACGAATCATCGCATAGGCACATCGGTATCGAAACATCGGTGCAGTGTAGCCAAGCCTTAATCCTCGTCCGCACTGGGTCAAGGTTAATTTAAAAAATGTTGCCGCCAACGATACTTGTAGTGAGTCGTTGGCATAAATATAACTTTTGCTTTTTATGATAAATTGCAAGAAAAAAAGATGATGGTAATCAGTATCACCATGGATTGTTTTTATTGTGACTTGTTATTGGTGCAATGAATATAATAATAAGCAAAGTAAAATAATTATTATTACCCATGAAAAATTTATTTATGATAATAATTAATTATAACTGATATTTAGTAAATACTGAGTATCAAATAATAAATAAGTAATAATAATAAATTTCTGTTATTGAAAATAGTTATTATAATTTACTGATGATTTTGATTATATTTATCATAATATTATTGTGAATTATTAGTTTTAGTATTACTTGTTTTTCTTTGCACCCAAGGTGCCGAAGTCACGATTGCCGTCAGCCAGTGTGGCCTATAGAAACCGTTTCCGGTGATCAGTTCAGGCGCCGTGTCGAGCTGTGTCGCCGAAGCAGAGCAAAGTCGTGTGTGTGTCCAGACCATTTATATGGTTTATGAGCAATTTCGTGTGGTGAATCAAACGAAAAATGTGCGTATGCAACAGTGAGCCTATAAGAATAACTAGAATCTTTGAGACGCTGCTATAAATCGGTTTCGGTAGATAGTTTGTTTACAAATCGAAAGAGTGATTTGGTGTGATTTTTTACATGTCATCTTTGCTCTATTTGGTAACGTTCCAGTTAGCATTGAGTTACCAATATGACAAGCCCTTTCATATTGCCGAAATAGACATCATTGCCACTTAGCTCAAGACATCATTGCCACTTAGCTCAAGACATCATTGCCGCTTAGCTCAAACCGTAGCCATACCAATCCAGTATGTAGACTCGTAACAGCTAGTTTTGTAATGCGATTGTTGTTGTTATATGAAAACGCTCTATTGACTTTCTTCACTGTACTGTGAATACTTTCAAACCAAACCATGTACCTCATTGGATGAGTTTTCAAGCCAAAGCATCTCTTTTATTTAGCATTTGATTAATGCAAAAGATTTTAATGTAAACTTCCAATGGTGGGGATGTGTTTTCCTGCGTTTATTTCGTTCGGAAGTGAATACACGTTACCCATCTTGTTGGGTACTAGCAGTGATAGATATATTTGTTTGGTAGTTATATCTGGATGTTCACTGGCATTGATGATGTCACAGTCAGCAAGCCCGCAGCCAATCAGCAAGAGTCTGGTGATAAACAACGCTCAGGTTTCTCCTCTCACATTCCTAAGATATCACAGATGATGGAGTGGAAGGTGAGCCCGCAGTACATGGTCCTTGCTAGGTCACATGGTCCTTGCTGGGTCACATGGTCCTTGCTAGGTCACATGATCCTTTATAGGTCACATGGTCCTTGCTAGGTCACATGGTCCTTGCTAGGTCACATGGTCTTTGCTAGGTCACATGGTCCTTGCTGAGTCACATGGTCCTTGCTAGGTAACATGGTCCTTGCTAAGTCACATGGTCTTTTATAGGCCGCATAGTCTTTTATAGGTCACACAGTCTTTTATAGGTCATTTGGTCATGGCTGAGCCACATGACACATGCTAGGTCACATGACACTTGCAAGGTCACATGATCCTTTATAGGTCACATGGTCCTTGCTAGGTCACATGGTCCTTGCTAGGTCACATGGTCTTTGCTAGGTCACATGGTCCTTGCTAAGTCACATGGTCCTTGCTAGGTTACATGGTCCTTGCTAAGTCACATGGTCTTTTATAGGCCGCATAGTCTTTTATAGGTCACATAGTCTTTTACAGGTCATTTGGTCATGGCTGAGCCACATGACACATGCTAGGTCACATGACACTTGCAAGGTCACATGACACTTGCTAGGTCACATGACACGCTGTACACAGATATAAAGTCTGATATCACCTGTTTGTAAATCACCCACTGCTGTCTAATAGATAATAATAAACTGTTCAATTCTAATGTTGTACTTTTACTACTGGGTGATACTGCAAAATATCTTTTGATCTCTTGAAAATGCTGACTTCAGATTTGAGAAGTAAATCTCCCGTCTTAAATTAACAAAAACATTAGTTTAAAGCCTGGTTCACATTGTCAGTGATGCATCAGGGACTGTCAGTGACCAGTGTCACTGATCATCACTGATGCATCACATAAATGATGTTCACATTATCCTAATTCAACGCCGAATGCAGCCCACTGACAATCGGGAGCAGTCAGTGATGCTATCACTGACAACACCGCATTCACAATAAGCTTGACCTATAAACCACAACAACCAATAGAACGTAATTGAGTGGTAGCGACTAGCAGTCAGTGATTAACCGTGATATAGCAGCAATTTCAACTAGTATATTTATAAATAATAAAAAAAACTATAGCACAATTTAAGCTCAATATTATTTATTGCTTATTTGGTACAGCAATAATAAAATATGTGGATAAATTATTTGAGTTTAAAGTCAAACAGTGATTGGTGATTGTCACAGAGATATTTCTGGCAAATGTGGTAAAAGCTGAATTAGTGGAGCACAGAGATCATCATGATGATATATAGAATCGTTGATTAGGCCAATTCTCTTCACCACCTAAAAGCAAAATAATAATTAATAACATTGACTGAAGTGAGTGTTAAACTTATTAATAATAAATATTTATTGTTACAATAATAATAATGTTGTTTGTATTTATTTTTTATTATTTTCTTAACAAGTTTCAAAGATAATGAATTTCAATATTTTAAATGTTAAAAAATTTACAATTGGGTGTCATCATTATTTATGCGCTGCGCTCAGTTGATAGCAATTATTATAAATTATTATTTATCATGATAATTAATTATAATAATAATAATTATTATTATTAATTGTTGTTACATCATTCATTTTGATTTTATTTTTTATTAGTAGTTATAATAATTAGTAACAATTAACAATAATGATGATAATAAAATCAGATAACAGTTACAGTCAATTCAACCAATAAAAAAAATCGGCAGCAAAAAAAATAAAAAATGGCAAACAACAAGTAATAATTATTAATAATAATAAATAAATTATTACTTTATTTATGTTTATTATTTTTTTTAATTAAGATCAATCTAATCTGACATCTCTTACCTGGCAATGGTGTGTAGATATTATCTTTATTTAGAGTCTCAACTAATTTTTTTTTATATATTATAATTTATGAAAACTAACCAATAAAAAGTCAATGGCTGATGATTATTATTTTATTTATTATCCGTCGTTGGGTGACGAGTGGAAGGTTATGACCTTTAGAGCGGTTAAATCTTTATAGGTCAACTCAGACCTATCGCTGACAAACGGCGTTCATTGGTTCACATTGCAATACTGCATCGCCGTAATGTCACCGATGTCGGAAAAGTTTGACACTGCCAAACTTTCCCGATGGAGCGGCGTTATTGCGGCGACAACGGCATTGCATGTTCACATTATCGGCGATAAGACAATTCCCACTATTGCCGTAGCAATCGGTGACAATGTGAACCAGGCTTAAGACAAACTAATAGTTTTTGGGATTTTGTAAGTATGCCCTGCAATAAAAATCTGCTTTGGTTTATCATGAAGCGTCTGCGTTTAGCAGAAATGGTAGTCAAGATTAAACATTTTGTCAAACTTTCACAAGTTTTTAAAGGAAATACATCATTTTTAAGCAACGTGAAGGTCAACGTTGAATTTATTTCTTGCAGTTTGGCCTATACACCTCCTCAAGTACCCGCAGAGCCTCTCTTCTGCTGCAGGAGCAAGCGATTTCAACTCTCAATGATCTCCAACCATTTTTTGCTCGACTCATGACACATCCCAGTCATAGCTCACTAGATCGTATAAATGTTATTGAACAGGCAGAATCAGTGATTGACAATGACTTCATAGAACCTGTCAACTGATGCTAATGCCAGTCACTTTTCATCTGGTGCTAATTGGTGCCTCCGTTTTAGCTTCACTCTGATATCTCAATAAGCTTCCGTAGGTTTTCTTACATTCTTGCCAAAATTGTTGTCAATTATGACATACATCGATAAACATGTTTGAATTGGCACCTGTTACTTATGCCTGTCCCTTGTCACACCTGCCCGCTTGAGCTGTCAAATGTGATACCTGTCTGCTTGAGCTGTCAAATGTGACAGGTCACCTGTAACATCTGTTTCTTTTACTTGTCAATTGTGACATCTCAATTTTACCTGTCAGTTGTAACACCTGTGTTTTTCTTGTCAATTGTGACACCTGTCTATTTTACCTGTCATTTGTGATTTCCTTTGTGTTTTAATTCCGTCATTTTTAGCAACTGCAATAACGACACATGCTTTTGTTAAATACTTCTTATAATTCCACACAATTTCTGATTTAAACATTTAATGGAATATTCAAGTTCCTCAAACTTACCAGAGTATTTTTTGTAACTGTTTTGTTTGAGCAATGCTAGCAGGGTGCTTTCTTGCCTACCAATGTTATCTATGCCAATGTGATATTTCTTACTAATTTATAACAGTTTTACTTTAAAGGGTCTAACCAAGCTTTAACTCTAATGTCTAGTCTACTGATAACATACAACAATATATTTCTAGCATTATATGTCGTAGTTGGATGATCGTCTCAAATTGATTTGCTCATTTCTTGTTTGGTTTATTGATTATATTGTGGAATATGACTGTCTGAATAAACTGGCCAGCTTTATACGCTATTTCATTCAAGGTTAATCTTCATTATTTCCTAACCAGGCTAACGCAATATGATTTATGCACACATGATCCAAAATCGATTAGTTTTCATTGACACTTCTAAATATTTTTTTTTCTACTGAATTTTTGCACAAAACTTTCACAGTTTAAAGTATGTACTTGAGTGACAAAATAGATTTTAAAAATAAAAGGTTGCACCTCGTACATGTGGCTATAAAAACTCAAAGTCAAGTCGCTATCTTTGTATGGTAGCTCTACTTCGTCGAGTAGATTGGATTAACAAAACTTCTAGTTTTGCTTGGCTTCAGTAGTATTTGAATGTTTCAATCTTCCATAGGGAGAAGCAAATTTGAATGTCAAAACTGATTCAGTGTTTGTTGCATTTTGTTGTTGGTGTTTGTAAGGTAAGTCATGATTTGACACGTCTGTCTTCACATGCTGGCCTGCTGGCTCCCAAATAATTTGGGCAGCACCTCACCAAGAAGTTACCAAAAAGTAAATCCTCCGGGCTGTTGATACTGATCTTTTTTTATTCCAATCAGACGACTACATGAGAAGCAGCAACAACATGTTATCAAAATTTTTGCTTGCAAATGGCCTGTCACGCAAATTTTCTTGTGATCACCTAAACTAGCAAATCCTAGCCCACGGGGGCGACAAAGGGTACGCATCTCAGCTTTAAAATTGTGGGTAACTCTTAACAGCTTGCAGTAAATGTTGTGAGGATATACAACAGGGGCTTCGAGAGATAGCCGAAAAAAGTAAAGACGATGCAGCCTTTAGCTACTGATTGTACTGACCGAGTGCTCAGGTTGAACAGTTGGAAAGCGGTGAAATAATTAATTATTACCGGGCGCATCGTTTCGATTTTTGTCAGCAGTAATGTATTGTGAGTCTTCAAAACACTAATATGTGTTAATTCGAGTGCCCGCAGTTTTAAAGCTGAGATGAGGACTCTTTGTTGCCCCCGTGGGTTAGGATTTGCTAGTTTAGGAGACTCAGGTGACCACAGGCCATTCGCAAGCATAAATTTTGGAAACATGCCGTTGCTGCTTCTCATGTAGTCATCTGATTAGAATAAAAAAGGTCAGTATCGACAGCCCAGAAGGTTTACTTTTTGGTAATTTCTTGGTGGGGAGCTGCCCAAATTATTTTTGAGCCCGCATGCCAGCGCGTGAAGGACAGACGTGTCAAATCATGACTTACCTTACAAACACCAGCAACAAAACACAACATTAAGTCCCAAAAAATGGTCCAAGCCCACCAAATTTTCTGCAATAGACCTGTGGTGTTTGTCAACTAGTAAAGAGTGCTTAGGAACGAATTTCAATCAATCTGCAAAAGCTAAATTCATAAAATCCAGAAGAGATTCACACATCTTTGATAACTGAATGAATTGAAGTACAAGCAATGACTTATCAACAAATATTTTATTTGCGCATTTGTTGATTACAGTCAAGCACCACTTATCGGTACAGTCACATTCTGAAATCAATCAAAGCTTATAATTTGATAATGGAGGGCAGAACTAAATACATTATTTCTTGAAAAACTTCTTAGATCGCTCATTTTAATAGGAGTGAGAGAATTCAACTTCGTAGCCAAATTTCAGGACATAGTTTGCTGGTGTTGACTACAGGATTAGCATACTACAGGTGCATAAAGCAGGAGACGTGTTGGTAAATTGTGTCTATGGAGGAACAAGAAATGCTACGTACGTTTGTAAACCTGTTATTAAAGTGGATATAATACAATAACAAAGATCACATGATACTCTTTTATTTCTCGCTATTCAAAGGGAATCCTCTATTTAAATTCACTTACTTCATGCGTGACTAAAATTTCAACCCTGCTGATTGCTACGCCCACCTGAATGTTCATTTACGAGTAATCGATAACCATTCTACTGGACAGATCAAATTCGATAGCTTGAATGGTCCTCAGTCAACCGCTAGTGTCCATTGCAATAACCAGTAGACCAGTGCTGACCTAATGCTATTCACAAATGCACGACATAGAAAAAAGCATCGTTCTGCAGTGACTAGTTACTGGATTGCCGCCGAGTGTTCGATGTGAAATATATCATGTAAGTATGCAGCTATTCATCGATGCTCTAGTAACAGAAATGCAAGTACTAGCAATATTACTTATACTATTAATGCTTATAGGAATAGTAAATAGTAGTAGCAGTACTGGTAGCAGTAAGAGTATTACTGGTAGTAGTAAATGATCTGTAGTTGGCTGGAAGTAAAATCAATCTGATTCTTGACCAGCTTGGAAAGAATTGACGTTGCTAATATCTAATTTTGCATCATTTGTTTGCACTGAAGCTGATACAGCTGTTTATGCAGAACTATATCGGTTTTCCCAAGACTGTTGATATTGCGTTATGTGCATAACATTTGTACAAAACAAACATGATTTGAATGTTTTACAAACAGTAAAATGAACCAATTCCTAAAGCTGTGCTATACTGTCATTCCTTTAACTGCCTATTTATTTTATTTTATGAAAACAATAAAACCACAGACATACTTTCAAAAGCTGGTAGGTTTTGGGCAACTTTTAGGAACTTGATGATGAATTTTGTTGTTGATGTAAACTTAAACAACAAAACTCAACGTCAAGTTTCTAAAAGTTGTCCAAACTCGACCAATTAGGCCTGTGAGTGAGACAGATTGCTGCCTTGTTGTGCAACACCATTTTTGCTGTAACCCTTCGGCTACACTAGCATTCCCTGATCAGAGTAACAACAAAAGCCCTTTGCTGCCGCTGCTACTGTAGACCTCTGTTACTAAATGTCAAGTTACCAACTGCTACCACAGACGCTGCCATATTTTTGAGTCATAAATAAAAGCTTTAGCTTATGGCCAGCCATCACTGAATACACATGAAAAAAATTTGATATTGGTAAAAGCAGGAACAAAATTCAATGGCATAATAGTCGCCAACTTGGTCAAAATTTATAAAAAAAAAACTTCATCGAATAAATTTGACTATTTTGTTTTAGAGCTTTATGCAATGGAGCGAAAAAGAAGTCATTTTAGAATGTGCAGGCTTGTTCTATCAATCGGAGTTGTCGTTTCCATTTTAAACTTGCTAATCTACATGCAGAAATCTTACCAGTTTGTAACGTATCCTAATGCTGCGAACGTGCATCAAACAGTTCAAATACCAACTTTCATTGAAACTTCTGATGGAAACAAACAGCATTGTAGAAATTGTCTGCAAGGGAAGGTGTTAGTGACAGCTGCAAAAGGTAAATACTTGAATCGTTAAAAACGTCCAATCATATTGGTTATATCTACTGATTTACTGTGCTTACATCTAGGCTGGTGGACTTGGCTCGCAATCTTGTTAAATTTATTTAATTTGGTTGTTATCTCCCTATTCAGTCATTGGAAGCATCATTTTAAAATGAAATTGTTGCAGAATAGATCTGCGAACTGTTGCAGAATACATCTGCGAACTGTTGCAGAATACATCTGCGAACTTTTGCAGAATACATCTGCGAACTGTTGCAGAATACATCTGCAAACTGTTGCAGAATACATCTGCGAACTGTTGCAGAATACATCTGCGAACTGTTGCAGAATACATCTGCGAACTATTGCAGAATACATCTGCGAACTGTTGCAGAATACATCTGCGTACTGTTGCAGAATACATCTGCGAACTGTTGCAGAATACATCTGCGAACTGTTGCAGAATACATCTGCGAACTGTTGCAGAATACATCTGTGAACTGTTGCAGAATACATCTGTGATGTGGGAAAACTCGGCAACAAGCTCTGTATGATGTCCGCAGCCATCGGTGCCGCCATTGCAAAGAACATGACTTTCGTCCTGATAGAGCCAAGCAAGAGCTGCCATTATATATATCATCTGCAGGAGCTATTTATATCTCTGCAGAAGACAACTCCGTTGGTTTCAATAGAAGAAGTGAATTCTTGGAGGTCTGCACCTGAAAATGGAATTTATGAATATACAGAGATCTCTAATGACAACAAGAATGTCAGTTTGTCTGGCCATCGTCAAACTTGGAAGTATTTTAGTAGCAAACAACAACAAGAAGCAGTCCGAAAAACATTCGAATTCACAGAACAGTATAAAATTCATGCGGACAAGATATTATCAAATGCCAAGAACAGTTTCAGACACATTCAACAGCCAATCATGATTGGAGTACACATGAGAATTAGAGAGATAGTACACATTAAAAATGGCAAAAGATTTGCGACTGAAAAATTTTATGATACAGCATTCAAAGATGTCCGATCACATTTCAAAGACTCAAAAAAGTTAATATTTGTTGTTGCTACAGATAACCTTTGGCGGGCTAAAAAGATGCTAAAAGATGCCAGTAAGAAATATAATATATTTTGGGCAGGGGGTACCGACCTTGAAGATTTTGGTACTTTAACTAAATGCGATCATATTATAATTAGCGGTGGTACATTTAGCTTTTGGGCAGCTTGGCTTGCCGGAGGGCAAACATTTTACAATGCCGATTTTGCTATACCTAATACTTCATTTGCTGAGAGGTATGTTGAAGAAAACTTTAATTTACCTGAATGGATTCCTGTCCACTGGATTTGACGTGGTATTCAAAGATTTTTGGTTAATCGATATTACTTTTTTAATTACATTTTACTAAATCTTTGCTCTTTTATCGAAAATGTTCACACAAGCATTATCATCATATTAGTCAAGCTTTTCAAGTCAGAACAAAATATTCTGCTGGGTTTATTATAAAATACTGAGTCTATGCAGACTAGATGTCTATGTGACTGTGCTAATATGTCGTGTGTCGTGAAATTATTGTAAAACGCTTTGGCTCCAAATTGAGATTTGAACTTTGAAGTTTGTATGGCGTCCGTCGTTCCTGAAGTTGCTAGTAGGTTTTAATGAAATATTGAAGATTTCAATTTGGGATTATAATTTATCACAATTATCTTCAGCAAACTAAATTTATAAAACTTTACTGTCAACTATCCATAAACTGCCGTATTTTGTTATTATTGTTAACAAACCATTATGATGTCTTGCAACCAATATTACTGATCCCAGTGCTAAACCTTATACTCAGACTTCAAACCCACTGATTGCAAGAAGCTTTAATAAATTTTATATAGACATTAACATAGACATATATTTTGCTTGGATGAATATGATAAAAGTCAACGAAATGGTTATGACAGACTTGGGAGTTGTGCCGCCTATTTTGCTAAAACAACTTCTCATCACAGTCAATCTACTAACTGAAAGTAACATAGATTTACTCTGGCCAATTACAAGTAATTGATTTGCAAAAGTGCCACCAATCATCTAGCAAGCAGTGAAAAAACTGCACTAATGGTTGTATCCTACATGAAAGACAATGTCAAGTTGACTACATAATAATCATCTGATAATTCACCTTTCTAGAAGCATTATTCATTTACCCTTGTGATATGTCTTACTAGTAATAATAAATAAACTACTAAATCTTACACCTGGTTCTCACTTAATTGCAGTTATAATGAACAGAAATTGTAAAATTTCAACCTCAGATAATCAACAATATTATTCACCATACAACCAAGTTGGTACCAACAACCCCTGCAGGCAGCATTTGCCAATCTACGGTTCCATCTGTTTGTGCAGAGAAAGTGAAAGTGTGTGAGAGAAATGAGTATTTGGTTCTGTCATAGAATGTAGATTGTACAGATGATATTTGGTGAGCAAGAAACATTTGTATTATCAGCTTGAAGCTTGATAACATCAAAAGAGAGAGAGACCTGGCCTGGCCCATTATTTCAGACTAAAGCCAAGTCCAATAAAGTTATGAAAAAGCTGTGCGCATGTAATAACATGTGTAACACTACACCAATTTTAGCAACTACAACAAAAATATCACATTTTGATTGGTGGGCTTACAATTGGGCCAACCAGATCTCAGTAACTAGGGCATAAAAACTGATGAAATATGACAATCAATACATAGTTCATCACTTTCCAAATGTGAAGATTTCACTAAACTAGTACTGAAATGTCTGTGTAACCAGTCGGTATATGATCGTTGAGAAAGAATTGAATACTTTTAATTTCTCTCAATATATAGCTGTCGGTGTAAAATACCTGAAGAGAATAGGGGTGTCTGCCATAAAACCCACTGTCTGCACTGAAAGCTTGGTAGAATAATGGCTAAAGTATCTCCAAGGGGAATAATAAGCACACTTACGTGCATTCACGGAAGGCAACTGCAGTAGCCTTTACAATAATATGTAGCCAGGGTGGGGGGGGGGGGAGGGGGGGGGCTCTCAGGAGGCGGGGTTTACATTGGTGGGTGGGCATAGAGAGCCACCCCGCCTAAATAATATGCGTTTATTTAATCAATTGATGAAAGAAAAACTGAATGCATCAAATACAATGCCTGAGTTCTATGCCTGTTTGTTTACTCAGTAGTGTTCTGTGTTATCTAGGAGCTTGAATAGCTCATTGCCCATACACAAATACTGGAAGTTAAGGCTGTGACTCTATTTAGTAGTTGATTTAAAATCCATGCACAGGTAAGTGAAAGATATTACGCAATACGATTGATTATATATTATAAGTAATAGTATGTTAGTAGCGAATCAGTTGCAGTGATACTAGTAGAAGTAGAAACCGCAGTAGTAGTAGTAGTGGTAGTAGTAGTAGTAGTAGTGGTAGTAGTAGTAGTGGTAGTAGTGGTAGTAGTAGTGGTGGTAGTGGTAGTGGTAGTGGTAGTGGTAGTGGTAGTGGTAGTGGTAGTGGTAGTAGTAGTAGTAGTAGTAGTGGTAGTAGTAGTAGTGGTGGTAGTGGTAGTGTAGTAGTAGTAGTGGTAGTAGTGGTAGTAGTAGTAGTGGTAGTAGTAGTAGTGGTGGTAGTGGTAGTGGTAGTGGTAGTAGTAGTAGCAGTAGTAGTAGTGGTAGTGGAAGTAGTGGTATTAGTAGTAGTGGTGGTAGTAGTGGTAGTGGTAGTAGTAGTGGTAGTAGTAGTAGTGGTAGTAGTAGTAGTAGTGGTAGTGGTAGTAGTAGTGGTAGTAGTGGTAGTGGTAGTGGTGGCAGTAGTAGTAGTGGTATTAGTAGTAGTGGTGGTAGTAGTGGTAGTAGTAGTAGTGGTAGTAGTAGTAGTAGTAGTGGAAGTAGTAGTAGTAGTAGTAGTGGTGGTAGTGGTAGTGGAAGTAGTAGTAGTAGTAGTGGTAGTGGTAGTGGTAGTGGTAGTGGTAGTGGTAGTGGTAGTGGTAGTGGTAGTGGTAGTGGTAGTGGTGGTGGTGGTGGTGGTAGTGGTGGTAGTGGTAGTAGTGGTAGTAGTGGTGGTGGTGGTAGTAGTGGTGGTAGTGGTAGTGGTAGTGGTAGTGGTACTTGGTAGTGGTAGTGGTAGTGGTGGTGGTGGTGGTGGTGGTGGTGGTAGTGGTAGTGGTGGTGGTGGTGGTGGTAGTGGTAGTGGTAGTGGTAGTAGTAGTGGAAGTAGTAGTGGTAGTGGTAGTAGTACTTCTCTCGACCAGTAAATCAGTGGAAAGTGCGGCGGTCATACTGACTCCTCACTGTGTACAGCTATTACTTGGTACTCAAACTTTGCTAAATATGCATTGATCATCAAGTAACCTAGAGACCTTTTTGACCTTCAGTATAAACTTGTACAAACAGGGAGTTGTCAAACGTAAATAGGATTCGGACCGGACTGCCTCGGACCAATTCAATTTGAGTGGAAAGATTTGGAATCGAACCGAACCTGAAATTTTTTGTCCCGTTCCATCACTACTGTACCCTCACATTAATCTAGAGGTGGCTCTGACTGAAGCAATCAGTGAGACAGACCTCCCAAGGTGATGACTCACAAAGCTATCACTTTGGGAGGTCTGTAATGTTCTCTACCGACCCAGGAATGGCCTCTACCGGCCCTGCAGTGACATAGCGGGCCGGTAACAAGATGGCCGCTGTAGCTAGAGATCCAAAAGTAGCCTAAGTCGATGTACAAGGACGAATCCAGGACCTGCCCACTTCTACATCCTATCTATCTGGGATCTAAAGCTCACATAGACTGAGGACTTTATCTCGTAGTGTTATTTGTTGCCATTAGGCACTTTGTACATTTACTATTGTGCGCTATTATATGTATTGCTACCCTGGTCGGTTAATTTACTTCCTGTCATATTTTATTGGTTAGACTTAGCATGATGCAATGCACTTCATGCCACCAGATATTTTAATATCACCATATGTAATAACAAAATACTAATTTTACTGAGTTTACCTTTCATCGTATCAAATAATTGTTTCTAAGCATTTTTAATTGCACTAATCATTGACCCAAATAGCATTGAAAAATCTTATTGGCTCAGCACAAAGCAGCTGACTTGGAAGTATTGACAAACTTTTTAGTAAAAAAAGCTTGGCGGTTTTTTGACGTTGTTTTAGGTTTTATACAAAATAAATTCTTCAAACATTAATGACTTTGGTTATCTTCTTTCTCACAGCAGGTTAATAATCGCCAAGTTTTATTCGTACACACCTAGCAAAGGGAGTGTTGCCATATCAAAATAGATATTCTAACAGATTTTTCAACCCTTGGAAGTTTTTTAAATTACTTTTAATTTATGGTAGTTGCTAATTGCATACGGACTCACGAATAAAATATAAGAATTCACATTGTTAAAAAGCATCATAATTTTAGGCACTTCTCTCTAACAGACCAACACTTAAACCCCATGTACATATAGCGATTACTAAGCGATTTCATTAGCGATTGCGTGATTTTGCAACTTCTGTTTCTTACAAAATCACTAAGCAATCTCAAGCATTTTATTTGAGGTTATCGTCAGGTTTTGATCGAGATCAAAAAATCGCTAGCGGATTCTTTGATCAGCGAATCACAACGTACAAAAGCTTTACCCTTGTTTCCAATATGGTCTTGTCATATTCAGCGCTCCGATCTATTAACGATCCTGTCATAAATTGAAGGCTATGCTTTGTAACAGCGAGTTTGACCGGAATCGCTGAAGAATTGGCAGTAGTGAAAAATTGCGCAATTTGGGGGAGGGACTTCCCCAATCGCTAAGCAAAATCGCTAGCACGATCGCTATATGTACATAAAGCATTAATGCAGCATATAAAACATTGACATACTATTTATAATTGTCTAACAACTACAAAACTGTTTTAGAAATCTATGCAATGGAGCAAAAGTTTGAACCCAACAAATGCAAGTACGCTTCATTGCTTGGAGTTGCTCTCTCTGTATCGTTTCTGCTGCTCTTTATACCGAGAACTAGTCATTCTGTAAACAATCTCCATGCCTCAAACATACACCAAATAATTCAGGTACAAAGTTTCAATGAAACTTCTGATGGAAACAAGCAACATTGTAGAAATTGTCTGCAAGGAAAAGTGTTGGTGACAGTAGCAAAAGGTAAATACTTGAATTGTTACAAAAATCCAATCATATTGCTTTTATTTGTTTATGACTTTAAATAATAAAACTAAAGAGATATTTTGGCCAATTTCCTATTCTCACATTATATTAGAAATTATGTTCTTAATTGCATATTGACAAAATAACTCTGAAAAAAATTTATTTTAGGATATATCTGTAGTCAAGCAAGGCTAGGCAACAAGCTCTGTATGATGTCGGCAGCAATTGGCGCTGCTGCTGCTAAAAACATGACCTTTGTTCTCATAGAGCCAAGCAAGAGCTGTCGTTGGATATACCGTCTGCAGGAATTATTTATTACCCTGCAAAAAACAACTCCGCTTGTTTCAATACAGGAAGTGAATTCTTGGAGATCTGTACATGAGAGTGGAGTGTTTAAATACACGAACATCCCTAATAATAGAAATGTTAGTTTGACTGGCTTCCGTCAAACTTGGAAGTATTTTAGTAGCAAACAACAACAAGAAGCAGTTCGAAAAACATTTGAATTCACAGAAAAGTATAAAAAACATGCGGACAAAATATTATCAAATGCCAAGAATAGTTTCAGTCATGTTCAACAGCCAATCATGGTTGGAGTTCATATGAGACTAGGAGATATAGTAACAATAAAAAATGGCAAAAGACTTGCTACTCAAAAATACTACGATGAAGCTTTTAATGCGGTCCAATCGTATTTCAGAGGCTCGAGTAATTTGATCTTTGTTGCTGCCACAGATAGTCCTCACCTGGCTAAAAAGATGCTCAAAGACGCCAGTAAGAAATATAATATATTTTGGGCAGGGGGTACCGACCTTGAAGATTTTGCTACTTTAACCAAATGCAATCATAGTATAATTAGCGGTGGTACATTTAGCTTTTGGACAGCTTGGCTTGCCGGAGGGCAAACATTTTACAATGCCAACGTGTCGATACCAAACACTTCATTTGACAACAGATATATAGAGGAAAACTTTAATTTACCTGACTGGATTCCAGTTAGCTGGATTTAGCAACATTTGCACATTTTTTTTTATCGATAATTTTTTTCTTTCTTTAATCAACTTTTTGTTATTAAAATAAAATGGTAGTCAACATGTGATCCATCTTTTCACTTGCCAAGATTTTTTGATGACCGAGGCATTGCACTCAATTTTCACAGACTCAAAAGAAGATCAAGGAAATTCAATTTGGCTGGAAGATGAAGTTGGATGCATACTTGGATCTTACCTTGCCAGTTCACAATCAAATTTTTCTTTTTTAAATACGTAAATAGCTTCTGCTTTCATGTATTCTGCAACATCCCTGTGATAAAAACGATGAAGTTGTCTTCTACACGTTGTTAGGACAACTTCATTGCCAGAAATGATCGAGCAAGGTTAGGATTTGTATTAAATTAATCAATTTTATGATCATTGGTGCAGCGATGTAAGACTAATATAAAATATCTATGCCATTTTATTTGGTGCTGAAACAGACTTCACACATTTGATATTAAAAGTTGAAAGCTAATCGAACAGTTTTTTGATTTGAAACGAGTGCCAAGAATGCAACATACTGTAACGTTGGCTATTAAAAAATATTTTTTTACCAGGCTGAAAATTTTGACATTGGTGAAACCTATGCATGTAAAAACAGCAAATCTGATGAACCAAAATAGTATCGTTGATGTTCATCCAGAATATCAGATTTTAGCAACTATTATGTCTGTGAGCCATGGTAATCTACACGTCTTATTTAATTAAAGTTTTATGAAGATAATCTACTTTGAATATTAATTCAATTTGTGTGGTCAAACAATCCATGGTGCTGCATTTATTTTTGGCCCAAAGTCATACTGTGATATAATTCTGTTAGTAGCAGCCAAACCTAAAGTTCCTCCAGCATTGTCTTTTCCCCAGAGGTCACCCACCCCTATTGCCCTGATGAACCCGACCCTTAAACCAGTCTGAAACTGAGTCCAATATAACTGCACCAACCTATCAAACATTCCCCAAGTGAAGAAATTCTTAGCTCAAAAATGATGAATTTATGCAAAGCTGCATGTTTGCTTATTGTTTATTACCTGTAGTTTATAGTCTTCAAAGAAATAATAAAAAACATGATTAAAAACTTGTATCGTCAAAAATACAACCTTTTTAAGATCATAAGTTCACTCGAGAGAATTAGTTTTTGAGTTTTATTGTTATATACAGCGGGTGTAGCCTTAGCACCAACTAAAGACATCTAGTCATCCGAATGCTTTGTTTATGAAGCAGTTGATGGAGGTACATAAAGTTTGCAGCCCAGTCCTAAGGCTACCAGAGATATTAGTTTGCAAGTAGTCACCAAAATGAATACATTTCTACCCATCAGGTCATTGTCATATAACCAGCATGAACCGGAGTCGTCACACTTTTCCTGCCAGAGAAGACAAGTCTTATCTAGTACAGCGCCCAACAACAGAGGTCCTGGTATGGTGCCTGCAAAAGTTTAGTGAGGCTTTTTATTTAATTCCCTGTAACTACCAAAAATGCTGAAAACAGAGTTTCAAACTCAAAATTTTCAAAAAACCAATCAAGTTTCTTTTACTGCTCACCATCAAGTTGAAAAATTAATTTTCCGAACTGACAAACTTTGTAACTTCATGATTCACGGTTGATAAATTATATTTAAAAATGCATGAGAACAAATCTACTCACCGAGCAACCTCACTATGATTTGTTTTATCGTAACGGCAAAGGTTCTCTGACTGTCTACAACACTTCTGCAACAGACATCAGTAGTATAGCAGGAGCAGATCACATGATTTTTCAAGTTTCATTGAATCAAGGTAACTGAAAAAATCATTCAAAAATTGTCATACACTTGTAATGAGAGTAATGGAAGACAACTCCTCATATAATACTCACTTTAATATAACAGTAGTGGAAGACAACTCCCCATGTAATACTCACCTTAATATAACAGTAGTGGCTGGAACCAAAACTGCAAAAGTGACGAGCATGAACAATCCCATCACTGGAAGAAATATGTAGACATTTTTACAATCACTCTTGCATTTGCCGTACACAGCTGGAGGCTGGTAAAATGAGCCATTGCTATGACTGGTGAGGCCAGAACAAGTGCAGTCCTGGTATGTCTATTAAATAATAAAAACTCGAAGTATTCATAACAGAAAATAATAATTAATAAAAATGTTTTGTTAGGGCTGTACGAAATCCAAAATGTCCAATTTTTGTGTTTGTTACAAACGTGTTACAATTTCTACCAATAGGTCCACATACATGTGGGGAGGCAGTAAAAATTATTTATCCTAGATTATCATTGAGTATCATTGAATACAAACTCATTTAATGTTGTCTGTCAGTTTGCATGCTACAGATGTAAATTATTCTTGTACCCTAATGATAGCTTCGCAGCCTGGCTATAGCCTTTTGGAGTTGTCATACCTTAGTGTCAGGGTCCAATTTTGATGAACATCCAGCATGGCAAGGAGTAAAGTATTCTACGCCGTTGATACAAATAGGTTCATAGATTGTTGTGTCACAACTGCAGTCAGCATTGCATTCCGCTGTCAGGTCTATAATATTGCTTGTGTTGCCGTCACTAATAGTGAAAGTGACAAATAATAATAATAACAAAATTACTGAGATTTACAAAACACAACAATTCTTAAATAATCATATTTTGTAATTGCATAAACTCTCTGATTAAACTGCTACGTGTGAGGTAAAAATTCTTTTTGGCAAGTTCTCATAATCTACCGAACCAACCTGATTGGATTGTAAGGGTAGTTAACTCCAGCAATGTCTGGCAAGTCGCAGTTTGTCAAAAAAATAGCAGACAAAGCGAGAGAAACCACCGTCATACACATGTTAAATTTCAGAATTCCTCTGACTTTTAAGTCGAACCTTTTGACTACAGCAGCTCCTGTCATTTGGCCCAGCAGCATTGATGGAAGGGCGATAAGTCCTACATGGGCATGAGTGAGTGAATGAAAATAAATCACGTGACACAAACAAAGTAGTGACCAAGTGAGAAAATCGACAAGCAAACACTGAAGTGTTATTACTCTTTTGGTGTTAAATCAAATAAGTTGATGAAGTTGACTAAAAGATTGAGAGGTTATAAAATTGATGCATTCAAAGACTACAAGTATAAATGGTTTACTGTTTATTACACGCAATGTTCAATAGCAACTAATGGAATAGCGTATACAATTTATAATCGAAAATAAAAACATGCCAATAAGATAAAAGCTATGATTATAGCGATATCATGTGATGTTCTCTCTCCGACAGAATTGAAGTTGTTCAAATTTCAATATTATTCAAAGAAACTGCATTAAACCAAAATTTAAAACCAATTTGTTTATTTACTCTCAAAACATGCTCGATTATTTAGCGTTCCAAGATTGATCTACTCACCAGTTATTATTGAAGCTTGGCCAGCTCTCATGTTAAACTGATTTGCAACAAACTTTGTGAGAAAGGTTGTTGTGGCAGCAGCTTGTGCTCCTTCTGCTGCCATAGAGATACACTGAAACAACAATGCTGGATTTCTCATAAAATTAAGAATTGACCAAAAATTTCTCAGTACGGCTTCTTTGCCGCTACCATAACACGCTTGTTCTTCAGATTCTTCTTTAAATTTTTTAACGCTATGAGCTTGATTTACATTGTTGATTCTTCGAGCCTCGGTTCCTAGAAAGTTCACAACACTTTGTTAGAAAATTGAGCAGATTTTTTAAACTAATGTCTAGGCGAGTCTATTTTGGAGTTCACTGCTTACCAGGGAGTACTCTTGGAAACATAAGCAATGGGATTGCCGTGACAAAACCCAAAGCTGAAGATATGAGAAATCCAATCCACCAAGCGCCGACCCAGGCTGGACTTGTTGATGTCAAATAGCTGTGAACAAAATGTAAATTTATTGTGTTGAAAAAGTATTGATTTTTTGTAGGATTTGATCCATTAAGCTTAAAAAAACTAAAACTAAAACAACAAAATAATATTCTACTAACGGTGGAGGAGACTTAGGGAAGTCAACGTATTGGTCCAACAACCAGCCACCAAGCATGTAACCACTAGCTGGCCCTATAATAGGCGCTGAGAAAAAAATACCTGCAAAACCAAACGTAATAAATTATAATGATGCATTATAGTTTTTATTATTTTTAAAACACATCATATCAATCAACTATATTATTGCATTTAATTATGCTAACGTAAGCGTACACAAACAATGTCTTCGCAGCGAAAGTTTTTGATGATGAATTTAATTAAAAAAGTGAGTGGATGATATTCTACTAAAAATGAAACAGCTTTACTCAACAACATGGGTTAGATGAGCACAAAAATAATAAAATTGAGCAAATTTTCTCATTTTTTAAAAGTCAAAGTACACAAAATAACTCGTGTTCTTTGTTCAATAGCTTCCAAGTAGAACAAAACGTCAGTTTTAACAAAGATATAAATTGAAGCGAATTTACTGTACTCAAATATAAAAAAAATCATAATTCTCATTTATATCAGACCAATTAGAGGACACAAAACTATTCTATTAAAATGAAAAAATAAACTCACTTGTCATAATCCATATAGTGTAATAAACTCCAAATTTATTTGTAAAATGACAAATAAACGTGAAAATTGAGCTGTAGTTACAAAATCTACATGAATACCCTGGAGTCACTGACCAAGATAAACTGGAGATTGTTTGTCAGAAACGCTGCCATCGATAAACGCAGGACCAACCACATGCAGCAATGTACCAGATACCCCATGCAATCCTTGTCCAACCAGAAACATAGAGAGGTAGTTGCTTAGGGAGTCTTCAATGTCCGCAGTGGTGTATGTACATACCACATTTGTATCATTCCCTTCAACACAAATTTAATTTTATAAATAATTATTATTATTTATTTTTTTTTGATAAAATGCAGCTAGGTGCAAGAGGAACAGTAAAAAGAGGGTTTTGCAGTTGTCTTTTTAATTAGAATTATCAAAATGGCCACTCCATGCTTACCTCTTTCATTACAAACTGCTGGTTTGGCGTCTGCCACACGATATTCTTCTGTGAGTAAATGAGGCAAGGCCATAATGAGAGATCCGAGGCCGAGACACGCAGAAGAGAAAGCTAACAACTTTGGTTGGCTCAAACGAGACATAAAATATCCCAACACCAATAACTGCAAAATATAGCGAAACATGAGATTTCAAACTGACAAATAGAAAGTAAGTTTGGCTTTCAAAGATGGTTAGTAGAGAAACCTACTGTAAACACGCTGACAATATCAAGCGTGCTGACTATAAGACCAGTCTGCGTACTTGTTAAATGGAATCTTCTTTCATACATTGGTATGTTAATGCTGTTTATTCCATTCACGGCGAAGCCTGTAATACAAGTTGCCTTTAAAATAATTAAGATAATCCACAACTGGTTTCAGGTATTGCTACTTGTTTGTTTTTATTCTCATACGCTTGACTTCACTGAACTCTTTGAGGTAATAATAATTGTTTGACTGTCCAAAAAATAAAAACAACAGATTTGTGTCAGTCATATATATAAATTAAGGTTTCAAATCAAAATATTTAAATTAAAACTACAAACATATGTTTCTCGCATCACTTGGAGTAAAAAAACAGTCTAATTTTTTAAAGCAATCCTCTCCTATATTTTTAGACGCTTATTTAAAATTTTTGTGGAAGTTTCATTGTTACAGAAATGAAATGTGAATGTGTCAACCTGAGAGAGATAATTGAAATTCATATTGAGACTTGTGAAAGGTTTGACCTATTAAATGCATCCTGTTTCCTGTTTAAGATTAGTTCATTACGTTTAACATTCACATTTGTAAAGTTTTATAACCTGCTGAGAATATTTGATGTTAAAACTTACCTTGAGCGACGCCAAGCAAAAATAATATTGTCATAAAAACTTTAACGTCATAGAACCCTCCATCACATAATTTCTCATTTTTAGCAGTCGAATCTTCATCAGAGTCTGCCCTTATCTCCAGGATTTCAAAGAGAGTTATTTCATCACCACAAGGGCTTTTTTCTTCGTCGGAAGTGGAGGAAGTTGAACCAGTTTCTTCTGAGCTTAGACTGTCATCAAATAAACTTAACAAGTGAAGAAATTTTATTACATACACTTCAATGCTATTTAATTATCGACTGCTTGAGTGCGTTAGGAATATTGCCAACATCAATTTTTAATTCTTGTATTGGACACATATGGTAGTTATCACCGGGTAACAACAAAACCAGGATGCATCAACATCAATAAAGAATGTTTTTATAATAAGCATGAAAATAATACTGGCGGTTTAGCAATTTAAACAAAAGTTGTGTTTTGCATCAATTTTGCACTAACTAAAAGATCTTTAAGAATAAATAAATATTCAGTGCAGAACAGTTCAACTAGGCAATTGTTAAACCAAAAATGTAACTTCTCAGTAAATACTCACCAGCTCTCTGTGTTTTCCATCCTTGAACATGAAACGAAACGTAAAACCTGTTAGAAGTAAGTTGTGGAACCTTCCATCTCCAGTTCAGATCTAGCAATGAGCAACAGGTCAAGAGTTCAAACATAAATCAGTTAATTGTAGATCGCTCAACCGTGACATGGTCCATCAAACCTAGACTATGAAGTAAATCCAGCAAGTGTTTCACATACAGAAGAGTTGTAGTAAACAGAGAATTTTAACTTTTGCTATGATGGTAGATTTGTGAAACATGAATGATTTGAGACAAGTTGACTGCAAATGGGACAGACAATGATGGATGCTTCTAGATATATAACATGACTGAGTCAATCGTTACAAAACGTTTTATAACTTGAGCAATAAAAAATAAAAACACCGTTACAGATTTTATTTTAATTATAAAAATAGGACGACGCGCTAAATATAATCATTCTAATAGAAATCACAGAGAACCATAGACTCTACACGGACAGCGCACCAACATGTAAATGTAGCAATAAAGGGTGAAGGTCAACCAGCCATTTATACATACATTCGTACCAGCATTAATAGCTATAAAGACAGAGTAAATGCCTTGAAACATGCGGGCTAAGATTATTACTCAACAATGAACGGCAGACAATCTTGGTCTTTAATATTTGGCCCATAGTCATTGCGATGTATACTAGCAAGAACAAAACCACATATTTAAATGAAACTGAATTACATTACAGCATACTTTTTATTCATTATTAAAACTTTTTATCAAGCATTTTCAAGTTACAATACAGCAAAAATTTTGTATAAAATTTACTAAATTTTAAAGATTTGGTGAAATTTTAGTTTTTTTGAATTTTGTTCAGTTTTTCGAGGATGGGGATAGAAGTTTTAAAACTTGTTTACCGTCTGCAAGCAATTCAAGTTCTTCACCTACAACCTGAGCCTGTATATTTAATTTATAGAGACTACTGTTGGCTGGCACACATGTGCGTACGTGTACACGCATGTATGTAGAGGGCTCGTACCCTTATCAAATACAAAGGCACAATAGCACACCAGCACCTTACATACTCTTTGATCACTATTATGTAACCCGGCGTATAGAATTTGGCCGTAGTTACACGCAGAAGCCAATGCCTTAGCATACAAGAGTCAACCTGTATCATTGAGAGACAGCAATAAGTGCGATGCCTTATATAATAAAATCTAATAGCCGCAAATGAAAATTGTACAAGACTGTTATTATTGTGTTTCAAAGAATCAGTATTGCATTGTTACATTAAACTACGGCCTCCACATTTTTAAATAATGTTAAAATTCGACGTTCCAGTAAAAGTTCCTCCCTACTAACACCACTACTATTACTTATAATATTAATTATAGTTTTATAATTGATCAGTTAAGCAAGGAAAACCTTCCCAGAGTACTTCAAATACCAATTACATGTTGCGCGATTAAATTAAAGCAATCCATATTTATTTACCCAACAAAGAGAAGACAACTGACAATTTATAATGAGCAAATCACAACTCCTAGTACATAACAGAAACTAAACTTGACACAGTTGCTTATAATAGCTGATGTCAATATTGCTTAAAAATGTTCATTTTGTTTCAACTCGAGTCTCTCAGGTACAATATTGTGACCGACCCTTTTATTTTCTTTCGTTCCCCTCTGACCTAGTTTCATCCCTTCCGTACTCTTTCTATACCTGTAAAAACCACTTTCACACTGTTCTACCTGCCACGCTCCTTAACGCTCTTTTTCTATCCCAATGAGGCATATCCACCCCAAAGCAGCCTAGGTCTGTAGTTGATGCCATTACTGTAACAAAATCAGAAAATCATGCAGAAGGTTGGTATTGTTTGGTCTCGAAAAGGCATGCCAGCCGTAACGCCTGGTCAACTTATTCTGGAATAACCCATGCACCCTATTCTCAACCTTAGTTTGCTATTGTTTGTTTTCCGTTAACAATCACACAAAAACAACAGAAGTAAACTACATTAAACCAAGAGTTGTCCCCTTCTGTTAAATTGCCACAAGCCAAGAGGGATAACTTCACGAATTCAATGCTATTCAACTTCATCTCTAGATTTTGACAATGGCTTTAGATTATCGACTTAGTGTCATATTATTCACTGAAACATTTGCTAAAATTGGTAAAAAATGTTAGGAGTTTCCTGATTGGCTGATCGTGAGCTGAGCTGGCTGAATGTTGAGGAAAAACTGAAAAATTGGCGCATTTTAAAAATATCAACTATCTTTGTGATAATTTTGAGTTCTTGTGACTCTGATATGTGTATTGTGATTGGTTACTTTTTCCGCCTCTCATTTGCATATTGACTGTTATAAATAGTAGGCGTTGGTTACATTATAAGTCCTCTTGTACTGACCATTATTGTGAGCCTAGAGTGAAGACGGGAGAATAAAATGTGTATGTTTAATTTACGCAAAAATTAGATTGGTTAGTTGCCTTTTGGAGGTTGACAGTTTGTCAATGAGGTTCCTAGGGGCCTGATGGTAGCCTGCCGAAATCAAAGAAGGACAGTGTGTCCGGAGGTGCTTGGAAGTAGAAGTTTTTACCTGATGTGATTACAATAGTTTGTAAGGATCGCAAAAAATGTGTTGAAGAAATTGGGCATGAACCTAGACTACATTTTGAAGTTTGACAACTACCATTGAACGCTGCAGTTGTTTAATGAGATCAGAGACAGAGTTGAAACCTGCAGAGAACTTTTTTAGGCTAAACTAGTTTTGTCTTTTGTAGAGATCGGTGCAATCGTTTACAATATAACCGCTGGTGAAGTTTTGTAAGCCAAGAATCGATGCACATTTCCTACATCAACAAAATTTGGAAAAAACCTGGGCTCAGTCATTTTAGCAACGATTGTACATGTGAAGTATTGGAACAGGATATTTCAAACATCAAATTTACTCTTATTCTTTTATTGGCTATATTTATATATAATATATTATATAATATGTTATATAATATATTATATAATATGTTATATAATATGTTATATAATATATTAAGAGTATTCGCGACTTGTTCGTCAAACCAAATAAAAAAAAAGAAGTGTTTGTAGTTCGATATGTAGCATATGGAACAGAACATTAGTTTAGTACATCATAAGTATTCCTAAACTGTTATAGCGCACTGAACAAATCATAAAGAAAATAACTCCCAATTTGCAAAGTAATTCAGAGAAAAATAAAAATGGTGTCGCTATAAAATAAAATAGTTTGTGAAGTTGTCCTTTCCATTTGATAAATTTTAAACAATCATATCTATTTTGCCATGTTTTACAAGGATATAAAACCGGTCAATGAAAATGAAAAAATAGACTCGTTCATTAAAGTTACCTAGTGTTCAGTTTCATTCGCAATCTACTAACAATATAAATAAATACTCGTTGATTATTCTTTTTATTCAGTAAGCTAATTTTTTATAACCAAATTCCAAACAAAAGCGATTTTTTGTTGATCAAATTTAATGCTGATCTAAGTATTTCTATTGCAATACATTACATCTGCGCTTTTATATGTGTGAACAACATTAACTGTCCAAATCTTTTGCAATTCTAAACCTGCATAAAATTAATTATCCGGGGAAAAAATACAGGAAAGTTGAAATCAACTCCAGTTAAGCAAACCATGCAAATGAGTTAAAAAGGAACAAACAAATATAAAGAACGCATATTAAATAGCTGAATTGACAACAGATGAGCTGTCACTCCTAGCGATAGGGATTTGTCTTCTCTCTCTCACCCAGCTGTATATACAGTAGGATATCATAATAGCAGAGGCCACCAACATTGTTGCAGCAATATAAAAGTATACCATTCGCCATGTACCATATGTCACATATATGTAACCTGTAATATAAGGTCATATATCACCTTACATGCCATATGACTTCAGCCATGCAAGATATAAGAAATCTTTTGTTTCATTTTAAAAATAATTTTAAAAACAATGTTTCCCACACTAAAAATAAAATGAATTTCATACAAAGCCTCGAGTGGAGCAGACAACTCCATACAAACAACTTGTGTACAGCCAATTAACTTGCCTGTAATGAATGTAGTCAGTATCAAAGCGATGCTCTGAAAGACGATTTGTATGCCTAAAGCACTGGCGAGGTTCTCTAGCCCGACTAACTCAGTGAGAACACAAGTCAGCAGTGCATAGTGTGAGGTTCCTAGAGCAGACATCGCTATCAGAACTAGTATCAAACCTAAATAACAAACTATTCATTAATACCAACTATGCAACAATTTAAATACAACATTGCTAGCTACGGTTGAAATATGCTTGTGCACAACACACCTGTCAGTCCAGATATGAATGCACACAAAAGTACTAGTATGGAAGTCAGTGAAATGCTGAGAGTGAATTGATGTGTGGCCGTCATCACTTTTTTATCGACAAGAAATCCGTTACCAATTCTGCAAGGTATCTCAAAGCCTCCAGCAATCATCAGTACTATAACTACATCACTCATTGGGATGCCTGCAGCACAAGCATAGTACAAGGTTACTAATAAATGAATGGCAATGAAAGTTGGTAATACTAGGGCGTGTCAAATGTGACGAGACTAATAGGGCAAAACAGTGTCTGTGCTATTTTATATCTTATTGCTTAAGCCGTGGCTACACACATCTACGTTTCGTAGGTGTGCGTTTCGTAGGTGCGCGTTTTTCCTTTTGCAAGCGACGTTTTTTTTACAAAGATATGCTCAATTCGTAGTCAACGAAAATCTTTATTCGCCAGACGCTTCGGTGATTGGACAATTATTATTAAATAACCACTCTCGATTGGATAAAATATAGGGACAAAATTTGACGACTCCGAAGAACATTTTTATAATTCAACCTTGACTTGGTCATTACTGATTAGCCAACAGACCATTTTTACTTCGATTAAAAATGGTACTATTTATTTATAAACAAATAACTATTATTTTTAAACATTAATTGTTTATTATGGATAATAAATTATTCATCTAGTATTGTAAACAAGCATCATAATTAATTAATTATTATAATATATATTTATAATTGTTATTATAAATACTCTTTTCAATAATTATGTCTTTTTTACCTCACTGGACACTCCGTAGCGTTGCGGTGATCAATCATCTGTGTGTGTAGCCACTAAAGCGACTCTACGAAATGTATTTCTGGTCTTATTTCTACGACACGTAGGTGTGTGTAGCTTTACATTTATGTAAATCAACCAGTAGTAATGAAGGAGCAGATCTCTGTCATGGAGTCTAAGGAGATCTGCTCCTACATTAATATTTCAACATAATTTAATTTATGCAAAAATGTTATTGCTTAACTTTTTAATTATCAACATTGACATTTTATGATATTTTACGATATTTTTCAATTGATGATTCTGGTTAATACTAAGTGATGAGGAAATTGCATTGGAAATTTCACTTTGAGTTTTACATTTGAGTAGTAATATAGGAGCAGATCTCTGTAT
The DNA here is from genome assembly GCA_945261195.1 of Cryptosula pallasiana. NCBI lineage: Eukaryota > Metazoa > Bryozoa > Gymnolaemata > Cheilostomatida > Cryptosulidae > Cryptosula > Cryptosula pallasiana. The sequence goes on along the minus strand of OX183136.1, from coordinate 25,580,760 downwards.
CACATATATGAGAAACCATTTCGGTAAAAGTGTCAATCTATTTTGGTTATAATTTATGGTGGCTAAGAACTTTTTGTGTTTTGCAATTTAAAATGTCTGAACGCTTCAAAATTGTCGGAATATTTGCAGATCTTATAAACGCTTTGAAAATTCAAGCTGGATTGCTAGCCAGCTTCATAATAATCAATTTACTCGTGACAAATATATTTTAATACACATTGTACAAAAAATTTAAAAAAACAAAATAAGAAAATATATTTTCATCACTAATTTACATTGTTTTAATTCACCAATAGAATGTATTCATATATTTAAAAATTATTTTTCAACACTATCAAACAATATTTACATGCCTGGATGACTTGTTTCACGTGCATTGATTATTATCTATCATAGTTTATTTTGCATAGAGATTATAACCAGAATGAAGGTAGGTGTCCTTTGTTCAGAAATTATGTGGTTTACAAACCTTGGAGACTTTCTCACAAAAGTTCAGTTAATTTTAATACTATTTCTAAAGCATCTGGTTCGCGCTTTTCCAATTTATTTGACATTTCAAACTCTTTGGATTATTTGCTATACAGCCACCAAATTTGTGAATTTTCGCGGCTGTCAGACCGAAAATACAGTTTTATTGCATAAATTTTCGCAATTACAAAGACCGACTTTCACTTATTATAATTACTAAGCCTGTTTTGAGATACGGTTTGTTAGGTTATTTACTACGTTAACGATGTTATAGTTGCTTCGCGAACTGTCTAGCTTATTTTAAAATCGTTCAAATGTTTTGAAAGCAAAAGCCTCCAATGTAATAAACAAGAATAATAATTTTATAATAAAAAAAGCAATTCTCGATTTGAGTATTGAATAGCGCTTAAACTCACCGTTTTCTGCTGCAAACGCAGGAGCACATTGGTAAACTACAGAAGCTCCAAGAGTGTAGATCATGATTGTGGCACAAAGTAGTAGAAACTTTGGAAGTTGCAAAACTCTCCAGTTGAACTTATTCACCGTAGGAGGTTCTTGAGAGCTTGAAGTTTCTGTTGATTCTAAAAAACATTTACTAAACAAAAATGTCATTCACAAATAGAGAACAAAACAAGAACATAAACTCAAAATCCAATTTGATTGCTTACCGAGATTGTTAGTAGAATTGATGATGTTGTTGAGGATTACATAAGATCCTGCGATTTCACTGAGAGACATGATTAGAGTAGGTTGTACAGGAAGTATCTCATCTTTTGAGCCTGAAATATTTCTGTTACGCGCTAAATAATCTGAATGAAATGTAACAACATTATTTTGATGGCTGCCCAGCATGTGATGGTGAAACGAAGCACTTCTAACTCTGGTAGTCTAAAAGTAAGCAAAATGACACATTTTATACCAAGGTTTGGTTCACAATTAAAAAAAAATATAGTAATAATTAAATCAACTAATGATTTTATATTTTATATTGCATGATTTTTAATTGTTCACAATAAACAAAAGCATTAGCTGGAAATCCGGAAAAAAGTCTCATTCTCACAATTATGGGTTCATTAATGCTCGAGTCATCTGTCTCAGGTGTAGGCGCGTCTGTTGGTGTTGTATTCCAACTGCTGTCCTTCTCCCTTTCATTATTTGTAGATGTATAATAGCTTACAGGCCTCAGCAGTGCTGCCACCCATACAAACTGTAGTGTGAATGCACCTGCAAAATGAAACAGCAAAAAAATTGGTTTTGCGTTTGATCACAAATGTTAATAATAATTGTTAATAATAAATGACTTTTTAGTTAAACTACTATCACTTTGGTAGTGTTCTATGTATACTAAATAATACTATTATTGTTATTAAAATTATTCCTGTAACTAATTTAATTGCTTTGGAAGCAACGAAGCAAGTTAATTATTTGTATCACATACCGTACATAATCATAGCGCCATTAAAATCGAGGTGATCAAAAAGAGGCTTTAGTATGTTTGGTATGATTAAAGTTCCAATCCCACTACCCCCAGCCATTATGCCAACAGCTATGGCTATCTTTTTCTCAAAATAATTCCACACCATCAGCACCGGAGAAGTCATCAATATCCGAAGCCCAATGCCTACAGAGTAAACCAGACAGGACAGTACAACGACACGAGTGTCACATTTGTGGGTCAATATCTTATGGAATATTTCTGCAACCAAATTCTCATGTTAGGTAAAAAGGCTCTACCAGTTTTACAAAAAGATTTTTCTTAACACAATAAAATCAGGTGTTTAATGTTTTAAAAATTGGCGCATTTTAAAAAACTTTATATTTCAAAAGTTCAGTTTTCTACAACAGAGAATTTGAAAGTTAGAACAGTTCTGATGATGATCTCAAAATACTACTACGTGGATCAACTCACCTCCAGGCAGGCTCGATAGAAATATCATAGTTAAAAGATTTGGGCAATATGCCAAGCTGATGTTGCTAGCACATACAACGATAACTGCTACCATACTGACTGTCCGGTGAGTTAGTTTGATAGCTAACCATGTTACCAGGGGTCCTACAATTATATGTATATATGATCTAATATATAAATGTATAAAATTTTGTGCGGAAAAGCTCAGGAATTGCAGTGAATGAGATATTTTTTTGTTTCATTGTGCCACTCCATCAGTTGTAAACACAGGCTCATGTAAATAACACCTTTATCCATGCTAAACTTCCAAAGAAACAGAAATGGGGTGGGGGGTCTTCTTGCTCAACCTGACACTATAGGTGATATGGATGATGAGCTTAAGCTACAGACCACATCTTACACCCATATCCTACCAGATGGTTTGGTCATATGGAAACAGAGTTCCAGCAGAATAGTTTCTCTTTCGCGATGCAACAGGAAATAGTATAACTTATTATAAGAAATCGTGACTCCTTTGACTGTTATCTTGATTTGAAAAATTGTAAACGGTTGATATGACAAAAATGACGCTGTTGAGAAAGCTCAAGGTGTCGATATAGCTTTTAAATTTCTTTTCGTAAAATTTTTTTGTGATGTTAATTAAATATTACGCTATCATATACTACGGGCTAGAGCCATAGTTTCGTATTTCGGATTTGGTTGAGTTTGCCGACACAGTTTAATGTTGGTGCGCCGTTGTTGTGGCCAGCCCCCACCATAGCGAGGTACTGAGATGATTTATGTGAACGGACATCATCAGTATTATATATACCTCCTGCTCATAGATAGTAAAAAAGTTGGATTAACCAGTTGGGAGATAACTCCTACCAGATAACCTCCTAATTCTACGCAGATCCCAGATTAACAGTACTATAACATCGTAGAAACCAGACTTCTCACCTCTTCACTACTAGCACCACCTATAAGATTGATGGAACCCCATTACCTTATCAATAAATTTTTCGAGTGTGAAACCCCAACACTTCTTTTTTTTAATAAATATTATTTTCACTCTGTTGACTCGGATAACCGTTTTATGGAAGTTCCTACCTCGGAAAATGATTAAAAAATTTATTACGTGATTGCTGACAACAAAAAAAAACAATTACTTGTACCTTGACTACAGGTGAGTGAGCCAATGGAATGGCAGGTTAGATGCAAGTGTGAAGATGTCAAACTAGTGGTATTTAGTAGAAGAGGAAGTAGCTGACACGCAAGTAGAGATCACTCATTTACAAAATTTGTAACTGATGTACAAGATGAAATGATTTAAACAGACATATTCGAAAATGACTCAAACTAAAGTATAGAAAAATGCTTCATATTAAGAATCAGACAATTCTTAAAAAAGGAGAGGCAAGTTGTATAAAGTTACAGAAAATTAGTATAAAAGGAAAGTGAACCGTACAAAACGCGGAGAACTCATAAAAAGGAAAAAACCAATCGTGTGAAAAAATGAAGACAATCACATAAAAAAGGAGAAAACTCACATAAAAGAGGAGACAACTCACATAAAAGAGGAGATGACTCTCATAAAAAAGGAGACAACTCACCGGAGAAGCCAGCCACTATTGGTACGATAGTAAATATCCATAGAAGAGTTGATGTAGTATAAATCCCTTCAAATCTTTTACTAAGTTCCATAAGGATTAGCCCTTGACACTTCAAACCTCCGACACCAAGCGCAAACAAGCTTGTAGACACTGTCAAAACCCAAAATGCAGATTAATTCAGTGCATATTTTTCTGAATTAACTATTTGGGATAATTATTTTTGTCCATTGAAATACTAGCTGCCAAAATGTCAAACACGCTGTTTCTTGATTGTTGTTACTTGCCATTACTAGAATTGACAAAAAAACTGATATATGTGGCTAGGTCAACAAATTTTGAATTTTTTTTTTAATGTAGCAGTTATACTTTTCTGAAACCTGTTATATTTAATTTAAATTCAAAAATTGCAAGGAAGTCAATACATATTATTATGATCATGCACTTTTTTTGAATCAGTCTAAATCTAATTGGCTTGAATGGGGAAATGTGCTTAAACAGGAGTGAAAATGCTTCAACTTTAAGATCAGTTGAGCTACCAAAAACTTTGATCGATTATTGGATTTTTTTTCAGGCTTTTAAATAAAAAAAAAATGCATTTGAAAATCCTGAAACTCTGATGCAACAATCGTACAATAAATTTTAGAAAGTTTTTGTTGCTTAGTCCTGTACAAGCATGTATTCAACGATCGCATACATCTTGCTAGACATTGGTATTGCAGCAACGTTTTATTCATATAAAAGTTTTTCATTACTTGTAGTTACTTTGGCTTTAATAAATGATGTTTACTTGCATATAATCAAGGGAGACAATCACAAACTTTTGTTCAATTTCTACAATTACTCAGCAGTTTGTGCAGGAACACAAATTTAATTTACTTATTCCGGAGGATAAAGTCATTGCTGGAAATTTTTCCATGATATTTGCATTTCTCAATACTTGTCAACCAACCAGTCAGTGATTGACTTAAATCAGAAAAAGAGTAAATAAAAAATAGATGTTGATGAAAAACTTTGATAAATCAAAATGGTTGCCATTTGAAATTTCCTAAAACTTCACATGGCTCTTTTAAAATTTTTTATTGTAAATCCAAAACCTCGAGTAAGTACCATTAAGACTTACCTACAGCTACAACCCAGGCATATCCATGGTCTATCGGTACGTTTCTACCCATAACGTATTTGTAATGTGTATTGCTCAGATACGCTGTCACTGAAGGTGATTATCTCATATGAAGTAACGATGACATACCTGACCATTCAAGGCCAGCTTACTTACTACCTTCAATAGCTTTTATTTAGTGCAAAGTTCGTGATGCTCGAGATAGTATTGTCTATGTCTATATAACTCAAACAAGTGTCTGCAATAGTGTATAGAGAACATAGACATAGAAATGTCAATGTAACTGATTCAAATACGGATTAAAAAAATTCTATACACTTGTTGGAGTATTGTCACAGCGTGACCCTGTCATGTTCTGACAGGTGATTGTGTAATGCGCGTGACATTCGGAATTCTCTAAACCATTTGAACAAAAACATTTTGTATTGCTTTACATAAACAAAAATGTTGATGCAAAATAAACATGTGATTGATTCTTCTGTATATTTATTTGTTGGTTTCTTGTGAGAAGCTCCTTTTAAATAACAAAAGAAACGTGTTAGATCATTCTAGTGCCATGTATCTCTTTCCTGTCTAACCTATTGTACTTGGGAAAGCTCAGAGCGTGAGAACGAGATGTAAAAGAACTGATATGATATCATCTGCGCCTCTTTTATTGATACAATCCATTCATGCAGCACTGAGATTCTTTCATCAGGAGAAGTCATTGTTTGATATCAACAAATGTGTTTTAACTTTTAAAGCCATCAGAAAGCATGCACGTTACCCACGTGTTAACGTGGTGATTGCTTACTCATTTTTTTGCACTCCAACAATCAATAATTTGTGATATTTATGTTGAAGCGACAGACATTTAAAAAAAGTTACCACAAAGTGACTAAACGTAATTTGCCGAATATAATTTTTTTCTTTTTTGATTCTGATGAGTTGAACAGTTCTCACAATCAACGTCTATCTTTACAGTCAAGAACCAAAGTTTAGCTGCGCAATTTGACTACATGTCAAAATGTCGCTTTCAAAAATTGCAATCAATTTATTTTTAATGCTACTTGAGCTAACTCATTGTTGTGTATAGTCAAGCTGTATGTATTTTTACCACACGATTGCTGTATTCTTGGATTGCAACTTTAAACACAAATGTACTTACTCTTACTAAATATTGTCAGTAGTGCATCCTCTGATCAGTTGAAACCATCGCAGAAGTAACTTACTTTGTATCTGTAGTAATGGACGTTTTATTTGTGCGATGTCTACAAACGCTTTCAATGTGTTCTGAACTCATACAAAGGCTAATTCTAGCCCAGTATTATGAGGAAAGTTATTAACAAGATACTGGTTTAACTCCTCCTGGGTACCCTTATGTCCACTGACCTTCCCCATTGCTGGCTATATTCTCCCACCCAACTCTATAAAAATAGAGAAAGACGACCCGAGCAGTCTCAAAATTGATATATGCCATAAAGGGTCCTAGCCCGACCCGGATTACATTGTAACTACTCGGATTAGCATCCCATTTATACAACCGGGATTCTCCTGTTATGATTGGATGGCTACATAACAGAGCATGCAACCGCATGATAACAACGGTGCATATAAAAGAACAAAAAACTTAACTGAGAACTGAGACTTTAGGAAAACACAGCCCTAATAAAAGCATTTCCTTGCCTCCGTAGAAGTGAAAATACCTTCAGAGGAGTTACCTATTGACATGGCTTCTTTGATCAAATTGTAAAAATAACTCAATTGCTTATTAGTAATAAATATTTTGTGCTATGAAATTCGTTTGTATTGACGTATATAACTTGTACAAAATGTATAAAAGGCTGTACAATGCGTGTAGTGTGATCTTTGAATATATTTTTGTACTGAAGACTTGGTTAGCAATAAAGTACTGTCATCTTCATCTTCTGTTGACAATAAGAGTGTTCGCGATGTGTTTGTCAAATAAGGGACACAAAATAACAGGCGCTCATAATTTAATACATCGTGAATGGAATGGAACATTAGTTTAGAACACCATAACGTGGTAGATTTTGGTGAAGGTTAAAAGTAAACTGGCTGTTTACTCCTCACCCCTTGAGATTTGTGCGCTAGACTTCCACCCACAGCCTTCGGTAGACTGCTGTACAGGCGGAGAGTTACACTGTGCCGGTGGCACAGATTGCAGGGCCGGTATTGACTCCTGCAGGGCCGGTATTGACCTCTTACCGACCCGGGATAGCTATACTGGGCCGGAACAAGATGGCCACCATAGAGGAAGATCATCAATGCTACCTAGGAACACACTCTAGGAAAAGAAACGAAAGTACCCATCCCCCGATTGCCAGACGCAAAGACCACAAGCTGGATATAGCCTCGAGCCCTGCAGAGTATATGATTGGATAATAGAGACAGGACTCAGCCCTTTAGCCACTTGACCCCACTTACCTTTAATCATACTCCTCACCTTATTCGCTATTTATTTATAAAATCGTTTTTATTGGCTTGATTACTTCCTGTACTATTACTCTTATTTGTTATATGCAAACGATTTCCTGTCAGCTTACCTATAAAAGAACTGACTCTGCCCATGTTCATCGCATTTATTCACCCATGTTTTGCCAATCACCCGAGTGGATTGCCACCCTAAGACTTTGGTGTTGAGGGATAAAGCCATTATTCAAACCACACTCCATGTAGTTTGTTTGAGCCGTTGGCTCTGCGTATGCCGAACGATCCAGCAGTGTTTCACCTAGTTGTCACTGTCGAGCAGCACAGTTCCATCTCTGGAGAGAGGTACAATACTCGAGACTAGTTGACTTTTGTAGAAACAAGACCAAAATCCATTACAATAACTATTTAATGAGTCCATATAGAATACCAAGCAAATCATAAAGAAGATAACTCCTGATTTGCAAATAAGTAATCAAAAATAAAAGTGGCATTGTTGTAAAGTAACATATTTTGTGAAGTCAGCCTTTTTCGCATAGTATATTTAATCAATGATAGTTATCTCATAATGCTTTTGAGAATATAAAATCAATCTATTGAAAAGAAAAAATCTGACTGGCTCGCTATAATTTATTTAGTGTTCAGTTTCATTTGAGCTCTACAAACAATATAAATAAATGCTCGTTGATTATTTATTTTATCCAACGTGCTACTTTTTGTTGACTCCCAAGTTTTAAACAAAGTTATTAACTTTATTGATTATAATTATTGCCTATCTGATTGTTTTTGTTCCATTTTGTTAATTGAACAACACAATATGTTGTAAATACTCTTATTTTATATGTATTCTTCATCAACTCGTTAAGAACTATTCATTCACCTGTCAAACATTGCTTAATCTGTAAATACCAATCTAAAAAGAACTTTTGCAAACAAACTGAGAAAATTCTTTATTGTAATTATCAAATTTTAAACTAGTTTCCAAACAGCCAAATATTTATTATATAAAAAATGAAAAATGAGTTGACATTTTGGCTATCATTTTAGTTTACTAACAAATTATGTAACAGGTTTACTAGTGATGGAACGGGACAAAGAAATTTAGGTTCGGTCCGATTCCGAATCTTTCCACTCAAATCGAACCGGTCCGAGGCGGTTCAGTCCGAATCCTATTTACGTTTGACAACTCCTTGCTTGTACAAGTTTATACTGAAGGTCAAACAGGTCTCTAGGTTAGTTGACGATCAATGCAATTTTAGCAAAGTTTAAGTACCAAGTAATAGCAAGCAGCATTTTTCTTTCAAATTTTGCTAACACTAAACCATCCTAATTAGGGTCTACAATAAATAAAAATTAATTATTTTACTGATGTATTATCAATACAACAACAAATATTTACCTATAATAAATAGCATTTATTTTTATTAATTATTATATTATTATGGTTGAAATGATCAGGAGTAATATAATAAAAGTTCAGTGTTCTTGGTCGAGTGAACTGGTCCAGTCAAATGAATTGATTGGGTATGTCATGTCATAGATAATAATTATTAGATTGAGCATGTTGTTGAGTGAGCAGTGAGCATTTATTATCAATGCAACTAAAAATATTTACCTCTCATAATAATAATAATAATAATAATAATAATAATAATAATAATAATAATAATAATAATAATAATAATAATAATAATAATAATAATAATAATAATAATAATAATAATAATAATAATAATAATAATAATAATAATAATAATAATAATAATAATAATAATAATAATAATAATAATAATAATAATAATAATAATAATAATAATAATAATAATAATAATAATAATAATAATAATAATAATAATAATAATAATAATAATAATAATAATAATAATAATAATAATAATAATAATAATAATAATAATAATAATAATAATAATAATAATAATAATAATAATAATAATAATAATAATAATAATAATAATAATAATAATAATAATAATAATAATAATAATAATAATAATAATAATAATAATAATAATAATAATAATAATAATAATAATAATAATAATAATAATAATAATAATAATAATAATAATAATAATAATAATAAATAAATAGCATTCATTCACTTTTTTTATTAATTAATTATTGTTGGAATGATCAAGGAGTAATAATTAATAATATAATAAAAGTTCAGTGTTCTTGGTCGAGTGAACTGGTCAAGTCAAGTGAATTGATTGCGTATGTCATAGATAGCAGTTATTAGATTGAGCATGTTGTTGAGTGAGCAGTGAGAAATAATTCCAGACAAAGCTTCTCTTTGACATTTTTATTACTCACTACTACTATCTACGAATCAGCACGTGTGATTGATGTGCCTGTGTGATTTTGTTTACTAGTCTAATTGTTGGAAGTATACACAGCGTCCCGATCTTCCTCAGATTACAGGCTATTGGATGACTAAGGCAATGACCACTGACGTTGATAGACACAACACCGCATAAGTAACTAGATCAGCGCGTTACAACTATATGCTTTTACTATAGTCGTAATTGATCGATGAAAGGCCGAACAATTATGGATTCGTTAGGATTCAAAACTGTTGGATTCGATTCGGATTCGCCCCGGATTTGAGAGGGGACAACCCGTGGTTCGAGGCGAACGAGTACCCGTTTCCATCACTAAGGTTTACACAAACAAGGACTTGCCTTCTAACACTCTTCTAGCAGTATATGCTATATGCTGTATGATAAAATTTTTATTCCAACTTGTCATACTTGTCCATAATTGACATGAGAAGATAACTCTTTCTCATAATTATTAAGTATGATAATAGGGTTTCCAGTAAATTTTTACAGAAAAAGACAACTACAAATTCTTGCTAATTTCTGATACTCCAAACATCAATGTATGATGATAGCTGTGCCCAGGGTGGTGTTATCCCAAACATCAATGTATGATGATTAGCTGTGCCCAGGGTAGTGTTATCCCAAACATCAATGCATGATGATTAGCTGTGCCCAGGGTGGTGTTATCCCAAACATCAATGTATGATGATTAGCTGTGCCCAGGGTGGTGTTATCCCAAACATCAATGTATGATGATTAGCTGTGCCCAGGGTGGTGGTATCCCAAACATAACTGAGGTTTTATAAACTAATAGTCGTTAGGTTTCAGGTGAGTAGAGTACGTAAATACTGCCTGTAAATTCATCCTTTTAGCAAAACAAATGACACTTCAGGGCAAATAGTCACAGGCAATTATGCATAACAAATAAAACCTACATCAACACCAGGTTTCTGCAAATGTCTGTCTAATCTAGGTTCTTCCAAGTATTGAAATTTATTCTTAAAAAATCGCCTATTAAAAAATGTTAGCATCATTTATTATTGTTGTTAATCTGTTAATTCTCTTTAAAAAACTTTTAATCAATTTCACGATTGCTTACATTTTTGATTTTTTCAGTAGACTTTCAATAAACGTGACACACTATTTTAGTTCTCTAGTTCTATTAACAGAGATATGAGTTTATCTCATTAAAACAATATGCAGTGGAAAAACTATTATTGTATCATCGTGAACACAAACAATGTGGTAAGAGAAAAAATATATGATAAAATTGGAAGCCGTGAAAACAGAGTTGTTTAAAAAATAATTATTTACTACCACATTATGTTATTGTGGGAGATTTGTGTGAGACCAGTGACCCCCAGCCCCTTCCCTTCCCCCTCAACCCCCTACCCTGCACCCCTTGTCACCCCTGAAAAAGTGCAGAAGAACCCCTTCGCTTTGATTAAGAGTATCCCTAAAATGCTAGCAGCTGAATAACTCACACATACTTGGGCATGCATAATGAATAGCTGCTATATCGATATACTCCGTCATAATTGGCCGCTATACCGAGATACTCTGTCATAAATGGCCGCTATACCGAGATACTCTGTCATAAATGCTGCTATACCGAGCTACTCTGTCATAAATGGCCACCAATGGACAAGCCTGAGCGAATACTAAACATAGGGGCCTGCTGAAGCCACACAGGAGATGGGAGCATTGGAGTGGAACCCAAGCTAAAGGAGGAGGAGGCCTGGATCTAGTGAACAATGTGCCATGTGTACACTACTCCTATTGATTGCCCTTGTGTACATTGTTGTATTGGTTGTAATGATTTGCTATTACGTTGTAATAACCTGTTAGATTGGTTTACCCCTAAGTGCAGAAATCAAAGTGTGGCCAACTCCCCTTGTCACGTGACCCTCTGGAGCCAAATGCTTGAGTGATTACACTATAAGTTATAAAGAAAAGGCTCTATTTCAACAGCTAATAACTCTGCAAATTGACAAGGTACAGCTTAAAACAACCATTCATCTGAAAGCTCAGGATGTCTCCTAGCCCACTGGGAATTTTAAACAAAAACATTTCAATGCAAGCTAAGTAATAAGGGCCGAAATATAGTGCTTATATTAGCACTTGTATTATTAAAAAACAGGAATTATAAACTATTTTTCTTATACCATTCGACTTTCATATCAAATTTTAAATAAATAAATAACAACTTTAGATATAAGTAATAGCCAAAATTTATTCATATAATTATAATCTCAAAGTAGTTTAAATAATAATAATAATAACATTAAATACTCCAAAAAAATAATTATTTTTTACTGTACCGATGAAATCAATTATTTTTTTTCAAAATGAGCATACTACTTTTTCACATTGTTTACAGTTCACTTTAGAGTAGTCTACAACGAGTTTTTGTTATTCAGTCAGATATTTATGAATAATAATAAAATAATAAATACTAGTTAAAAATAAATAACAAACATTCCACTAGTTTTATTATTATTTCGTTTTTGCCTCAAAACCAAGTGGCACTTCGGTTGTCTCTCACATGGATGGTAAATAACGCGACTGCGCGCCCTGCATACCATTACAAAAGGGCACGTAAAGTCACTGGGATGAAAACGAACGTTTTTGCATTATAGGGCACATAATCATTAGTAAACGTGTCGGCAAACTTATCAATATACGGTACCGCTCGATATGGAGTTCTTCATACGAAGGGGAGATGACTCCTGGCTCCAGTGAAGGCTCCAGTGACGGTTAAAGGTTTTAAACAAAATTTTACTCCAAAACTCCACTGAATAAAAAACTTTTTTGCTACATTGAAACAAAACATGTTCACAGAGGTATTACTGCGAAAAGAAATTCATTTTACGCTACAAATATTGAATAAATGAGTAAAAACTATTTCAGCCAATGATGACTTATATGACCGTTTGTGAAATTTGGCTCCAGTGGAGTTGTCCTTATATAAAATAGCGCTGGAAACGGCTGACCACACTTGGATTTCTGCACTTAGGTTTACCCTATTAAGGAAGTGTGCCTTCCTGATCTCTTCCTATAAAAGGAATTGTTGGAGATCAGGGAGGCAGAAGTCATTGTGGATTGCTGAGAAGTTGTTGTGGATGGATTATAGTATTGTTGGGGAAACGATCGACCCACACACAGTCGACTCCGTACATAGACATTATTACAAACACTTATTTTTATTCCTATTTACCCATACTGTATATTTTTGTAAACACACACATGTGCTGCCGTAAAGTCAGCCATAACGAGGGACTGCCTCTTTTTAGTGCCTGCCTTTCAGTGACTGCCTCTTTCTAGTTCTATGGGCCAATCAGGCCAATAGGCTTAGCCTATTTTTTTGTGTGCAAGTGCTGCTGCCTATTTCCTTTGTTTATTGTACCATATAAATATTCATGTAATGCAGTAATAAAATCAGAGTTAACCTGGCACTCTCACTTCTTGATGATTCTTTCTACACATCAAAGAAACAGATACAAGTAACACATAGTAAGCACAAGCGACTAGATGCAAAGAACAAACAACAAGCAAGTCTAACAAGGCAATCACATGCCGGCAACAATTAATTAAATAGCAGCTACTTGGACAAGTTGGCTAGTAGAAAGAACAATAGTCAGTAGAAAGTGTTCAGTCCAATCGACTTACACTGCATACGACCTACGGGCGTGTGATACTGGAACGATTGTTCCACCTGCTAGTTCAACCCTACGCAGCTATTCTGCCGAACAAGAAATCAGTGGAAAGTGAGGTAGTTGTGACAACTCCTCACTGTGTATAGCTTGCGAGCTTGCGACGCTGCAAATCTTACTCAAACAGTCTAGCCTGTCGACCTGAAAGCTTGCTAGAGTCAATTGCCGTACTGCCTACTACTCGATCACTAAACCTGGGCCGCTGTACAGGTGGCAGCTACCACTCCACCACAAATTCCTGTACAGTATTAGTGGATTTGTTAGCATACTTATATCTTGCTAAACAGAATGTGTATAATAAATTATTGATAACAAGGAACCGTTTATCATTGTCTGGACATTACCTATTGCACACAGGAGTACATGGAGGCCATTGTGTCGGTGGTCTAAACGCAAAAGCACTACAGTATTTCAATACGTGAAGCCCCAAGTCACTTTTTGTTATTTCTGTTGACATTTAATGTTATGATGGCGCTAGCTGCTCAAACTAGCAGTAGTAAGAGCTGTTTATCTGAGATAAGCTATATTCTGGAGTAAAAAGACTTCAGAGCTCTAGAGTTATGCTTTGAGTCACTCGAGTCACAATACTTGAGACTTAAGTTATAGTCTTCGCAATACTACACAATATAAACATTTTGTATTTTTGTTGCATGAAAACCTTTTTTACTTCCTGCATTACAACAATAGAAAGCAACAATAACTAGACATGGTTACACAAGTGACAATTCATGCAAACTATTAACCATTGGTTGCAAAGGTCTTTGCTCAGTATACGCTATCAGAGTCGCAGAAACATTGCGAGGACACCAGCTAAAACATTAATGATCTTTCCGAATTATCAACACCAAAATTTGGAAGTATTACCACTTAGAAAACTTGAAAAATAACCTCAATTGTGCTCTGAGAATTGAAAAGAAAACAACACGAAAAGAAAATAATCTGAAAATCTATAAAAAAAATCCAAGCTAGTAAATGATAAAAAGTATTATAGTTGCCTGACAAAAGTTGTTCAATCAAATACTTTGCTTTAATTTGAAATTTCACAATTAATTGGAGTTTGTAAATTTATGAATTTGGTTTTTACACACAATCTGGTGGAAACTCTTTAATAAATTACATGAAATCAGATACTATGTGAAAACATCTTCGGGTTACTTACTAGTCTACACATTCTCTAGCAGTGAAGTGAGAGAAGTCACTGCCAAGGTCAATGACAAAGTCAACTTCATTACCCTGATCTATATCAGAGTTAAGAGTGCATTCACCGGTAGAATGTTGGTAGTTAACTGACCAACATCTTTCTTCTTTGGTACATAGCAGGATACATCTGGCAGCAGTGCTGACTGTCTGTGAGTAAAGGTTACTCTCTCCATTCAATGATGCTCCACGGATCTTACAGAAAGTCATCTGTTGCTTACTGGTGCCTTCGTAAATCTTTTTGAGTGTGTTTAGCTCTGGCGCTACAAAAGTTAATTATTGACTACAAAAACTTATGTGACTTGAAATTTTAAAATCATGCATTGAGATTTAAAAAGTAAAACAAACATAATGTAGGTCTTTGTGCAAAGGCTTTTTACTTAGCTTAACACACTCTGTCAATGTCAGCTTCAATGGTGTTATTTTCTAGGTTTTATCAATGTGTATTTAGGAAAAAAATCCACTTAAAAAGTTGGTATGAAAATTTCAAACTTCACTGAGCCTTTGACTGTTGTCAAGGATTCTTTCTAAAATACTCTTAGCCTGGCCACTTCTCATGCACTAATCAGAATTTCTTCTGGTTTTAAATTACCAAACTATTACTATGTTTCCATATCATGACAAAAAGTCGCCAAATCTCTGTGGTTTGCTACCACAAATAACTGGCAACAAGGGCATATATTTTCAACACTCAAATCTATTGCCGTTGGTTAAACCACGCCCACAGAGGCAGTTGCAGTCAGTGTGCTGTTAAGTGCAGTTTAGCCGACTAGCGTTGCAGGCTGTTTTTATTATTATTTTATTATATTGTAGAATAAAAATATGAAAAATATATCACAGAAATGTCGGCTAGCTAGGGAAACTGTGTGAAGACAAAGGATTTTAGTAGCACATTGGCTATGATTGAATAAATTATATTATTTATTATTATTAGTTAGTTATAAATAATAATAATAAAGAAAAGAACGACCAAGTGAATTTTTGCTAAAAAAAATACTACTATTTCTTTTTCATTACTGCAATAATTAATTACCAGCAGCTAAGATTCTTCCGTTTCACATCAGTTGTATTGTTTCATAAATAACTGTAATAAACCACAAACGAGCCTCGTTAGTGAAATGTAAACACACACAAGCTAACGATGCCATGCGGTTACAATATATAATTTGTGGCTTCCTGTTTTATTACGCATGCCTGGTTTTATCGCCTTTGGCAACATCAGGGTTTCCAATAGCAATGAGCATCTGGAATTCAGCTTATCGCCAGTTTTTCGCTTTCAGAGAGCGACAAATGTTTGTCGACAAGTCTCACGAAAAATTCATCGACAATGGTGTTTCCAATTGGAACTTCCCTTTATCGCCGGCAGTATCTCCAATTTGTCGTAATATGGAAACACAGTAATTAAGAATAAGTTGTGTAGTGGATTTTAGCGGCCCTACTACTTCTCCACTAACGTTGTAGCCCGGGAAACTGCTGTCTGCGGACACAACAAGACAGTCAGCCTCTCACGGCCTGACAATAGACAGTCAACCTCTTCCCAGAGGTGACCCCGTGCCGGGATGGCACTTGCAACTAGTTGTAAAGAAGAACCCTGGACTTTAACAACTGTAATGAGCCCTCGGCTCAGACATACACTCAGTGCTTTCGAGTAGTATGAGCATTTATTTTTGTAAGAATAAAAAGTGGCACACAATAGTAGCATGTAATGTACTGCAATGTAACACACAAGTTGTAATGCAATGAGATACACAAAAGTTCTGCCTTTTATAGGCAGAACTAAAGGAAGTGACAGAAACTGTTTGACCCAGTTTGCCAAACACTCCAATCACAATTACTTGGTTTTCTTGACAAAACTTGAGCCCCCTGATAGTGTTACCAAATATTAACCCCATCCTTTATTAGACTTAATCCAGAAGTATCCAACAGAACTTCCCAACAAAGCCCAACCGAGTCCCTAAACTTGTCTAGTAACTAGAGAGCTGCATGAGAGCGTATATAAAAGCGTATATAAAAGCGTATATAAAAGCGTATATAAAAGCGTATATAAAAGCTACCCCTGTTTGGAATAATCCTGGTTCAAGGAAACTCCGACTCAGTAAAGGCCGCTGGGTTGTGCATATGTAGCTGCATGTAACTATACGGAACCTGGATGGTCATCCTCTCAAAGTTGTATAAAGTCTGGGGAGGGGACCCATATGTTTAGTAGCCAATACATGAGGCCTTAAGACAAGGAATAGCAGCTGGAGGACCACAGGCTAAGGACCCACATTACCTTATAAGGACTCGAGACTTCCTCTCCCTATGATTGGTCGAAACCATCATAAACAACTGCACCATTTGCTCATTGTTTATTGGATGTACTTGTTACTAGATTCTTTTGTATTATATTGTTTATGTATTTATGTGAGATTGTATATGATTGGTCCATTCCTTATAACGAGATGTATGCTTCTGTCAATCTTCTAGGAAAAATATGCAGTTCTGGTATTCTGGTTCTGTTATTATTAAAGAGATTTAGGATAACAAAGTGGTTTGATTTGTATAAGTCAAGTACTCTGTTACTAGCTGGTAGTTCAGGAGTAGACCTCGTGGAGAGTAATACCGATAACGTATTAACCCAGGATATTCCCGTCACTGAATAGATCCTGTGAGACCTGGGGAAGTAGTCAAATACAAGTGTTGTCTGACGACACAGTTGCATCTGTAGCAGACGGGCAAAACTACTACAGAGTTTGAAAAATAACAGTAGTACAATAAGAGCAAATCTGTTCCTATTATACTACAAATATCCAAAATGGAAAGTGAGCAGTTAATGATAAAAGTTGTTTAATTGATTTGAAAACTTTAACAAGAAAGTTGGAAATATATCACCAGTTAGAGCGATATGTACTTGAGAAAATTCAGCAGCTATATATGTGGGCGTGGGAGTTGCCTTGGCGTTACGGGTCGGGTGGGCTAGCATGGAGCAAAGCCACACGTAAGCTCAAATCGTTGTTTGTACATTATACATTTTAAGTACTGTGGGAGATTTACATGGTACTTAGTCAAGTCAGGCCCCTCCCCACCCCCTCCCATCCTAACTGCCCCCTACACCCCTTGCTCTGTCAGTAAAGAAGGTTGTAAGTAGCCTCTGAGCCTTCCCCTTTTGTATCTACACAAATTCCCCTGATATTTGGATACCAGCTACCCCGGCCCTGTATAGACCCTGTCTCCATGTATATAAACATATTGTACCTACCCCGGGTGCCCTTGAGTCAGTACCCCGAGTAAATCCAAAAAATGGCTGATTGAGATAGCCTGGGACCTAGAAGACTAGCTACCCACCTCTAGTAGTTGGATATTAAATATGAACAGCCTAGGAGCAGGGACCAAGGATGTGAAGGACCATATAAGGAATGGAAACTTTCCATGAGTCTAGAAAAAGCGGGAAAGCAGCCCAGAGTTGTTTTGCCATGTGCTCACCTGTATGATTGGCTTATATTATTTACCGAATTGTATTGTATATTTTGATTGATGCATTGTTTTCTATTGTTATATGTGATTGGTTCACCCCTAATAAGGAGGTGGATGTTCCCCCTTGTCTGCTATAGATGGAGCTCTTGTGCTACCTTAGAAGCAGAACTCATATGGATTGTGCCAAGTACCCTCATATATTGCTAATTAGATTCATGTAATAAAGTATTTACTCGTGTAAACTTTGGTGTAGTGTGTCTGGGTGGTGGACCCCTGGAGTTGCTAACGTCTACACGGGGTAGACCCCGAGGTGTTGGAGAGTAAGAGAGTGGATGCCGTTGTGTCGGTAATAGAGGACGCAAATCTATTACAGTACTTGCTTGCTATATGTAATACCTCAAAAAGAGTATTTGCGACCTGTTCGTCAAACAAATACAATAAATAATAGGTGTTCATAGTTCAATACGTAGCGTATGGAACGGAACATTAGTTTAGAACATCATAATTATTCAATGAATTGTTATAGTTTACCGAACAAATCCTAAAGAAGATAACTCCCACTTTTCAAAATAATTAAAAAAATAATAAAATTTGACCTGCTATAAACAGGGATAGTTTGTAAATCTACCCTTCAATTTAGTAAAATTTTGATTGCTTGCAATTATTTTGAATTTTTTTTCAAGGATATAAAACTGGTCTATGAAAATGAAAAAATCAACTCGCTAGTTATTATTTAATAAGTGTTCAGTTTCATTCGCGACCTACGAACAGTATAAATAAATACTCGTTGATTATTTTTTTATTCAGTGAGCTACTTTTTTGTTGACCTCACGAATTACGAACAAACTGATTACTTATTAATTAAACTTATTGCCAATCAGATTATTTTTATTGCAATGTGTTCAGCGAAAAGAGGTCGTGAATACTCTTAATGTTATCTTGTTAAAAGTCTTTGGCTTACGCAGTGCGATACCATTTCTCTAATGAAATTTGTACTGGCTGCACCTTTTGAGCCAAGGACTCCACCTTCTACTGTGAGTTTGTCATACCGCTGCACATTTGTTTTCACATTTCTTCCTTAAATATTTCAAACTTTTATGACTTGTCAATTGCTCTTTGGGACAGGTGTGCCACAATCAACGACAAGAGATCTGTTCCAAGTAACTGCTTTATTTCTAAAACGCTTATTGAAGGCTGTTATTTTCCCTCCAAGGTGTGAGTTTTATACTTGTAGCTTACATCACATGAAACTATATTTGGTGACATGGTTAAAGTATCCAATCATTATGATTCTTTTTGTTAGGGTTACCAGATTATAGGAGGAAATAAAGCTTTGTATTACTGTCCAGAAAATTTATAATGCGTGCCAATACAAGATAAAATGAATAACAACATACTCACTTTGACTTGATACACCAGCTAAGGTTTCCGTCATTCGTGTTGCAGACCCTCTCTCTTGTAGAGTATCCCAAGATACCACATTCCCTCTGTCTGCACACGACGTTTCATTCAGCTGTGACAATGGCATTTGATAATCCCACATGTTGAACCAGGCATATGTAGCAGGAGTAACTTGCGAGAGTTCAAAGTCACCTCCTTTAAACAACACATTTAATTTTCACTGTAACATTAGGTATTTTACGGCAACTTTATGATGGAAAACGTTTTTGCTTGTAATCAATATTGAGAAGCCAAACTGGTGCTGTGATAACACCTACCAATGTTGTAAGTATTCAAAAGCTTCAAGTCATTTTTTAACAGCTTTCATGTAAATTTAATCAACCTGACATGTTTACATAAAAGTTCGCTTTTTATGTTTTCTGTAGCAGGTTTTAAATATATTAAAACAAAAAAGTCAAAACTCAGTAATTTTCTTCTGGATTTTCCTAAAAAGTTACAATATAAAATGACAATTAGTATTGTTCTAAACAAGCACTTACATTACAAAAATTGTCATGTAATCTACAAAACTTAGATAGGTATCATAAACCTGCAAAGGCCAGTAGTTTTCCTCAAAATTTTTTTCAAAAATTGTTTTAAATATTTGCTGCTCCAAGAGTTTGTACTGTTAGCTGAACCAAAACATTGGAGTTGTTTTATGCTATAAATTACTCATACTTGGTGTTTGCACTGATGAAATATAATATTTTGCTCACAAACCATGTGAATCTTGATCTTGCATTAGTATCAAGTACCCATCATGCGCTAGCCCTCCTAACGTAAACTCAACAGATTTAATCAGCTCAAGATCTCCGGGGTTGGTTTTATCTGCATACCACTGAAAGTAATAAAATTATGAACCAAGTTATTTTGAATATACAGAACTAGCATTCAAACCAGGAGAGAAATGCTATGTTAGTCGCTTGAGGAAGCAACTCATACTTCCTATCGCAGACAAAGCAGATAACTGGATTGATTAGTCGTGCAAGAATTATTTTTCAGAACATAAACGAGGAAAGTAGTCTTTACCTAGTAGAAATTTAGTATTATTTCAACTTGCCTGTTTTCCAGTCTCAAAAACTAAATTTTCAGTTAAACAAATCAATTAGTTTAATTGTCAACCAGCCATTATCACAAGTAGTTGATCAATTTACGGCAACAAAACCGCTTATTCCTAAATCATCCCAGACACTATTAAAAAATTTTTTGGTTTGTTTTTGTTGTGATTTTGGCATGAAAGCTTCAGTTTCATGATATAATCTCATATTTTTATGAATCAAATTTAAAATAAACCAAGCTGCTCATTAGAAAAAATTGTTAGTTGATGAGTTTAAAAAGTGCCAAAGTATTAGGCATTTTCGGATCAAGAACGTCCATGCCTTGAAGAAATTGGTACGAAAAAGTGCTTCCGAATGCAATTTTGACGCTCGTTCCGGACATAATTTCGGTAAGTTGAACGTCCAAAAACGTGAATTTCTATAACAAGAGTTGTGTTGTTTTGTTGTCAACTAGTCACAAGAATCCGGAAACAAAGGAAAACATAGTTGCCCCCAGAGGATGTCAAATTGTAATTATTTAAAAATCATCATCATTTTCTATCTATTTACTAACTAACAACAGAAGATAACAGTGATAAATAATTATTATAGTAATAAACAATAACAATAATAATACTTCAATAAATAAATGAAAAAATAAATTTTATTACCATCCATAATAATAAAAATGATAATTAATAATTATAATTAATATATTTATATGGTTGCATCTAAGCAAAAATGGTATCTTCCGTAAAAGAGCTCGTATTATGTAAAAATATTTATTATAGCAGAACTGTACGTAATCGGAGCAAGAACGTCGTACAGTGAACAACTCTCTGAATGATAAAACCACTGTTCAGCATAAAGTTCCAAAAATCAGGTTTTGTACTCGCCGAAAAACGAAAAATACGCCCGTTTTGGCATGAATGTTCTCGATCCAAAAATGCCTATTATCTGTGTGATTAACTAGTCATACCATAACTTGATCATTTCCGTAGGTGAAACAATGTTTGTGCCACCCAACAAAAAGCTGGTCATTTTGGACAGCGTTGGCAGTGTTCAAATCTACTCCACCATCTACAGAATTATACGATAGTAATTGGGCATCTGTCCATCCCAACTGAAGATCATCTGGACCATCTACAAAATATTAAAAGTTTTAAAAAACTAATAGCTAGAATTTTTGACTCATGCGTTATCTGCACTCTCTCATACCGCCCAACTGGACCAAAAAAAGTAACCAAAGTCTTTAGCACACTGCGTTAACTCCGAATGTTTTTTTTTGATGAGTTTTGGATCTCGTTACTACTCCTGCTAATTTGCAATTGCAATCCTAACCAACCAAAGTTCTTTGGTTTGGGGACCTTCTAAAAAAATGAGTCAGACAAACAAAGCTGAGTTTCTACGAAAATAAAAGTTCTGGTATCTCAGACATCTAGAGATGCATCGAATAACTTGTAAGAATAGGTTATGCATGAGCTTTCATGGGATTGACTCAGGAAGTGTCCATAAAATTACTACGAGTTACTATGATGCAAAAAGTTTATAAACTGTTTATTAGTAACACACAACTTTAAAAAAAAGTCAAGTCTTTTCATTCCTCAGTTGATCCGGATGATGAGTTTCCTGCACTGCTTTGATAACAAGCAGGAAAGGTCCAGCAACTCAAATCTCCGAAAGAAGTAGCAGAGAAACAAGTTCAGATGACTGATAAAGCCAATCTCTGGGCTGAGAGCTCCCTGTGTTTCTGGTGAGAAATAAGGATAGAGCCTAGCAGTTGTGTGTAGACCATGGGAAACTCAACGCTTGTACCTAACTTGATCCTTCCCCTTTCCCTCATGTCAGCAAGAGCTTGCGTGCTTTGTTTGGCAGCAAATACCTTATCATGCTAGATTTAGTCAGCAGCTATTGACAAGCCTCCCTGAACAAAAAGGGTAATAGGAGATCGGTAATTTCTACTAAAAGCTGTTTAAAAAAATCATTGTTACCGTTTGGCTGGACCTCAGCCCAGGCTATATTTCAATGACTAATAAATAAAGTTCTGCAGGGACTATATTTAAAGATTTAGCTCCTCCACACAAATGATATTATTGCCACCTCTTCTGATTTCTCTACCCACCAACAGTATCTAGCAGAAATCTTGAACCAGCTGCAGCAAACGAGTCTAACTAGTGCTAGTTGCTAAAACCAGAAGTCAGATCCCTTGGACACATAGTGTGCATCAATAGATTGCCACTCCTTTGGGCTCTGTGGCTGTGATTCATAATAGGAGTTCCGTAAAAAAAGTGACAGGAGTCCAAATCATTTTAGGGTGTGGGGATCTGTAGATGTAGCAGGGCCAAGGGGTCGCAGTAGGAGCTACTCATAGATCAGGCATCGCTGTAGCAACATCGGGGATGCTTCAGCAGGATGGGGGATAGCAGTATCTGACTAAGAGAGCTGCAGGATCAAGAACCAGGTCGGTGAATACTGTTCAATTAGTTACTCTATCAAAACTGCTGTAGTAGTCTGTGACCGGGACTGTAACTGCTGCTGCATCACTTGCACGGTCAGGATTAGCTGCGGCAGATTCGGGGTAATCCAGCAAGGTCAGGGATGCATTTCTATCGAGAATGCTGGAACCAAAATGAAACTGCTGTGTAATCTCTTACAGTGTCAGAAGTTGTTGGAGAGATCTGTAGCAGAGCCAGGGACTGTGGTAGGGGCTTTTCCTGGGATGGGGGTTACTGCATGGGTGCCAATACTCCAGTAGGGGTAAAGGTAAGGGTACAGGAAGGAGGGTATTTGCAGTAAAAGAGGCATGGTGGCTTCTAGAGTTACGTCTGTATGATCCCACTGCTGCCACCAATGTAAAGGATTTGTCACCCAGCTTTACCAGATACAACTGAGAATTGTCTCTCTCAAAGAAACATCCACTTTGCTCTCAATTACTAGTAGCACTGTTAGTAATAAAAAGCAAATGGAAGTGCTGAATCATAGATCTCTGTAGCCAAGCTATTAGAGAGGCGCTCGGCCAGACTAATGAGATTGTTTGTTGAAGTTATAAAATAGAAATTAAAAGGCAAGCAGATGCATTAATAACTCGTCGTTAGTAGCAGAATTCAAACTAGCGAATCACAGCGAAGTAGTCACGTTAGCTGGGGGAATTTCTCTCTCTATCTGCTTCAGTGTATGTAATCTAGCTGCAGCTAGTAGTGCTGTCAACAAACTTGAGCCCATGATTGCTAGCGCATTCCAGATGAGTCATTTCATAGTCAACAATAATTTTACTGTATAGATCAACTAGCAGGAGCAAGTGTCACTTATGGTTGGTGCGCACAGCTACTGCAACAATAGAGGCAAAATGATTTACATATTTTGAGGGCGCATTGTGCGATAACTGATAAAATTATGTGTTAGCATATACTTATGCATCGGTAAAGATACAAAAAATAGTAAACACAGATTTATTACTCTTTGTGAAAAAGCTGAGGCTCTCTATTGAGTGATGTAACTCTAGCCATAAAAAACTTGGAAACTCTTGACATTACAACTGGTGTAACTCGATAAATCACAAGCGATTGTATCATTGATGTAAAAGGTAGAAATTTGGGTGAATTAAAATGATTTCCAGTCTACAGACCTGAAGTAGCAATACTGACTAGGTAATCCTGAACTCTGTTATCGTCATCGTTACCATCTGTAGTTATCCAAAAACAAATTGTATACTCTGACATCTCTGGTAAATCTTCTTGATAAAGATAACTGTTAGTGGTCTGTGCTTGTGTGTAAGCTTCCAATGAACAGTTGGTAGTATATGCCTCATCTGTAACCAAAGAATTATTTAATTATTGAACAAAACCATACTTTTAAATGAAAAACAAGTGATGAATTTGATCCATCTTTATGAAAATTTGGAGAATTTTATTAGACTGAGTCCAGTGAATATTCCGTAGCTTTAAGAAACTAATCAGACCAGCAAAGTACTAAAATTTTTCTAACCTTTACAAGCAAAAAACTCGTAATGCATCGGACTAGATCCTTGCTGAGATAATGTATCCCATGTTACGATATTTCCTTTGTCTCTACATCGTAGTTGTTGTATCTCATCTTCTCTCATGGCATAGTCCCACATGTTAAACCCAGCAATCTTTCCGAATGTAACTTGGTGTATGTCAAAACTGCCAACTGGAACCAAAAAATTATTATGTCACACTGACAGAGAGAAACCCAAAAGAGCTTAGTACTGTAGTAGATTTGCGTCTTCAACTACCGACACCACAGAGTCCACTCTCCTACTCTCCAACACTTCGGGGTCTACCTAAAATAGACGTTAACCAACTCCACGGGGTCCACGACCCAGACATACTACACCAAAGTTTACACGAATAAATACTTTATTATCCAATTCTGTTTAGTAATACAATAGTACTTAAGCACAATCCACAAGACTTGTGCTTGTACAGCAACACAGGGGCTCCTTTTTATAGGAGAAAACCAGGAACTATCATCCCTTTATCAGGGGTGAGCCAATCATACATAACAAAAGAAATTATGTAAAAATCAAACATGATACAAATCAGGTAAACAGTACAAGCCAATAATACAGGTGAACACATGGAGAAAGAAACTGCTGTGGGCTGCTTTCCCGCCCTTCCCAGAGTAATGGAAAGTTTCTACTCCCTATAAGGTTCTTTACTTCCTTGGTATCTGTTCCTATAGTCTGTAACTTCTTGGATCCTTCTGTGGTGGTGGGCAGCCAACTCCTCCAATCTCAGGCTATCCATTCCAGCCATCTTTGTTGGTTGACCCGAGGTACTGACCCGAGGTAACCCGGTATAGGTCCTATATGGTATATAGAGCAGATCCAGGGTCAGCACAGGCTCGGTATAGACCCAGTATAGCCAGTATCCTCAGCCAGGTATAGGTCACATATGTTATAAAGGGGAGAATCCCGGGTCCACTTATAACTGGTGTTAGGAAATAGGTGAAGGGGTGTGGGGGGATCTAAGGTAAGGGGGAGTTGGGGGGGGGGGGGGGGGGGGGGGGTAAGTCACAATGTTTCTTTATCATAAAAATCTCCCACAGTACTTATAGCTTAATTAATGGCTTGAGCAACTGTTCTTCTATCTAGATATTTGTGTAAGTTGTTAAGTGCTGAAAGGCAGTGCAGATGATTCCTCAGAGAATAACAAAAAATCATTTTTACAAGCTCTCATGCTATCTATGTTAAAATGTAAAACAGAATTTACCAAAACCCCTACTTATGCCATCCGGCGCACTCTATTTATTTTACGCAGCACTGATGATGTACCTCCTAAAACTTGTGAACTAGGATGACAGAGCTATAATCTCAGCTATCTCTTCCCAAATCTATTCATCTCTTGAGTAATTTTATTACTTTTAAGCATCATAAATTTTATTTCAACCATTTTTTCTTAGCACTCTAATTCTGTTGGAACAGAAAAGCTGTCTGCCGAGCTGTTGAGCTCGTTTGTATTTCACAGCAACCCAACTAACACATCGGCAGCAACCCCACTAACACATCGGCAGCAATCAAAACTCCGAGAGTTGGTCAAACAACTTGCTATAATATTGCAAAGTATTTCCACCATATGAAAAAAACAACCTCCTAATGTCAGATTTGATTGTTAAAAAACTCTCAGTTGTTACAGGAAAGTTAGCCAACTCCCTTCACTTACCTCCTTTATTCTACTGAGCAAACCGGCTACCAAAACTTACAAATTGTTTCTTGCAAATAAATGATCTTTTGTTGCAAATCTCTCCTCTTGCTTATAGATCAACCCAAGTAATAGCTATACAATAATTTTTAAACTAGACAGCTGAATCTGTCAAAATACAACAGGATTTTTCCCTTTTAAGGAGGCAAATGATATAGAAAGTACATCCTAATATCAAATATTCTGGAGAAAATAAAGAACCAGCAATAAACATACTCCTCACATCCTATTTCTTTCTCCCTTGCTTTTTACACTTTTTGTGGAATTTAATGACTTCCAAAATTGCACGCATACCTCATAAAATTTCAGGCATCAATTATTTAGCCATTGGATGGCCATAACCTTATAACTAGTGCATACCGGCTACCCTGGCACAGTATATGCAAGGTACCCCGACCCTGAGAAGGTATCACGGGCAGCATCAAGATGACTGAAATAGCTTGAGAGACCAAAATACCCTGAGAAGTCTTAGAAGTCTAAATCTGCCTAGTAACTACTTTCAAGACCCAATGAAACCTGGCTTCGAGGTTTGTATAGACCAAGTATCTACCACAGGAAGCTGTAGAAAACCTAAGCTCTCAGTATTGGCTATATAATTACGACTCCGCCTCCTACTTCTGGGCACTGAGTCTATACAACTCATTGCACGATATACCATTAGTTAGTCTTGATAAGTTGCTGGTTTATTCCATTTTGTTTTACATATATACTAGTTAACCATAATAAAAATGTAATTACTCATGACCTAAAAAACTTCCGTCCAAGTACAACAGTTCTTCTCCTTTTATACTAGTGGAGGGATCTTCATCCCTTTATTAGGAATGGACCAAAAAACAGTGTCTCGTACACAATGCACTGATATAATATGCTGTAATAAAATACAGTAAATAATATCCCTCAATTAATACAAATGCATGTGGCCCAGCTTCGGTAGTCAAAACTTCCTCTAATTGAACGGAGAGGAAAGCTTGGTTTCCATGTATGGCTTGCCTGGTTTGGTACTTAGACTAAACCTCTTATCCATAGATATTTACTTTTTTTAATGTGAGACAGGTATCTTACCTTCCGGCCTGAGGCTCCTGCAATCTGTGTTGTTTAGTTATTTGTTTAAGATACTGTGCAGGTATAAGTTCTTTGTAGTTTATATGACGGATTAGGGCTAGCATGCAAGGCTAGTGTGAGAACTATGCTGGGCCGGCATAAAATGTACATGATGGAAGTACCGCGGATCCTATAATTTGGTTGTAAAATAGAATATAACGCAATGAGAAGCAAGGGCTGCCAAAGCAGGTGGAAGGGGTCGAGGGGTAGGGGGTACAGAGATACACTATGGCTAAATCTTTTGACAGTTAGGCCAAAAAACTGTTAGGTAACACCTATTTTAAGGTAGTTTGGAATCTAAAAACTCTAAACTCAATAATTTAGTTACACTTCCAGAGATTAAAATAGTTTGCTTTAGGTGTGAAAATTTGATTTTTTTTTGTAATGCTTTGTTTACGGTTTTTGGTTGGTTACCATTGAGACTTAATGAGTTGAGAAAATATACAATACAATTTAATGGCTCCAACCAAAGATTGGAGTTAATGGAAAGATCTTGAAATCTCTAGGGGCAGAAAACTCTGCTATTCAAATACGATTTTTAATTGTTGATTAGGGTCGTGGTATGTACTGTGGGAGATTTTCATTATATTTAGACAGACTAGGTCCTTTTCCCCACCCCTCCCACCCTAAATCTCCCCACACCCCTTACCCTACTAGCAACAGAAGTTTTGATTGAACCCGGTGCTTTTCCCTTCCTTACTCATATCTATTTCCTTGGATTTAGGAATACTGGCTACCCCGGGCCTGTGTAGACCCTGTATTGTGTATTTACGGATCTAGAGAACCTACCCTGGGTCACCCCGGATCAGGACCCCGGTCTAGTCAACAAATATGGCTGCTAAAGATAGCCTGGGGTCTCAGGAGTAGAAAACCCTTCATCATAAGGAGACTGGAGCAGTACAGAAGCCAGGAGCAGAAACTAGGAAGCTTGGACACTTTATGACAAGTGGAAGATTTCCACCACCCCAGAAAGAGCTGGAAGAGAGCCCAGAGGCACCTTGCAATGTGCTCACTAACCTCATCGGTTCACTTTGTTGTTGAGAATTGTGTTGTGCTTTCTCATTTGTATATATTTTGTATTGTTATGTGCAATTGGCTCACCCCTAATAAGGGGCTGAGTTTTCCTGCGTTCCCCTATAAAATGAGCTACTGTGCACAAAAGAAGGCAGAAGTTAGTGGATTATTGTGCTATACCTTTATCATGTTGCTAAATAGACTGATATAATAAAGTACTTTATTCGTGTAAACTCTGTGTGATTTATCTGGATCGCGGACCCCGAAGCAGTAGTTAGTGTCTAGCTGGAATAGATGCCGTTGTGTCAGTAGTAAACAGAAGGAAATCTACTATAGTACGAGTGCCTGACCAAACTGTAGTAAAACGACATCAATTTTAGAAAGAGTTGGGCTGTAACAGAAGCAGTATCGGGAAAAAGCACTCTTACGAGGGAAAAAATTCCCAGTAATTATTTTACTCATACTTGGGGCATTAGTGAGAGGGTGCAGGTATCAAGGACAGTTGGTGGTAAGGGGGCAGTGCAAGGAGGGTAGAACATGTAGAAATAATATTGTTTTATAACTAGGACTACTTACAGAATGAATCTTGTTCTTGCATAAGAGTCAAAGTACCGCCAGCGGGCATGGTGTACGAACCAACAGAACTGCTCAATACCAGACCCATTTCTCCTGTTGTGTCGTCTTCTGCATACCACTAAGATACATTCAAACAATGTGTTAGTAATATAGCTAACTACCTATGCATAACATGAACAAGAATCAACAAAATTTTCAACCTCCAGGTTTATGTTAAATAAGTACATTAAAAATGGAGTTATAGGTCAGCGCACATTGAACTCATTATCGTATATAAAACACAAAACAGCTAATTAATGATATTTGTTGCCAAACTAAACTTTACTTATCCACATAAGTTAATACATAATTCACAAAATAATGCGCTATTGAAGTTTATTTATGCACTATCGCCATTATTGCTAGAAACTGTAACAAATCATGTTGTTAAGCTGTTTGAACTAGCTACACCAATGCGTCTGAGATAAACTAAATACTAGAGCTTCACTTCAACCTATAATAACTATACATAATACAACTGCACCTCTGTTCTATTTGTTCAACCACATATTACATAATAACTAGAGAGCTGCCTCACAATCTAAAGTCATGACTTGATGCCAACATCTGATAGTGAATTTGCCTCACAATTAAGTGTCAAATTTACCCCTACTTTTTGTTGCCCTTCCTCTTGTCCTATGCTCCTAGCATTCCAACTCTACATGGTCCAGTGACTTTCTTCCCCTTCTGAAAATGCCCTCGTAACTTACCTCTTTAGTGACTAATGCCCCACCCCCCTTTTCCTCGCTCTAGCCTATTGAAGCCCACAGTCTAAACTCCCCCTTCTATTCCAGACCTCAAAGTTTCAGCCCAGTAACATAGAAGCCCTTCCCTTGTGTAACATTGGTAGAAACTGTCACCTATTGTACCTGGGTTTTTTCTATCAGCAACACAAATCCTAAGGAGCAGAAGAATATCCTGCTGCAGAAGTAGCAGGCGAGTTGACGTATTGGGAGTGGAATATAAAAACTTTCAAATGCGCCTGCGAGCAGTAAATCAACCAGAGACTATTACTTTAACTGCAACCTTAACTTTATAAACAGAGGAACACACATATTATTGTCAGTAGGTTGTTAGCTGTGAGAAGTAATAGAGCTCTCTGTATGTTTTGTGTTTGTGTCATTTATATAAATGTGTTAACTTTTAGCATTTGCTAGTTTGTCTGGCCAGTGGGCATGGTTGTATCTGGTAGTTCATCGATGGTGTTGAGGCCGGTGAAAGTTGGGTCAAGACAAGTTGAGGTTGAGTCGAGGTTTAGTTGGGGTTAAGCCGAAGTCAAGCCTAAATCAAGCTAATGTTCAGCTGTATAAAATGGCTCCCCATTTACCTAGGAACAAATATCTGCAATTAATTTTAAAAACACCTCATTCTTTACGGTACAGTGCAACCATCTCTCCAGTACACAGTTGCAACAGCTAGAGGAGATGCCAGAATTCTCTACAATGGTTCCCTTGAAGTAATTGGCTTCTCATTGATGTATTGGGCCAGACATGGAAGTAAAAATAAAGATAGCGGCTCTCCTAATTAGATTTTTATCTCACAAAAGTAATCAAGCCTCAGGCTCTTTGAAAAAAGTTACTTGTCCAACAATGGCCTTTGGCAAAAGGCTTCAATAACGATGTACCATAACATGAAAAATAGAGGGTATGAGTCACTTTATGAGAAAGTTACTCTATTGCCTCATGAGCAATGGAGTTCATATCTATCTATACTGGCACAAGGTAATTACTACTCAGGCACTGGGTAGCTATCCTGGGCCATCATCAAGATGGCTGCCATAGCTTGGGAAACTCAAAGTAGCCTAAGGACCTCAATAGACTATATCCAGATACTAACGACCCTCAAATGTCGATATACCGGGAGTTGAGGCTGTAAAGACCAAGATCTCTAGAAGAGAGAAACCAGCAGCGGTTACTGGCTAAACATCCATTAACTCTGCCCCTTACTTCTAGACACCAGCTCTCTTTAAATTGCGTATTGTTATACTATTGGTTGACATTTATATCTATAACACTAACTCGTACATTTGAATTGGTGTGATAGGAGTCCTTGGTAACTAGGCCAAGTACGTCCTGTCACTTTGAGTGACTCTGCCTATAAAACGCAGAGTTTTTGCCTTCAGTAATCATATTGTCTTGTGACTGCATTGTGTGTGCTCACCTCTCCACTTGACACAGCATCAATGTATAGTCTAATCAGAAAAAATATTTTATACTACTCGAAGGAACTGAGTTGTACATCGAAGGACAGGACTCACCATTTTCGTAAAAGTCGAGATTGCTCCTTTTCAACTGTTTGCAGTGCCATCCCAGCACCAGGTCACTCCTGGGGAGAGGTTGACTGTTTGCTGTTAGGCCTTGACAGGATCACTCTCTTGTTGTGCTGGCAAACGTAAGTTTGTCCTGTGACAACGTTTAGTGGGTAAGTAGTAGACCTCTGGAAATCACGACAGATGCACCAGCCATGAATGAAGAAAAGAAGAGAGATTGAAATGCCACCCCAGTCCTGAAACAGGATACCGTGCCAATAGTGCAACCTGCAAGGCCGGTATTGACCACCTGTGGGCCAGTAGTGACCCCTACAGGGCAGGTATGCTCAATACCAAGCCAGCTCAAAATGGCCGCCTCAGCAAAAGAACTCGAGGATAGTTCGAGATCCTTCACCTTCACCATCTTTCCTTGGATGAACAGCATCGTCAAGCCAGGCCCTAGGACTGGTAGGAGCCTCTTCTAGGACAGTGGGGAGGTAACTCCTTTTATCAGCCACTTGGCGCTTTGTTATTGCATTGTTATTGGTTAACTATTTATATATCTGTTTGTATTGGTTCAATTATTTTCCGGGAATGTATTGTTATATGCAAATAAATTCCTGCCAGCCTACCTATACAAAATCTGGCTTTCACCACAATCATTGCATTCATTCATGTCCTGCCAATCACTCTAGAGGATTGGCTCGTTACCACTTGGTGAGTGAGAATAAAGCCATTTAGCAAGCTAACACTTCCTGTACTCTGTCTGAGCCATGGGCTCTGTGTTTGCCAACTGATCCGGCAGTAAAAGATCACTAGTTGCCACTGTCATACCGGCACAGTGACCCCTCTGGAGAGAGGTGAAATACCCAAGATTAGTGGTATTCTGTGGAAACCACATCGAAATCCACAATATAAAATAACTCGCTATATAATGACACACAGCGTTTTTTATTCATTTCCATTACAATAAACAAGTTTGTAAAAATTTTTTGAGTTTAATTGTCTTTTGTTTTTCCCCAAAAAACATCGTTTTATTAATGAAATGAGAATTAAAATGTGGTAGTTTGAAAGCAAAGAAAGCCCAGGTAAATACACTACATGAAAAAGTGCAACTTAAATTAGTTACCAAGACACAAATACTGTAGTAGTAAGTAGTAAGTGGTAAGTGGTAAGTGGTAAGTGGTAAGTGGTAAGTGGTAAGTGGTAAGTGGTAAGTGGTAAGTGGTAAGTGGTAAGTGGTAAGTGGTAAGTGGTAAGTGGTAAGTGGTAAGTGGTAAGTGGTAAGTGGTAAGTGGTAAGTGGTAAGTGGTAAGTGGTAAGTGGTAAGTGGTAAGTGGTAAGTGGTAAGTGGTAAGTGGTAAGTGGTAAGTGGTAAGTGGTAAGTGGTAAGTGGTAAGTGGTAAGTGGTAAGTGGTAAGTGGTAAGTGGTAAGTGGTAAGTGGTAAGTGGTAAGTGGTAAGTGGTAAGTGGTAAGTGGTAAGTGGTAAGTGGTAAGTGGTAAGTGGTAAGTGGTAAGTGGTAAGTGGTAAGTGGTAAGTGGTAAGTGGTAAGTGGTAAGTGGTAAGTGGTAAGTGGTAAGTGGTAAGTGGTAAGTGGTAAGTGGTAAGTGGTAAGTGGTAAGTGGTAAGTGGTAAGTGGTAAGTGGTAAGTGGTAAGTGGTAAGTGGTAAGTGGTAAGTGGTAAGTGGTAAGTGGTAAGTGGTAAGTGGTAAGTGGTAAGTGGTAAGTGGTAAGTGGTAAGTGGTAAGTGGTAAGTGGTAAGTGGTAAGTGGTAAGTGGTAAGTGGTAAGTGGTAAGTGGTAAGTGGTAAGTGGTAAGTGGTAAGTGGTAAGTGGTAAGTGGTAAGTGGTAAGTGGTAAGTGGTAAGTGGTAAGTGGTAAGTGGTAAGTGGTAAGTGGTAAGTGGTAAGTGGTAAGTGGTAAGTGGTAAGTGGTAAGTGGTAAGTGGTAAGTGGTAAGTGGTAAGTGGTAAGTGGTAAGTGGTAAGTGGTAAGTGGTAAGTGGTAAGTGGTAAGTGGTAAGTGGTAAGTGGTAAGTGGTAAGTGGTAAGTGGTAAGTGGTAAGTGGTAAGTGGTAAGTGGTAAGTGGTAAGTGGTAAGTGGTAAGTGGTAAGTGGTAAGTGGTAAGTGGTAAGTGGTAAGTGGTAAGTGGTAAGTGGTAAGTGGTAAGTGGTAAGTGGTAAGTGGTAAGTGGTAAGTGGTAAGTGGTCAGTGGTAAGTGGTAAGTAGTATAATAAGATCAGAACTGCAAAACTTCTTACCTTGAGACTGTCACTGCTCCTCCAAGTCAAACAATGCCTATGCCATCCAATAAGTAGATGGATGATATCTGCTGTTGATTGGCCTAAATCGTTCAGCTCACCTTTAAGGTAGGATACAACATTGGATTGAAACCCAAAGTTATACACACTGTAGTCATCTGAAATAAAACGAGTAAAACAATTACCTGGCTTTGCGCTACCATCTTTTGACTTAACTATTGCATTAAGTTGACAAGGAAGGGAAAATAGATGCAAATACATGTACATGCCTCCACCAAACCAACAACTATCTGGTGCACAGACTAATTTGTTGACATTTTATGGTTCAAACCAGCATTCAGGAATTTCATGCGATGCGTAGAATTCTGAAAGTTAAACATCATGTTTTTACAAAAATGCAAACAGACAAGAGAGGCTGATTTCAAATATATCAAAAAATCTGAGTTACTGAACTATGGCAAAATTGAGAAAAACCATTAACCAAAGCTTTTGCTTTTTAGAAGTTGCCGCTGTTCAGATAAATTGTAATACAGTACTAAAACAAAATATTGTTTGTTTTGATAAGCTGCAATCACTAGATTTTTCAAATCTTCGAAGGATGGAAGTCCATGAAAATTTCGAAGTTTTCAAAACTTCAAACTTTTCACTGCGCCGATCTCGATGGTGGAATTTTTCAGCTCTTCGAGGGTTCAACACCGCGAACTTTTGACGATAGGATCACGGAGGTTGAAAACTTTGTAGTATTCGTGATAATAAACTATTTAATTAACAACAACATTTGTAAGAATCATCAGAAATAAATTATTATTTATGTTTAATCTGAATGTTCTTCCTTCATGAAAATAATCTTCCGAAAATATAAGGTTCTCAGCATCATGATAATAAATAATAAAAATAGATCAATGGCATTGTAATAATAAATAAAAATAATAATCTTTATTGTTTATTTATATCAGAGTTTGACAACTGACGACTACTTATTTAATATAAGGTTCAGTTGGCTATGAAAAGTCAAACATACACCGGTTGATAAGTCATAAAACACTCATCTTCTGTGTTAGTAATTAGTTTTAGACCACAAGGTTTGAAATGTAAACAATTTGGTGACAACACGCATTTGTGAAAACAATATTTTCCTCATAATGTTATCGTTTCAATAGAAACTGCTCATCTCTCGACGCAACAATACCATGACTTTGTAAGTCGCCAAATCACTGATACTCTCAATTGCGTAGTTATCCTCTCTTTGGTGCAGACAACTCTGCATAGTTCTTTCAAAAATTTGTGTAATTGAAGTTCGGCTAATCCAAACTTTGAAGTTTCCAACAATCTGTTGTTCAAAACTCCTTCGAAACTTTGACGCATGGAAATTTAAGGAATGTTTTTTTTTGTATAAAACCTCAGCTAGATCTTAAAATTTTTGCATTTAAGCTTTTGACTTTTCAGTCGGCTTCAGTTAGGTATAAACTACGTGCAATCATTACAGATGTATTCGTAAATTGTGTCGACTGATCGAAGCCAGAATACACTAATGTATCATTAGCTTGTAATACAGGGAATTTAGACTGGTTGAAAAATGAACTTTTTATCTATTTATGGTGTCTCAAATTTACATTGCGTAGGATTTTCAATTAGTAGTAATATATGAGCAGATCTCCCTACCAAGTGTTTTTTTGTGGATTAGTTCTTGGGGGTTATGCAATGAGTTACGGCGTTGGGTGAATTCGCCGAGTTTATATTGTATTTCATTTGAGTGGCATCTGAGTGGCATTTAAGTGGCATTTGAGTTTTGATTATTTTTTTACTTAATTTGAACTTATAGATTTTGAATGTATGGCATTCAAGTTTTGATAATTTTTTACATAGTTATATACATAACTTTAACTCATAGAGCATCTAGATTTTGAATGTATGGCATTTAAGTTTTGATAATTTTTTGTAATTCGACTCATATGATATCTTGAGAGAGGAGAGAGAGGAGATATATCTACATTGAATAAATACAGTGATTAAAAATGAAACAATATGTGAATATATACATTTATTGTGTAATAAGTAGGGAAAATTTCATATAATATAGCTAGAGTCAGTAAATATTAAATAATACCAAACACTACAACTTGTAATGACAATCAATGCATAAGCTTTTACTAAAACTATCTTGAAACCTTCAAAACATGATCCCAAATGGAAAAAATGGATAAAGTTAGATATTCATCTATTTGTTTACATCTACAAAAAAGAGGTATTTTGGTGAAATATTTTTTCATTTTATTCAATTTTCATTAATTTTTACAAAAACAAATCATCCTATAAATGGTTAAATTTCATCTAATTGTACAAATTTACAAAAAAACAAGGTATTTGGTAAAATACTTTTTCATTTCATTTAAACTTCATTATTTTTTTTGCAAAAAAGAAATCATCCTTCAAATGGTTAAATTTTATCTGTTTGTATATCTTTACAAAAAAAACAGGCTATTTGGTAAAATATTTCCTTTATTCTATTCAATTTTCATTAATTTTTTCAATAATTGCTTAAATATAAGTTATTCATTATTTTCTTATTATTAGGTAAGCAACCTATCATACAAAATTAGTTTCTTGAGTGAGGGTTTTATCCTGCATTTTCCTTTTGAATTTTTTTCAAAAATTTACCATTTTTTTCAAAAAACAATCATTTATATATACAATTTCCATTATTTTTTTAAACAGAGCAATCTCTATCTCTGAGAGGTTGGAGATATTGGGGTAGAAAACTTAGACATGATGATGAGAAGGGTATGGATTTTCCCATTCAAGAACAAACCATTTTCGATGGCAATTTCAATTCTGAAAACTAAATCAATGTAATTTGTTTTTCAAAATGCAATCATCAGAAAGCTTCTGTCATGATGAGGAGGAGGCTATGGATTTACCCATTCAAGAACAAACCATTTTCGATGGTGACTTCAATTCTAAAAACGAATTAGAACTGAAGTATGTGGTATTACGTAATAATTTTTTTAAAAGAAAAAAAATTGTTTTTCAAAATGCAATCATCAGAAAACTTCTGTCATGATGATGAGGAGGTTATGGATTTACTCATTCAAGAACAAACCATTTTTGATAGCAACTTTAATTCTAAAAACTAAATCAATGTAACTTTTTTTATTCTTTGTCTCCCATGAAATTGTTCAAAACGAATTAGAACTGAAGTATGTGGTATTACATGATAATTTTTTAAAAGAAAAAAACACATCAAAATCGACAAATTACTCCTCTAGATAGTTCAAGTTTACAATATTTAAGAATTAATCACAATAGAAACATTAAGCCTACTTGATAAAAAAAGAATTTGACTGTTAAATATAACTAATTGATTCAATGTTATTGTATGGATCTTTTGAAAATAAACATTTCAATGAAAACATCATATTTAGTCTTTGACACACTTGAAACAATTTTCCAGTAAATTTCACCAACAATATTTTAGAAATGTTTACTATATATTTACAAGAAAAATGTGATATTTTGGTAAAATATTCTTTTATTCCATTCAATTTTCAATATATTTACAAGAAAAATGCAGTATTTGGTAAAATATTCTTTCATTCCATTCAATTTTCATTAATTTTTAGAGCGAAGGTTTTATCCTACAGCATCCTTTTTAATTTTTTATGTTTTAAAACAGGGTTTTATTACAAAGTTTTTTGTTTTTCAACTTTTTAAAAAAAATAATCATTATGATATATAGTTTTCGATATTTTTTTAAAAAAATAAATATATATATAGAGATTTTCACTTTATATTCTTTTATTCCATTCAATTTTCAATAATTTTTTGAGTGAGGATTTTATCCTACACCTTCCTTTTAAATTTTTTTATTTTTTTAAAAAATAATCATTGAAATATATAGTTTTCGATATTATTTTAAAAACAATATATATATATAGAGTTTTTCACTTTATATTTACAAAACTTTGGTATTTGGGAAAATATTCTTTTATTTCATTCAATTTTCAATAATTTTTTGAGTGAGAATTTTATCCTACACAATCCTTTTAAATTTTTATGCTTCAAAACAGAGCTTTATTACATTTTTTTTGAACTTTTTAAAAAATAATCATTGAAATATATAGTTTTCGATATTTTTTAATTTTTTTGTACTTTTAACTTTTTTAAAAAACTGTCAAAAAATCACCAAATTACCTCTCTAGATGAATAAAATTTACAAGTAAAAAATAATCATTGAAATATATAGTTTTCGATATTTTTTAATTTTTTTGTACTTTTAACTTTTTTAAAAAACTGTCAAAAAATAATCAACTTACCTCTCTAGATGAATAAAATTTACAAGTAAATAATTGTAATAGAAAATACCATATCTAGTTTTTACATTCATAAAACTGTTTTATAGTAAATTTTCTGTAATACAAACTACTATAGCTTACGATATCAATGGTTACAAAGCGCTTTTCTTGAACAATATCTTCTTTGATGTTCTTCTGGCATATTATTAGACCCAGAGAGGAATTCTTGTATTCCGTATTCTTTGTGATCCAATAATTGACTAAAATACAAAAGTTATTCATTATATAAATAAATTTTACCGAATTTAAATTTTACTCTTAGCTACATTAGATAGTTTACATTATATATAACAGGAAAATAACTCACTGAGTTACATCATTCAGCTCATTATTTCTTAGGGAAAGTTCTTTACTCTGTTTTCTTTTTACGATATAATGGACTAAAATAAAAAGTGATGTATTAGTATAGCATGAT
The DNA here is from genome assembly GCA_945261195.1 of Cryptosula pallasiana. Lineage (NCBI taxonomy): Eukaryota > Metazoa > Bryozoa > Gymnolaemata > Cheilostomatida > Cryptosulidae > Cryptosula > Cryptosula pallasiana. The sequence goes on along the minus strand of OX183136.1, from coordinate 25,542,330 downwards.
TAAAATTAATGTAAAATAAATATAAACTTTTGTTATTTTTTCAACTTCTATGTAAAAGAAATACACTGATTACACACAAAAAAGTCCTTTTTTTCATTTGGATTCGGAATGTATAAATATAAATATATATATATATATATAATTTTAAAAACGTTTTACAACAAACACTCATGAATAAGCCATTTATGTGATAAAACGTGTTATTTACGTGAGAAATTAAGCATTTTTGTAAAATAATTATAACCTTTTGTGATTTTTTTTCAACTTCTAGCTAAAAAAATACACTGATTACACAAAAAAACCCTTTTTTTAATCCAAAATATATATAATTTAAAAATGTTTTACAAAAAATGTTTATCAATTGATCATTTATGTGAAAAACTAAACATTTTTGTAAAATAATTATAACCTTTTGTTATTTTTTAAACTTTTATGTAAAAAAATACACTGATTACACAAAAAAGTCCTTTTTTTAATCCGAAATATATATAATTTAAAAATGTTTTACAAAAAATGTTTATGAATTGATCATTTATGTGAAAAACTAAACATTTTTGTAAAATAATTACAACCTTTTGTTATTTTTTAAACTTTTATGTAAAAAAAATACACTGATCGCACAAAAAAGTCCTTTTTTTAATCCGAAATAGATATAATTTAAAAATGTTTTACAAAAAATGTTTATGAATTGATCATTTATGTGAAAAACTAAACATTTTTGCAAAATAATTATAACCTTTTGTTATTTTTTAAACTTTTATGTAAAAAAATACACTGATTACACAAAAAAGTCCTTTTTTTTAATCCGAAATATATATATATAATTTAAAAATGTTTTACAAAAAAAGGTTATGAGTTGATCATTTATGTGAAAAATTGAACATTTTTGTAAAATAATTATCACCTTTTGTTATTTTTCCAACTTTTATGTAAAAAAATACACTGATGACACAACAAAATCCTTTTTTAATTCTAAATATATATATAACTTAAAAATGTTTTACAAAAATGTTCACAAACTTATCATTTTAAGGGGTTTTTCATTGTAAGAATACACAAAATTTTCACAAATCAACTTTTTAAAATTATGGTAAAAATTAATAAAACTTACCTATAGTGATATGAATCCCTTGAGTTCTAGATTAGCTCCTCGAGAGTTTGTTCTCCACAGTCTTCTTTTTCAGCATCATCGAAGTGGTTGAGAAAATCCTCAGATTTTGGATTATCAGCCAGTTCCGAGGCTTGGACGAAGGCTTGATGAGCTGCGAGTACACTGATGTTGTAGAAAATTGAATTGTCTGCGTTTCGACTCAGACCCTTGAACAGAATCACTCCAAATCTCTCCGATGTCACAGCAGAAGCTATTTGATGAGGAATGCGCATATCTCCGATCAGTAATTCTTCATCTACAACACTTCTGTATTGAACTAGAAGAGTCTCTTCATTTCCATTCCATCGCCTGTCAGACTTTGTTATAACTTCAGGGTTTTGGAAACATATGACACTATCTGTTGGGAAATCCTGAAGATTAGCTACCTCGAAATAAGCATTGATTTGTCGCATACTTTTTTCTGGTAATACATCAAACGCATTCTTACACCTCAAAGTAGTTCCTGTTTCTGTAGCAGCACGAAAAATTGCTTTTCCAGTCTTTTCAACAACCATGTAGATCAAAACCAGTGGTCTTATTTGCGAAGCTTCATTGACAAGCAATCCTGCTGCTAATGGAATAGTGCTCTTCACTCTAACTACCTTTCCATCCTTTTTATAGTTGTAGATGATGGTACAGTTCGTTTCATCATGGAGCTCAACGGTTAACACCTGCATAACTGTAGGTATTGGTAAATCTTCAACTTTGACTATGTTTTCAATGTTTCTTCTGGAAGCTGGAGATAGAGTACTTAACAGAGAGGCGCTTTTGATGATGAGAGTTGCCAGAGTATTCAGACTGGCGCTTTGAAAGGGAATCGTAGTGCGTTGAAGAAGTACATTGTCATCAATCACCTTGTCTTGTGAAGGTTTTGGTTCTTTATTCTTCAGTTGTTTTGTGTTGACTTGTGTCGACATTCTAAAAGATAAAGTAAAAATCCATGTTATGATTTCTTTTTCAAACCAATTTGAAGATATATATACATATATATATATATATATTTACTCAATATCATACCGCTGTTAGTATCTAAATTGATAAAAATTAAATTTATACTCAATCAAGTTGACTTACCTCCAAACAGAAAAGTCCTTCTAGCAGTTGTAGTAGATGATGTTGTAGTAGATCTTGCTCCTTCAGTTGCTAATGTCGAAGTGACTGCTTTCTGTGTAAAAACAGTGCTTCTTTTATAGCTGAAATCATGCCATTTATCATAAGGTTAAATTAATGAAACATTGTTTTTACGGAAGAACACCAATGCTTTCGCGGGAATAAATAATTTATTTTCACGCGAATGGAACCCACTGCTTTCGCGGGAATAAACATTTTATTTTCACGCGAATACAAACCAATGCTTTCGCGGGAATAAACATTTTACTTTCACGCGAATGGAAACTGTTGCTTTCGCGGGAATAAAAACTTTATTTTCACGCGAATGGAAACCAATGCTTTTGCGGGAATGAATAATTTATTTTCACCCGAATACAAATCAATGCTTTCGCGGGAATAAACACTTTATTTTCACGCGAATGGAAACTGTTGCTTTCGCGGGAATGAATAATTTATTTTCACGCGAATACAAACCAATGCTTTCGCGGGAATAAGCATTTTATTTTCACGCGAATGGAAACTGTTGCTTTCGCGGGAATGAATAATTTATTTTCACGCGAATACAAACCAATGCTTTCGCGGGAATAAACATTTTATTTTCACGCGAATGGAAACTGTTGCTTTCGCGGGAATGAATAATTTATTTTCACGCGAATACAAACCAATGCTTTCGCGGGAATAAACATTTAATTTTCACGCGAATGGAAACTGTTGCTTTCGCGGGAATAAACATTTTATTTTCAGGCGAATACAAACCAATGCTTTCGCGGGAATAAACATTTTATTTTCACGCGAATGGAAACTGTTGCTTTCGCGGGAATGAATAATTTATTTTCACGCGAATACAAACCAATGCTTTCGCGGGAATAAACATTTTATTTTCACGCGAATGGAAACTGTTGCTTTCGCGGGAATGAATAATTTATTTTCACGCGAATACAAACCAATGCTTTCGCGGGAATAAACATTTAATTTTCACGTGAATGGAAACTGTTGCTTTCGCGGGAATGAATAATTTATTTTCATGCGAATACAAACCAATGCTTTCGTGGGAATAAACATTTTATTTTCACGCGAATGGAAACTGTTGCTTTCGCTGGAATGAATAATTTATTTTCACGCGAATACAAACCAATGCTTTCGCGGGAATAAACATTTAATTTTCACGCGAATGGAAACTGTTGCTTTCGCGGGAATAAATAGTTTATTTTCAGGCGAATACAAACCAATGCTTTCGCGGGAATAAATAATTTATTTTCACGCGAATGGAACCCGTTGCTTTCGCGGGAATAAACAATTTATTTTCACGCAAATACAAACCAATGCTTTCGCGGGAATAAAAAATTTATTTTCACGCGAATAGAAACCAATGCTTTCGCGGGAATAAAACATTTATTTTCACACATTCACCTATATAAGAGACAACGGTTTCAGACAGAAAGCATCCAGTTCAACAACAGTGAGCAAAGGAGCAACATCTATCTACTACATCTTCCATTGCAACTACTAAGAGTTCTCTCTTCATAAAGGTAAAACTTAAATTCAATTATTTCCGCTAGCTAACACAACTATCTGAAGGCTTTATGACATATCTATCTTTAAATTGATTATAAAGAATTGAACCAATTTTTTCTGTTTTTTTCAGAATGAATACTCAAGACGTAGGAAGTCAACCATTGTATCTAAAGTTGGAATCTCAGCCTGATGAAAAGGTAAGAATTAATAAAAAATACTATTTAACACCTGTTGAAAACCTTTAATTATTTTAGTTATCTAATTATCGCTTGTATTTTAGAACAATGCAACAACAAATCCAATCTACTTAAAGGACTTCCTTCCAGAAATGTATCATAACTATGTGATAAATAATGATGTTGTTGAAGAAAAAGCTGTAGAACGTTTGACATTTCAAGTTATAATATTCTGTATAACTCAACACATGATGAGTATGGGGATGTGTTGTAAGAAACATGATATATCTACGGAACGTTTTGATGACATTATAAAAAACGGTTTCGAAATCGTTTTGTCAATGGTGGAAGTCGTTAATATTAATAATTTTTTAAAAGAAATTGAAAGAAGTGCTTGGAATCAAATAGTTTTCAAAAAATTATATAACATGACGTGGAACAAAAAACTTTTTATAAATTCAGAAAGCATATTTATAATTACGTCCAAATAGATAAAGCTCTATCCTCTTCTGTAGGTATTTTAGAACTAATGTTAGAAGCGTTTCATACATATTTATGAAAAATTTTTAGTTGTTTTTTATTATTTTACAATATTTTGTTCAAACTATTATATTTTATTTCTTACCAATTGAGATGTTAAAAGCAGTATGATATTAAGTAAATACATATATATATTTGAATGCATCCTTTGTTGTTTGTCTCCACATCCCAATAGTTTAATAAGTACATTCTCAATCTACCATAACTCTATGATTTTAACTGCTTTTGGCATAAATACATATATATATATAAGACACTCTAAGTAATAAATACACTCTTAGCCACTCATGCAAATATTACCCTTTTATTTTTAGAATGTTATGGATGCTTTTTCTGAAGAGCTCCTTAGCACAGATCCATATCCAACAGAAAATAAAATGAAAAACGGCAAAACAACTCCTAAGAGAAGGAAAACTGCTCCAAAAAAGCGAATAGTAAGGAAACGAAAACAAATAGTGAGAAAACAAACTACTTCCGTTGATAAGCAAACAATGGAAAGTGCAGCTATAACTCATTTAACAGTTGAATGTCTCAACGAAAGGAGAGCTAGGGAATTAGAAAAGTCTAAAGGTTCTCAAGTGATTGACTCACCAAAAGTTCCGATTTGCAAAACATTTGAAGATCTTCCTATCCCAAGCATTATGCGAGTGACTGGTGTGATACATCCATCAAGTAAGGAGAAGTGTAGATATTCTCAAGTACACTACCATGATCCTTCAGATATAAATGAACTCGAACCCAAAATACTCCTCTGTCCAGTTGAAATAGCTAAAAACTTCAACTGTGATAATTACCCCCCTCCGTTTAACGTTGTATATTTGGGTAGAAAGGGAAAACCAAAAAATAAAAGCGTTCTTTGGTATGATGTCAGACGTGTTACCAGACATCCTCTAAGCAAAAAGAAAGCTGAAGAGGAATCACTATATTTGAGTACATTGACTAAAGGTCAGCTCAAACGCTTCTTGAACATCAACACCCTCAATAGTTTTCAACCCGGTGCTATTTTTCCCTACCAAGATGTTGTTGATAGATTCGTTCCTCATCGATTTAAAGGAGGACAGTCGAATGTAATTTGTATCCGTTATAGCATTGAACAATGCGGAGAAACGCTGTTGAAGACGCTTGCCATACCAGACAAATATGCTTCAGAAGCTAACCGATATACTCCAGGTGTGATGATCTACAGAGGAAAAACAACCCACGGAAAATTTAAGACAGAATACGATCTTTAATTTTGCTCTCCATACAGCCTCGGTCGAATGTATTGGAAACAATATTGTGATCAAGCAAAGCACAGCAAAACAATATTAGAAATTGATGATGATGATGAACTTGAAGGTTTTCTACGTGGAGATTTTGATGATTTTGAGACAGGATATGTTGCTGAAAAAAAATGATGAGATACATGATAAAACTCGGTGAGAGTTTTTCTCTAATCATTGTAAATAATACTTCAACTCAATTTAGATGTAGTTGTAGTTATTTCTACCCCAAAAATTTTTTGTTTTGGCGATGGATAGTCTATAATTCAAAAAAACAAGTTGGACAATGTGACTCGGTGAGCCATTTCTATATAATGTAAACTATCCAATGTAACTAAAGCTATAATTAAAATTCATGTAATTATTTTGAATTTTTGTTTAATCACTCTATACTAATACATAACTTTTTTATTTTAGTTCATTACGAATTCAAAAGCACATAAAACAGAAATCTCCCTTCTTAAGATATAACATCGCTACATCAAAGACATCATTGTAAAAAAAGACTATGTATTAATTGTTATTACTTAGTATTTACTGACTCTAGCTATATTATATGGAGAGATTTTCCCTACTTATTACACAATAAATGTATATATTCACATATTGTTTAATTTTTAATCACTGTATTTATTCAATGTAGATATATCTCCTCTCTCTCCTCTCTCTCAAGATATCATATGAGTCGGAATTACAGAAAATTATCAAACCTTAAATGTCTTACATTCAAAATCTAGATACCCTATGAGTTATAATTATGTATACAGTTATGTAAAAAATTATCATAACCTAAATGCCATACATTCAAAATTTAGATGCCATATAAGTTCAAATTAAGTAAAAAAATTATCAAAACTCAAATGCCACTTAAATGCCACTCAAATGCCACTCAAGTACCCCTCAAATGAAATACAATATAAACTCGGCGAATTCATCCAACGTCGTAACCCATTGCCTAAACTCCAAGATCTAATCCACAAAAAAACACTTGGTAGGGAGATCTGCTCATATATTACTACTTCAATTTATTAATTGTGGCTGGTTGGATGGTGAGAGAGAGGAGAATGATATAACTGTGGCTGGTCGAGTTGAGAGAGGAGAGAGAATATAATTGTGACTGGTTGGGCAAGAGAAAGAGGAGAGAGATATGAATGTGGCTGGTTGGGTGAGAGAAAGAGGAGAGAGAATATAATTGTGGCTGGTTGGGCCAGAGGAGAGAGATATAATTGGTGAAATAATGTTAGACAGAAAAGCACTGTAAAAAATAGGGCAGCGGTAAGTAAGCGGAGAAACATGCATGTTTCAGTGAAGTGTAATCAATACTTGTTGATGTGTATGATTGGCAATATAGGTAGTAAAATATAAGTCGGTGCATAGCTTGGTATATCTCAATGATTGTCGTGGACTCACTTTCAGTAGTGATACTGAACAGGTAATCTTCGTAATAGCCATCATCATCTGCTCCCAGGTTTATCCACATACACAAAGTGTTCTCTGTCATCTCTGGCAAATCTCTCTGGTACAGAAACTCGTCAATTGTTGGCTTCTGGGTGTAAACTTGCAGCTCCAGAGAGCCTGCGTCTGAAACAAGTTATCATTCAAAAATGTATAAACCTGATTTGGAGTTGCTTTCTCTCTGTCAAACGCCAGTACTTACTATGCCAATTGTTTAATTGTCTTCGAAGTCAAGCAATCTTGGCAACTTGACTATATCATCATTTAAAACAAACTGTATTGTATCAGAATGTCATATATAGCATGTATGCATTGGTAGAGAAAGAGTCTAGGCGTAATAAACTAAACTTTCAAGCAAATTACGCCAGGTAAGCAAACCTAAATATATAAGCTTCAATGTTATTAAAATTAACGCACAGCTAGGAATCATTCGGAGAGATTCTAGCACACTGATGAAGGCTAAATGCTAAAGGCCAAAGGCACTGCTGAGTTATATGGGAACAGGAAGCTATGAAAGAAGAAATGAGAAAGAAAAATTGCCAGTACGACCAACAACAACACTTCCTGTCACAGTGTTTGCTATCTTTGTGAGTCTTCCTTGCTTTTTGACTGCTTGATGACATTTAACTATGATTTTTAACCACAGTGTTACAAAAAATTCCCTAGCTTTGCAATTTAAAAAACAACATAAAATTGATTGCGCTTACTTGATGCTTCAATGAAAATTGAAAAATTTCAAGATTTGCAGATTTAATTTATTGCATAGCTCTTGTCTAGTACTGTATCATGTAGTCGTCGGGAAGTGTAAGCTTTTTGTACATCAATTTCGAACAAAAGCGTTTTAAATAACCTATCCTATCCTTGGTGTGCCTTAGTGGCACCTGGATTTGAGCTTCAAGTCCCAAAAAAACAGTAAGCATAGTAAAACAAAAGACATAATGAGCAACCATTTGTTATATACCAAAATGAAACAAATGGTTAAAGTCGCAGTCATTTCCCATCGATTTAGCCCACAATCACCACCTCAAACATTAATAACCAAACTATTACTACACGAACATAGGTAGGAAAAGGTATGAGACAGAAGGGTGGAGCTGACTGGGGAAGGGGTGGATGCAGCGAAGCAGAAGGAAAAGAAATATTGTCGTGGATATTTATCATAATATCATATTGTGGTAGATTTTGGTGGACACTAGTAGTAAACAGGTCGTTTACTACCCACCCTTGCAAGACAATGCGCTAGACTTCAACCCACAGTGTTCGGTCAACAGCTGTTTGGGTCTAAAGTCTTACTGTGCCGGTGGCATAGTGTACAGGGCCGGTAGTGACCCCTGCAGGGCCGGTGTTGACCCCTTACCGACCCGGTATAGCTGTACCAGGCCGGCACAAGATGGCTGACATAAAAGAGGATCTCCAAAACCATGTAGGAACTTAGTCAAGGTCAGAAACCGGAACTACCCTTCCTTGGATTACCGACTTAGTGGACCATACTAGTAGTAATATATGAGCAGATCTCCCTACCAAGTGTTTTTTTGTGGGGTCATTATCTGGGGTTATGCAATGGGTTACGGCGTTGGATGAATTCGCCGAGTTTATATTGTGTTTTATTTGAGGGGTACTTGAGTGGCATTTGAGTGGCATTTAAGTGGCATTTGAGTTTTGATTATTTTTTTACTTAATTTGAACTTATATGGTATATAGATTTTGAATGTATGGCATCTAAGTTATGATAATTTTTTAAATAATTGTATACATAATTCTAACTCATAGGGTATATAGATTTTGAATGTATGACATTTAAGTTTTGATAAATTTTTTAATTCCTACTTATATGATATCTTGAGAGAGAGGAGAAAGGGAAGCATTAGTTATCTTTAGAGAGAGGAGAGAGAGAGAGGAGAGAGAGAGGAGAGAGGGGCTACATCTACACTGAATAAATCCGATGATTAAAAATAAAACAATATGTGAATATATACATTTATTGTATAATAAGTAGGGATACATAAAGAGAACATATTAAATATTGTGAGCTTGAAATAGTTCCAATATCATTTCAAATGAAATAGCGGATGATGAGAGATCTTCATCCATTTGTATGTATCTATTGTTGTACTGATGTTATAACTTAGGAAGGAAGACTTCTGCTCTATGTACTTTCGATTCCATAATGAACTAAAATAAAAAGTTATGTATTAGTATAGGATGATTAAAAAAAAATGTAAAATAATTACATGAATTTGAATTATAGTTCTTTTCACATTGGTTAGTTAACATTATATAGTAAAGGGAAGTAACTCACCAAGTTATATTGTTCGGCTTGTTTTTTCTTGAGCATAATTTTCATCAAGTGTTTTTGATTCTCTCTCTTCTATCTAAAGCAAAACAAAAAAAACAATTACTTTATAAATAAATTCTATCTAATTGGAAGTATTACTTATATCAGTTAGTTTACATTAAATAAAAAACACTCACTAGGTTGTGTTGTCTGACTTGCTTTTCTTGAATATAGTTTTCACCAGGGGGTGTTGGTTCTCTCAAAGATGTAGAAGATGTGTTTCCCGCTCCCATTGAAAGTATCAAGACCTTGTTCTCAAGAACCTCATCTGTAGTAAAGTACTTCATCTGGTTGGAATCATCAAGTTTGTTGGATAGGTTTTGAGCCGTTTCTATCGCTTGTAATGCTGTGAATGTGATTATATCATGTCGATGATAACCAAATCTACTAACTTCACGATTTCTTACAAGTATGACTCCTGTTCCAATTCGTTTGACATCGCTAGCATGTTTTTCAGGTATATATAGAACTCCCATCATCAAACCGTCGTATTGCAAACATCTGTAGTTTACCAGTAGCGCATCCATCACCACTTCTCCGTTAGGTAATGTTAACTGAGTTGATATTTGAGGAGATTCAAAACTGATTACACTTCCAACAGCAAATTGAGAGAGCGTTGCGATACGAACCATACTGATCAACTGACTAGGCGTTTTTTTTTTATTAATCTACTTAGCTGTTTAGCTTCCTCAAGGGAAATATTGGATGGAAAGTTGATAGGGTGAAAGATTGGATGTTTGTCTGAATCGAATCCCATAAAAACCACCAGTTTTGGAACATCCGGTTGTGTTGGAGCTAATTTGTTATAATCCTCATTTCTCACCATGGATCTCACTTGTCGCCTGTTGCCAAATGTTTCGACATTGTAGCGGATAATGCATAAGTTTTTATATACATCCTCAGCTGGTCTTTCGATGGAAATTATCTCGAGAAGTGATGGTGTTTGATTTAAGTGAAGTGGTTGAAACCTTCCAATCATTACTCTGTCATTGGTATCGCAAGAATTGAGCAAACTAGCAGCATTTTTTGACAAGCAGGAAAGATGAGAAAGAGATGGTGCTTTCAAAGTCCAAGCATAGTCAATCATTTTATTTCTATCCGAATCCCATGGCTTTGGTCGAACTGTTTTCAGTTTCCTTTTTATTATATGTGAATCGGGAGGGATATTTTCTTTATCATCGGAGTATGGTTTGAATGTTGAGAGAAATGAGGTATTAGGGTCTTCATTCATATTCAGAGCGTTCAGTGAAAAGTTGGAACTGAAAAGAGAGTAAAAAAAATATGTAACAGATGGTTGGAATTTTGAAAAATATTTGAAAAGAATAAACTACCTAGATATTTATAAAATAAACACATAATCAAAACCAAAAATAATTTTTCTGATGTGTTATGGTGAAACTATTTGATCTTTTATTAATATGTTGGAACTGAAAAGAGAGTAAAAAATATGTAACAGATGGTTGGAATTTGAAAAATATTTGAAAAGAATAAACTAACTAGATATTTATAAAATAAACACATGATCAAAACCAAAATAATTTTTCTGATGCATTATGGTGAAACTATTTGATCTTTTATTAATAAGAACAAAATATTAAAACATAAAATTAACTTTTTGAAGTATTATAGCAAATCTAGTTGAAGTTTTCTATCAATATATGTTAAAGAATTATTTAGTGATTCTCACCTTATTGACTGAAAGTCTTTCTATAGTTTCAAGTAAATGTAGTAGTTGGTGTGTAGATGTTGCCTCCTTGCTAGCTATTGTAGAACTGGATGCTTTCTGTGTGAAAACACTGGTTCTTAAATAGCTAAAGCTGTACTAATTAACCCTATGAAACCTTCTATATAATATATCTACGACTCAGCAGTTTTTTCACGCGATATTCCCGCGAAAGCTTTGGTTTTTTTATTCGCGTGAAAATTATTTTTTTTACTCCCGCGGAAGCAACGGTTTCATCCCTATTGAAATAATTGTTTTATTCCCGCGAAAGCATTGGTTTCTATCCGCGTGAAAATGAAATGTTTATTCCCGCGAAAGCAACTGTTTCCATTCGCGTGAAAATAAAGTATTGATTCCCGCGAAAGCTTTGGTTTGTATTCGCGGGAAAATAAAATATTTATTCCCGCGAAAGCAACGGTTTCCATCCGTGTGAAAATAAATTATTTATTCCCGCGAAAACATTGGTTTGTATTCGCGGGAAAATAAAATTTCTATTCCCGCGAAAGCAACGGTTTCCATCCGTGTGAAAATAAATTATTTATTCCCGCGAAAACATTGGTTTGTATTCGCGTGAAAATAAAATATTTATTCCCGCAAAAGCAACGGTTTCCATTCGCGTGAAAATGAAGTATTGATTCCCGCGAAAGTTTTGGTTTGTATTCGCGGGAAAATAAAATTTCTATTCCCGCGAAAGCAACGGTTTTCATCCGTGTGAAAATAAATTATTTATTCCCGCGAAAACATTGGTTTGTATTCGCGTGAAAATAAAATATTTATTCCCGCGAAAGCAACGGTTTCCATTCGCGTGAAAATAAAGTATTGATTCCCGCGAAAGCTTTGGTTTGTATTCGCGGGAAAATAAAATATTTATTCCCGCGAAAGCAACGGTTTCCATTCGCGTGAAAATAAAGTATTGATTCCCGCGAAAGCTTTGGTTTGTATTCGCGGGAAAATAAAATATTTATTCCCGCGAAAGCAACGGTTTCCATTCGCGTGAAAATGAAGTATTGATTCCCGCGAAAGTTTTGGTTTGTATTCGCGGGAAAATAAAATTTCTATTCCCGCGAAAGCAACGGTTTCCATCCGTGTGAAAATAAAATATTTATTCCCGCGAAAACATTGGTTTGTATTCGTGTGAAAATAAAATATTTACGCGAAAGCAACGGTTTCCATTCGCGTGAAATAAAAGTATTGATTCCCGCGAAAGCTTTGGTTTGTATTCGCGGGAAAATAAAACTTTTATTCCCGCGAAAGCAACGGTTTCCATCCATGTGAAAATAAATTATTTATTCCCGCGAAAACATTGGTTTGTACTCGCGTGAAAATAAAATATTTATTCCCGCGAAAGCAATGGTTTCCATTCGCGTGAAAATAAATTATTTATTCCTGCGAAAACATTGGTTTGTATTCGCATGAAAATAAAATATTTATTCCCGTGAAAGCAACGGTTTCCATTCGCGTGAAAATAAAACATTGATTCCCGCGAAAGCATTGGTTTGTATTCGCGGGAAAATAAACTTTCTATTCCCGCGAAAGCAACGGTTTCCATTCATGTGAAAATAATGCTGATTCATAGCAGTGCAACTTAAGCTATATAAGAAGCACTGTTTTCATACAGAAAGCATTCACTTCATCGTTAGTAACTGAAGGAAGAAGATCTACTACATCATCATCTACTACAACCCTCCTTCTTCATCATTTGAGTTACATAGGAAACAGCTGAAGTTCAAACAACTATGTATATAATTCATCTAATTCAAAGAAAAACAAGTCTTCATTTGTGATGTAAGTATTTATAATTGGTTTTAATTGTAATCAATTTAGACATTTTCTGAACAAAAAACAAGATTATTCACTATTTAAGATATCAAAAAATGCTGTATGTAAGTTTTAATTATGTTTATTCTTATTATTTCAGGGCTTCAAAATGAAAAAAGTACTCCTTTTTCATCCGAATTTTATAGAAAGCAGCTCTCAAGTTCAAACTGCTAGGAATATCATTCATTTTAATTCAAAAGAAAGACAAGTCTTCATTTCTGATGTAAGTATTTACATTCTATTACAATAGTAATCAATTCAAGTATATTGAAAAAAAATTGAAACCTTAGTCTTTTTTTATTTTTTTGCTATAAAGCATTATCATTTTTTTTTTAGAATAACAACGAACTAGATCAAAAGGAAAGAACTTTCCAACAAAACTTCAACTTGAGTAATAACTGAAGCTACTACTTGTATTATATATAAATAATGTGTCGAGTAACAAACAACAGATATGTAGCAAACACTATTCATAATGAAAAAAAAGAAATGCGAAAAACTCGGAATTGCTTTGAAAATACTAAAGACTGCACCGAATGGATAGATGATAGTTTACTCGTTACTTCGTCGTTGTTTTTACAACGAAATTTTCCTGATACCACTGCAATCACTTATGTCGTCGCAACTTATCCGGATAATCACTGTAGTCTTTTGTCATTAAAATTACAAAAAACTATTGCGCAACTTTCCCCAGCGGACTTTTTCAAGTTCATTTACAATGAACTCTCTTTTTATGAAAGAGAGGCTTTAATGCTTGATGAAAGTTATCGAAGAAAATCATTTCTTACAAATTGGAGACGAGTAGGTAAACATTGTGGTGAAAACATGGCTGCAGCTGGTTTCTATAACCTTGAAAAAGACAACGCTGTTCGATGTGTTTTTTGCCAAGGGGTATTACTAAACTGGAAGGATGAAGATGAACATCCGATGAAAGAACACGCTAAAAGTTTTCCGTTTTGTCGATTTGTTAGAGGATTTAACACTCACAATCGTCTGTATAGACCTAGGAAACTACTTGCAGATGAAATGAAAAACATCTCAATTGTCAAAAGTTATACGATGGAAGAACAAAAGACCAGAAGAGGAGATTTAACTGCAGAAGTATTACCTCTAGGTATATCAATTGATCGTGCTGATACACCACGTTTTGCTACTGAAACATCTAGAGAAGACAGTTTCAAACAATGGAAGGGTAAAGTCTCCATGAAACTCCTTTCCAATGCAGGTTTCTACTATACTAAGTTCGGAGATAGTGTAAAATGCTTCTTTTGCTCAGGTGAACTTAAAGAATGGGAAGAGAGTGATCTACCGTGGGAGGAACACTGTCGATGGTTCCCAGACTGTTATTTTTTACTCGGGAGTAAAGGTGAAGAGTATGTTGAGGATGTTTACATGCGAACGGAAAAAGGCAAAAGGTGTAAGCGACGGGTTGAAAAATATCGAGAAAAGGTAAAACAAATAACACTCAACAATGACACCGAAGAAATGAAACTTATTTGCAAAAAACTAGGATACAGTCAAAACGATATCGAACAAGTTTTAGCGTTAAATGGAAAACCTTTTGAGCGAATAGGTTTTATGATTGAAGCCTTACATATTTTTGAAAATGATTTTACAACTGTTGAGAATTCGTCAACACTGTTAAAAAATGATGCTAAATCAATTGATTCGTTAAAAAAAGATAAAGATCAGACTAAGCAAAGCAAACTCGCTCAATGTGTGTCTGAGACGCATGAAAAAAAAGTAATTGCAAATCATCTCTCTCTTCCATGTGGTCATCTCATTTACTGTAGTGAGTGTAAGGAAAAAGCACTTACTGAATGCTCATCAGAAGTAAAACCTTGCCCAATCGATGGTTGTCAGATTGAAATTAAAGCATTTATGAAGATCTACATGAGCTAGCATAACAATTAACCTCAAAAAAAAGAAAAAGTAATGAATGATTAAATAGGTGTTTCAATTTGAAAACGTATCATTCGCGTTTTGTAATTTAACGGAATAACAACAAATATGTTACGTGTTGAAGACTTTGCTCACCAAGAAGCTTCCGATGCTATAGGACCTAGGACTTTTTTGGCTGAGGTTTCTGATGAAATGCTGAGGATTTATTTTACGGAGGAATGTGTATACTGTGTACTAGGAGGAAGTTTTTACAAGCAAGCAACCAATCTATCGCTACTAAACTGTTACTGTTCACACGTTGATGACAAATGTATCACTTGTAAAAGATATGCTGAAATGGTTGAAGGTGCTACACCTACCAAAAAAGAATTGGGTGATGCTATCGACTGGATTGATAGAAGACAAGTTTTGAAAAATGCTAAAATGGGTTTTTTGGTGCATGATGAATGGATTAATGCTTTTTTGGATCTTTCCACTGATGATTTGAAGTCTCCCTTTTTGTTAACAAATTTGAGAGCACGATTAAATCCCTACCTATTACCTACTAGCCAGAGCAAACTGGCTTATCAACGACTAAAGGATAAATTACTTGCAATAGCAGAAGGATATCCATACGCTCACACTCTTGATGAAAAAGAAGACTCAGTCAACCCGATAATAACTATTGATTCGACAAATATATCTGAAGACTCATAAAAGAACTGCTACAAAAAAAGTTGCTTCATTTATCTCTGAACTACAGCAGAAACATGAGTGGAAAAACTCAAGGATTCAAGTCAATTGGTACATTGGCTGATTTTGTTCCTAAGTTCATAAGGGCTCATTTTGAACACATTCCTTTAGAGCGTTCGAATCCTCTTTTTGTTCAACTCATCACCGAAGAAGTATTTTATTTTGTGTTAGGATTCAATCTAGTTCGTAAATCAATACAAAGCATGCTTTTGAGCTGTAATTGTATTTCAAGAGCAAATCCTCTCGAATGCTTAAACTGTTCTAGGAGCTTTGATCCAAAAGTATGCTGTCCGCAAGCCAAGTTGATAGATTTTGAAGATCTCAAAAGAGCGATCGAACTGATTGATATAAAGCAATGTTTGAAAGATGCTGAACTGGGTGATTTGATAGATATTTCGATTTTAAGAGGTTTGACTTCATTTCGCTGGACAGAAACACATATTCTTTTGTCTCAATCTCGATTGGAACCATACTTACATTTTGGTAACCACTTTGATGAGATTGTTTCACATCTTCAAAATCGGTTGAGAGAGCTGAACAAGCCGCTAGCCGCTTACATATAAATAGAAAAAAACCTCAAGAAAGAAAGTATTCAACTTTCAACACTGAAAGCGAAAACATTTTAAAAAATGAGCTGCGTATTTATCTTGCTACTGGCACTAACATTTCCCAATGTTAGTGGAGTATTCTATACCAACGAAATTGATGAATGTATAGCCGGAGCTATGGATAAAAATGATGTCTTGGTTTTTTCACCTTTCGAAAGGACTATACGATATAAAGATGAAAATGGAAAAAACTGTGTGCGACTCTACCCTCCCGACTTATTATATTGCGGTTTTTTCATCCCTCAAAGCGCTTCTTGGATCTGCAAGGACACAACTTCTACAGATTCTGTGCCTTGTGATACTACAATAAAATACGTTTTGAATCAAGTGGAATGTGAAATGGGTATTACAAATAATACGGAAGGACTTACTCAAAATACAAAAGTATATCGAAATGGGGGTTTATGTGCATTTCAATACAACAGCAGACGTGTGATCTGTCCAATAAGAAGACAGTTTGAGACGTTCAAATTTGCATGCATGCAATGCGCTCATTCCAATCATTCGATCAACAAGGAGCCTACAGATACCCTGACCTGCAATACACCAACAAAATACACTCTGAATCAGGAGGAATGCGCAATAGGGGTTAAAAATAATACGGAAGGTCTTACTCAAAATACAAAACTATTTTGGAATGATGAATTATGTGTATTTGAATACAACACCTCACGTTTGATTTGTCCACCAACAGAAGAGTTTGAGACAACCAACTTTGCATGTGTGGAATGCAATCGTTTGACCAACGAGGAGCCAAAAATAGCTACTATCATCACTAACATCAATGGTATTGAAGGTGTAAATTTGTCATTTTCGAGTTTTGAAAGTTTGAAGTCTGTTCAAAACAAGATTATCATCAGTATCACATGTCAAGGAGATACCAAAGACAAATGCAATCCCAAGGTTATATATATAGAGCTTTAGTTGAAGCATATTAACCAAAGACCACCGAAATGCAAGACAGTTAACTCTAGATGATGAAAGCATAAACTAGGTTAAAAGTCTCTCTCTCTGAATAAAAAAATGAGATATTGCATCTATCTCCTATTATTCCCAATCCTAAGCGGTTATTGTCTTGTAACAGAGATTGAACCATTCACTTTATCTCATAGAGCGTCTGGATGTTTTCAGGGAATTCTTAATATGGAAGCGGTTGGTTCAGTAACTCGTATTTTAAGAAAAAACTTAAAATATCATATGTTTAGACTCACATGTTTCATGGAACCTACTCACCTACGTAGAAGCTGTGACACTCATGATATGTGGCCTCAACACTACTTTGTTTGCAAAACCGCTGAAGCTTTAAATTACATCCGTTTATACGACGAGGGATTACTAACTACAACTCGAAGAACAACTTCAACAACAACCACTGCAACTCCACATACAACGACAAAAATCACCACAACTCCGCAGACAACGACGATGACAACCACTACAACTTCAACATCGACACAAACTACAAACAAGCCAGTAGTTCCAGCTTTATCACCATCAATTCCATCTCTTCCACAAGCTCTGGGTTTAGTCGATTTAATTTTGGAACAGCCAAGTCCTACAAACTCTACTATATACAATTCTGAAGAAATCGAAACTACTACTGATTGTGTGTGTGATAGATACATCATATGCGAAAACAATTCAGTATCAATTACAAATTCAACACCGTCGATTTATAGAGTTTTTATTTATAATGATTTGGAGGGTTTTTCAAAACTTTCTCTGTCTATATCGGAAAATAGTAAACTTAAGCTTGAAGAAAATCTTCTCATCATCATTGAACCTGAATGTGATGATATTTCTTGTAAAGTCATCAAATACTTTACAAATTAAAAAGTTTTTATAGACTTTAACTCTATATATTCAACTTATTACACTCTATTATGATATCTATTTTATTACATTCTCCTTTTTTTGTAAATTTGTACAATTAGATGAAATTTAACCATTTAGAGAATGATTTCTTTTTGCATATTTTAGTTCATTACGAATTCAAAAGCACATAAAACAGAAGTCTCCCTTCTTAAGATATAACATCACTACATCAAAGACATCATTGTAAAAAAAGACTATGTATTAATTGTTATTACTTAGTATTTACTGACTCTAGCTATATTATATAGAGAGATTTTCCCTACTTATTACACAATAAATGAATATATTCACATATTGTTTCATTTTTAATCACTGTATTTATTCAATGTAGATATATCTCCTCTCTCTCCTCTCTCTCAAGATATCATATGACTTGGAATTACAGAAAATTATCAAACCTTAAATGTCTTACATTCAAAATCTAGATACCCTATGAGTTATAATTACGTATATAGTTATGTAAAAAATTATCATAATTTAGACGCCATACATTTAAAATCTATATACCATATAAGTTCAAATTAAGTAAAAAATAATCAAAACTCAAATGCCACTTAAATGCCACTCAAATGCCACTCAAATAGCCCTCAAATAAAATACAATATAAACTCGGCGAAGTCATCCAACGCCATAACCCATTGTATCACCCCAAGATCTAATCCACAAAAAAACACTTGGTAGGGAGATCTGCTCATATATTACTACTCATACTCTATCTACAGCCTGGGAGTCCTG
The DNA here is from genome assembly GCA_945261195.1 of Cryptosula pallasiana. Classification (NCBI taxonomy): domain Eukaryota; kingdom Metazoa; phylum Bryozoa; class Gymnolaemata; order Cheilostomatida; family Cryptosulidae; genus Cryptosula; species Cryptosula pallasiana. The sequence continues at coordinate 25,523,394 of OX183136.1, read as the reverse complement.
CAGGACCGCTGATTGGACAATAGGAGACAGGACTCCGCCCTTAGCCACTTGGCACCTCCCTTATTAAACCTTATTGCATTGTTTGATTGGTTCCCTATTTATATAACTGATTGTATTGGCTAGTTTACTTCCTGTGCTCTAGCTGTTTTATGTTTCGTACCTGTTAGCTCTCCTATAAAAGGAGAGACTTTTGCCTTCCTCTTTGCATTCATTATCATGTTGCCAACCTAGAGGACTAAACACCTTCTAGCACCTTGTCTTTGAGAATATAGCCACTTACACAAGCACTACGCTGTATTGCTTGTCTGAGCCATGGGCTCTTGCCTTATCGGGTAATTCGGTTACCCTGCACAGTTGTCACTGTCGAGCAGTACAGTGTCCCCTCTGGAGAGAGGCAGAATACTTGAGAATAGTGGATGTCCGTGGTAATAAGACCGGAATCCTTTACAATACAAATGAAACCAGAAGATCAGTACATCGAGTGAGAGAAAGTGAATGTAATGGACTGTGTAGTTAGAATACTGATTTGGTCAGGTGTAGAAGTTGGAACACAGGCTTGAAGGAATGCATCACCTAGCTGGCATAAGTGCAAGCTTTGCCCCAAAAAAAGCTTTTATTGGTTTAGCGACCAAGTGGCAATTTTTATCTTCATAAGTTTTATATGTTATTGGATAACTGTTTATAACATTCATTTAATTTGTCATTAACAGTATTTTGTATATCGACTGTGGTCTATAATAGGTCAGAAAATAGTGCTGTCTGGCAAAGATTATCTATACACAAGTTTCAATAGTATCGCTTGGAATATTTCATATTTTTTTTAGTTTACTGATATATCTATCAGTAAACTAAAAAAATATGAAATTTACAAGAAATCACTCTAGTTTGTCTAAGTTGTGGCTTCTATAACAGTTGTGAAGCCAATGCAAAAATTTGGCTGTTTTGCCAGCTTTTTAGTGAACTCAAAGGTCCCTCTGACCTTGTGGAGGGTCAGACAAGCCTTACAGCATGTCTGACATAACTAGAAGCACCTCAGTATGATACAATAACCCTTCAGGCCCTACAGTCAACCCTGCTGGCCCTGCAGTCAACCCTTCAGGCCCTGCAGTCAACCCTTCAGGCCCTGCAGTCAACCCTGGCGGCCCTGCAGTCAACCCTTCAGGCCCTGCAGTCAACCCTGGCGGCCCTGCAGTCAACCCTGCTGGCCCTGCAGTCAACCCTGCTGGCCCTGCTGTCAACCCTGGCGGCCCTGCAGTCAACCCTTCAGGTCCTGCAGTCAACCCTACCGGCCCTGCAACAAGATTGCTACCATAGCCTGAGAACCCAAGTTAGCCTTGGATATTACATAAGCTTCTATCACAATAAAGCTAGCTACCTATAGAATTACCACACTTGGACCTCTAGCTAACTAAAACCTAGACATCTAGCACAGGAAGCAGATGATCGAATACCCTACCTACATATGGTATATACTTGCTCATGAACACTACCTCCTTCTTCTGGGCACTCAATCTCTTTAAATTTATTTACTGTATGCTATATTTTCTCTCCTCGCTCATTTGCGCATTTATGTCTTACATATATGTTATTGGTTGTGTCTGTAATTAGAAGGTTTAGTTCCTTTGACTCTGCGTATAACAGGCAAAACCTTTAATATGTATCATTGTACTATATCAAGAGTCTTCATCTTCATCACTGCTATTTCACACGAGTGTTGTAATATACTTTGAGCCACTGAGTGAGTACTGAGTCTCAGTCACAAGCTCACCATAGTTGTGGAGTGGAGTGAGACTCCTCCATAGCATAGTTGGTTAAATAGCCTCTGATAAGTTGAATATGGCTAGAAGGCCAACATTGGCTACCGAGTTACTCTGCCAGCATCGGTATGTTGACTGGTTACAGTAAGCTTGGTGATATTGATTAGTCATATGCGTGAGTTGTCCCTCCCTGCCAGTAATTAGCAAAGGCAATAATTTTATATGAGCGAGGGTTGTTGAATGCTCACAGCACATACTATTAATAATAGTAATAAGTAGATGAATAATAATAAAAGCAAGGATTAATAATAATTACACTTGATTATTATTACCTACATATTAAAATATAATGAAAACTATTAATACTTGATAATTAATTGATATTAATTGAATAATAATAATAATAATTTTTATAATGATAATGATCAATATTCATTTACTGAAAATCCAGTAAAGCTTAACATTCACTGGCCCTAACTTGATGGGAGTTTTAGAAGGAAATAGTGCTGCTGTGAGCTCTGGTTAGCGGCAAATAAGTAACAGATTGTTCTCTCTCACTTGATTACAGTGAATTCCCCCCACATGCCTACATATCACAATTTTTGACATTGAGCTAAATTTAAATTCAAGCTGTTGAAACTTGAAAAGTATACACAGAATGCTGTGCATTGGTCTTGGTTTATGAATTATTTATACATAAGTGAACATGAAAGCCCACCTCAGATAATGTGCAAATTGTTTAATCTGTTTGAGCCAGTAAAACAAATATGTGTAAAGCTTTTTGCATCTCTTGGACGTAAAAATGAATTATTAACACTAATCTATAAGTTGATATAATAGTTAAACTTAGTGTATTTTACACCCACTTGGTCATACGTCATTGATATTTAATCTGAATAAAAACAAAAACCAAGTCAATAAACAGTATATTTTTAACAAAACAATGTTTGCAGTATCCATATAAAGCTTCTGTGAAGTCGTATTTTCTTTTCTTTGTTTTCATTTGAATGCGAAATTTTTTAAAATATTAATGCAAAAGAGATTGCAAGCTTGTTTTGTTTACCCTACTCATTAAATTGTTAGCTATTAACACACAGGCAGGCAAATACCCATGTGAGCTATCGATAATAAAAACACGGGGTTAAATTATCTAGACAGGGTGACTTTGGATACGCTATATGCATGGGTCAGTCATTGAACAGTTGTGGATGCCTTATCAATGAGTGTCATTTAATGAGAGTTTTCTTTTGCTTTAAACCATAAAAATATTTATTTCCAAAAATGTCTGAGAAAAATCTATAGCTAAAGCTAGCCCACTTTAGTTTTTTTACAAACAAAGATTAATTGTGACGATATTACTGTTTGTTACGTGTTTGATGTAATGTATTGTCACAGTTTAAAATAGCGAGAACACAGTGATTATATTGCCGTTGAAAAGGAGACAATTCTATGTCTTCAATAACGGTATGTACCTCGCTTGTCACTTCGCGTAGTTGAGCCCAAATTGTCCATTGCCGTCTTTTCGGTTGGCACTCAATGATGGGATTTCCGAGTGGTGTCGTTTAATCTCATTGTTAATCCCTACTCATACGGTGTCAGAAAGCACCCTAACTCTTTCCATACTCAGTGATGTAATTTGGTAAACCAGTAGAATTATTATTTCTACTATTTTCTTTGTTAATAGTATGTTGACCTTGAAATAAGCAGTTTTTTAATTAACATGCTGCTCCTGTTTTGAATGATCACACAAGAGAGAACAGATAAAATGTTTTGTTGTCTTACAAATAATTGTTCCAGATAGAAAAATCTGAATAGAAAACATGCAACTGATAATTTAAATGATAGCAAAAGAATAAATTATTCTGGGTTATAAAACATGTGGAAAAATGCTTTGGTTAAAGTAAACTTGAAGTTTTTTAAGCACCATAAAAACTGATAACATGAATCAGTAGAATGACTTCTGAAGTGTTGGGGTAACATCTATTTGTCCTAAAATTTTCTGGAAAGTCTTGATAAAACCCTGAAGATTTGATTTTTAGAATTTGTGTTATTCCTTACCGTATTTATTTTGACACTTTGAAAAAATTAAAATTTTACGATTGATTTACTTTTAATTGACATTTTTCGTTACTACTAAACAATTAAATTTAATTAAGTTTACACGAGAGTTGATTAAGGATAATTAAGAAATCTTTAGGATTTCTTAGGACTTCAGGACCAACAGATGTCATCCCAACACCAATTTTGATATGTTGCAAAAAACTGAAGCAGATTTTATTTTTCCACTCTTCATTATTGCTCATAAATTTATGTTTTGTTATATCGTGATAGATGTTGATGCACAGTACTTGTGGAAACTTGTACTTACATTGATTGCACCAACCCTGAATGTGCCAGAAAGAGTAAAATGCCTCCCGAGTCCTAAAAACAGGATACGGAGCAGATGATACTTCTAGCTGTGCTGGTGACACAGCCTGCAGAGCCGGTATTGACCCTTGCTGGGCCAGTATGCACCCTACTCGGCCGGGACAAAATGGTTGCCTAAATAGTGGAACCTAAGAATAGCGAGAAATTCTTTACCTACTCTGATATCGAAAGTACCCTCCCTCAGGTGGACGAAATTGGCCACCAAAGTCTAATTATAGCCCTCGGAATGGCAAAAGCTCACTATCAGACAGTAGAGACAAGACTGCTCCTCTTAGCCACTCGACGCCGTATTTCTTTAATCATTTGCTGCATTGTTTTTGGTGTACTATTTATATGTATCTTTCCATTGGTCTAATTACTTCCTATGTATGTATGTTATATCTAATATGCAAGCAACTTCCTGCCAACCTGCTTATATAAAGGGTGGATCTCACTATACTCATTGCGTACTGCTATCCACTCTAGAGGATTGCCCCCCTAGAACTTGGTGATTATAAAAAAGCCACTCTGTGTAGTTTGTCTGAGCCGTGGACTCTTTGTTTGCCAACTGATTAGACAGTAAAACATCACTAGTTGTCACTGTCATACCGGCAATGCCCCCTCTGGGGAGAGAGAGAATACTCGAGATTACTCGTATTTCATCAAACCCAAACCAAAATACATGACAATATTTGTTCTAGCTTTCTATTCGTTGAGAAACAGTGATTTGGGCGGTAAGCAAACATTAAAGTAAAATTTATTTTTAAGATTACAAATAAAATACAAAATGGATACTAGATTTACGATCATAATTACTGAGTAATGAAAATACTTTATTGTTGGGATGCAGTTTGCTTGTTCATAAAATAAATATTCAAAAAGCATTATTAAATAAAAAAGATTAATCATGCAGTCGTTGAACTCTGATTTCATCAACTGCTGCTCACAGACTTGACCAATAGACCACCAAGCACAGCTGACAGCTGGCAATCCAAATTAGTTAATGAAAAGCAGTTTGCTTGGCTAAATACAGCTTAGAAACATAAAATTGTGTAACATTTATTCTTCTAGTCACCTAAACACCATTTTTGATACGTTTTAGAACTGTATAAATTCTTTTAGTTGAACAATTGCCAACAAAGTAAATTTGGCTTAAGCGATACTCAAATGTTAGTCTTTATGCTACAAAGCACCTTTGCACCTAAAGAGTTACACAAAATGGATGCTCATGTGAAAAATCATTAGGATTTGATCACAGTCATCTATCAACGATATAAATCAAAGGAAATGTTTTGAGTTACGGTTCTTTTTGTTTTTGAATGCGTCTTGTAAAAATCAAACAGCTGTTTTCCTACTGTAACCTCAAACTCAAAAACAAAAACATGTTTAGCTGCTTGACAAGAGCTCTGTGTCACATCTCAGTGGTTTTATTAGAGTCTGGGAGAGCATTGTAATAAGTCATTTTTGGTGAACTACTGAAGAATTCAAAAACAAAAAAACTGTCAAACGCGCATACTTTGAAAACACATTTGGTGCATCGATATTCAGTGCTACATTTGTTTCGTAAATTTTGGGTAAATTGGTTTGTCGGTTTTTAAACGAGAACATTTTTAGTGCTAAAAACTTTAAATTTCAAAAATGAAAATAGCTTTTATTGAGTTGAAGTATAGATCTTAGTCAACAATAAACTCCAATAAATAGATGAAATGCATCATCTCATAAAGATTTACCATTTTTTTGTTGATCGATTCCTACTTTTCAGAAGCATTTTCTTGGTTTAAAACTAAAAATAAACCTCTCCCCAACTTTAAGTTTTTGTCGTGGGAGCATTCTAGCAGTTTATTAGTTTTTTAAAAGAAATTTTCTAAAACAGGTAAAAAATGGTACCTTTTGTAGACAATTGATTTTGAGAAAACTAAGTGAGAAGTTGCGCAAAAGAATCATAATGAATAGAATAAAATGGAAACAGGCAGAACAATAGTATTTTAAGTAATCTAAACTGACAAAAAAACATTTAAATTTTGTACCTGAGCCCGTGAATAGTAGAACAATGAGAACTATCTTTACTAGAATCTTCCATTCTGTCATCTTGGCCTGATGTCAAAGCTAACTTATTTGCAGTGGGTCAGTTGTTTTCATTTTTATATATGTTTGTTTGATCTAAAAAATCAATTAAATTACTGTTTATAAAAATGGAGTTGAGTAATAATAGGTGGAATAATCCTATGTCATGTGACGTGCTTGCAGGAACAGTTTATTGCATGTTTCAGTGAGCTAAAACATTTCAGTTTCACTAATGAGCAACTTCCATATCAGCTTATGAGATCATATTTACAGTATTTGTTCTTTGGGTTTTTGTTTTCAGTTTGAAGCTATAAAAATGTCGACAGTTGTAAACGGTGAAACAGAGTAACACTAACTTTCCAAGTTGCCAAAGTCTGAGAGCAAGAAGCTATGGGGAGATATGGCTGCAGTAATAATAATCCGCCATGCGGAGCATTTTTCTCTCACTGAACTGTCTCTCAGCATACATCTCTTGCTACGTTACGTTAAAATTTTGTGTGAAAATAACCCGAGCAAAGGTTGCCTGAAAGGATGAAGTGTGCTGGGGTTTGCTACTCTACCACCCTTCAGCAAGAACCTGAGCAATAAAGAAGTAGCACATTGTTAACTAATTATATCAGCTCATTACTGTTAACCTCAGTCTCGACACTACCTCTACAATGCACACACAATCAGGCATATATAATTTTTTTTAGGTTCAACAAAAGCGTGTTAGTAGTAATATATGAGCAGATCTCCCTACCAAGTGTTTTTTTGTGGATTAGATCTTGGGGGTTATGCAATGGGTTACGACGTTGGATGGATTCGCCGAGTTTATATTGTATTTTATTTGAGGGGCATTTGAGTGGCATTTAAGTGGCATTTGAGTTTTGATTATTTTTTTACTTAATTTGAACTTATACGGCATATAGATTTTGAATGTATGGCATTTAAGTTTTTGATAATTTTTTTTACATAACTCGAACTCATATAGCATCTTGAGAGAGAGGAGAGAGGAGTTATATCTAGCTTGAATAAATACATTGATTAAAAATGAATCAATATATAATTATACACATTTATTACATAATAAGCAGGGGTAAACCTTCCCATATAATATAGCTAGTGTCAGTAAAGACTAAGTAATACAAAGCACTAGGTTTTGTAATGGTAATCAATGCAAAGTCTTTTCCTTTACATCGCATCTTAAAAAATCCTCAAATTAGCCTTCTATATGGTTAAAATTTACAGTATTTGGGAAATAATTGTAATAGAAAACATTATATCTATTAAAATTTACTGTAAATTTTATGTAGTACAAAGTACTATAACCTTCATTTATTCACTTGAGACTACATATCACCAGCATTCGAGATCAAGTCTATATAAATATATACGATGAATGATTTCTTGTATTATATATATATATATATAGTTATAGTAACTGTTTTAAAAATAAGACTATTATGAAGGGTTTTATTTTAGCCAAAGTAGGTTCGGTAGATACTCCATCAGAACACACTCGTCTTTTAGCATAAAAATATGTGAGTCCTCGCTTTATTTGCTTGTATGTCAACATTTTTTTGTTCTTTACTACAAATCCTCGATTTTTACCCATAAGCGACTTTTTTGTGTTCAATACATTTAGATAACTGTCTTTGTTCAATTGATTAATTCGTTTGTTCAAACCTTTTGAGCTAAACTTGTTTCCTTTTTTTCCCCAGCAATAATAGGATTTAGAGTTAAGCGCAACAATTCCATCTCCGGTAAATTCCTCTTTAAACAATCCAGGTGTTCTTTTTCCATGTTTTAGTACTTTTTCACAACATTCTTGCATGCTCCATTCTAAACCCATTGTTTTGATTCTTAAAAATTCATCCCTATGTTTGTCACAGTATGGTCGTGGAAACCAATCACCATATTCATTGTGAAACTCTTTTTTCATACTTGGTTTTACCAGTGTTTCTAATGTTCCGCTCAACGCCATGTATGCGCTATCTGTATCCATTTCAACATACTGGAAATCACTTCTGTCAATATATCTATAAATAAAAAGATTACTTCGATTATTTGCGAGTTTTACTTACTTATACATAATAATAGTAGGGAATTAGGTTTTACTTACTTATCCATAAAGTCGTAGTAAAACTGTAGCATTCTCAGTTTAGCATACTGTAGCACGGAGAAACCCAAGTGTACTGGAACATTCATAGTTAGCTGAAATGATGGTGATACTGATTAGCAAAGTAAACTTGTGGAATATAAATTTTGAATTGCAAAATAATTGTTTTAAAACTTACTAGTTGAGTAGTAATATATGAGCAGATCTCCCTACCAAGTGTTTTTTTGTGGATTTGATCTTGGGGGTTATGCAATGAGTTACGTCGTTGGATGAATTCGCCGAGTTTATATTGTATTTTATTTGAGAGGTATTTGAGTGGCATTTGAGTGGCATTTAAGTGGCATTTGAGTTTTGATTATTTTTTACTTAACATGAACTTATATGGCATCTAAATTTTGAATGTGTGGCATTTAGGTTATGATAATTTTTTACATAACTATATACATAATTATAACTCATAGGGTATCTAGATTTTGAATGTAAGGCATTTAAGGTTTGATAATTTTCTGTAATTCCAAGTCATATGATATCTTGAGAGAGAGGAGAGAGAGGAGATATATCTACATTGAATAAATATAGTGATTAAAAATGAAACAATATGTGAATATATACATTTATTGTGTAATAAGTAGGGAAAATCTCTCTATATAATATAGCTAGAGTCAGTAAATACTAAGTAATAACAATTAACACATAGTCTTTTTTTACAATGATGTCTTTGATGTAGTGATGTTATATCTTAAGAAGGGAGACTTCTGTTTTATGTTAAGAAGGGAGACTTCTGTTTTATGTGCTTTTGAATTCGTAATGAACTAAAATAAAAAGTTATGTATTAGTATAGAATGATTAAACAAAAATTTAAAATAATTACATGAATTTGAATTATAGCTTTAGTTACATTGGATAGTTTACATTATATAGAAAAGGGAAAATAGCTCACCAAGTCACATTGTCCAACTTGTTTTTTTGAATTAGAGACTATCCATTGCTAAAACAAAAAATTATTTGAGGTAAAAATAACTACAACTACATTTAAATTGAGTTGAAGTATTATTTACAATGATTAGAGAAAAACTCTCACCGAGTTTTATCATGTATTTCATCCTTTTTTTCAGCAACATATCCTGTCTCAAAATCATCAAAATCTTCACGTAGAAAATCTTCAAGTTCATCATCATCATCAATTTCTAATATTGCTTTGTTGTGCTTTGCTTGATCACAATATTGTCTCCAATACATTTGATTGAGACTGTATGGAGAGTGAAATGAAAGATCGTATTCTGTCTTAAATTTTCCGTGGGATGTTTTTCCTTTGTAGATCATCACACCTCGAGTATATTGATTAGCTTCTGAAGCATATTTGTCTGGTATGGCGAGCGTCTTCAACAGCGTTTCTCCACATTGTTCAATGGTATAACGGATACAAATTACATTTGACTGCCCTCCTTTAAATCGATGAGGAACGAATCTCTCAACAACATCTTGGTAAGGAAAAATAGCACCGGGTTGAAAACTATTAAGGGTCTTGATGTTCAAGAAGCGTTTGAGCTGACCTTTAGTCAACGTACTCAAATAGAGTGATTCCTCTTCAGCTTTCTTATTGCTTAGAGAATGTCTGGTAACACGTCTGACATCATACCAAAGAACACTTTTATTTTTTGGTTTCCCCTTTCTACCCAAATATACAACGTTAAACGGAGGGGGGTAATTATCACAGTTGAAGTTTTTAGCTATTTCAACTGGACAGAAAAGTATTTTGGGTTCGAGTTCATTTATATCTGAAGGGTCATGGTAGCGTACTTGAGAATATCTACACTTCTCCTTACTTGATGGATGTATCACGCCAGTCACTCGCATAATGCTTGGGATAGGAAGATCTTCAAATGTTTTGCAAATCGGAACTTTTGGTGAGTCAATCACTTGAGAACCTTTAGACTTTTCTAATTCCCTAGCTCTCCTTTCGTTGAGACATTCAACTGTTAAATGAGCTATAGCTGCACTCTCCATTGTTTGCTTATCAACGGAAGTAGTTTGTTTTTTCACTATTTTTTTTCGTTTCCTTACTATTTGCTTTTTTGGAGCAGTTTTCCTTCTCTTAGGAGTTGTTTTGCTGTTTCTCATTTTATTTTCCGTTGGATATGGATCTGTGCAAAGGAGCTCTTCAGAAAGAGCATCCATAACATTCTAAAAATAAAAGGATAATATTTGCATGAGTGACTAAGAGTGTATTTATTACTTAGACTGGCTTATATATATGTATTTATGTCAAAAGCAGTTAAGACCATAGAGTTATGATAGATTGAGAATGTGCTTATTAAACTATTGGGATGTGGAGACAGACAACAAAGGATGCGTTCAAATATATATATATATGTATTTACTTACATAGAGTTATGGTAGATTGAGAATGTGCTTATTAAACTATTGGGATGTGGAGACAGACAACAAAGGATGCATTCAAATATATATATATATGTATTTACTTAATATCATACCGCTTTTAATATCTCAATTGGTACGAAATAAAATATAATAGTTTGAACAAAATATTGTAAAATAATAAGAAACAACTAAAAATTTTTCATAAATATGTATGAAACGCTTCTAACATTAGTTCTAAAATACCTACAGAAGAGGATAGAGCTTTATCTATTTGGACATAATTATAAATATGCTTTCTGAATCTATAAAAAGTTTTTTTGTTCCATGTCATGTTGTATAATTTTTTGAAAACTATTTGATTCCAAGCACTTCTTTCAATTTCTTTTAAAAAATTATTAATATTAACGAATTCCACCATTGATAAAACGATTTTGAAACCGTTTTTTATAATGTCATCAAAACGTTCTGTAGATATATCATGTTTCTTACAACACATCCCCATACTCATCATGTGCTGAGTTATACAGAATATTATAACTTGAAATGTCAACAACATCATTATTTATCACATAGTTATGATACATTTCTGGAAGGAAGTCCTTTAAGTAGATTGGATTTGCTGTTGTATTGTTCTAAAATACAAGCGATAATTAGATAACTAAAATAATTAAAGGTTTTCAACAGGTGTTAGATAGTATTTTTGAATAATTCTTACCTTTTCATCAGGCTGAGATTCCGACTTTAGATACAATGGTTGACTTCCTACGTCTTGAGTATTCATTCTGAAAAACAGAAAAAATTGGTTCAATTCTTTATAATCAATTTAAAGATAGATATGTCATAAAGCCTTCGTTAGCTAGCGGAAATATTTGAATTTAAGTTTTACCTTTATGAAGAGAGAACTCTTAGTAGTTGCAATGGAAGATGTAGTAGATAGATGTTGCTCCTTTGCTCACTGTTGTTGAACTGGATGCTTTCTGTCTGAAACCCTTGTCTCTTATATAGGTGAATGTGTGAAAATAAATCTTTTATTCCCGCAAAAGCATTGGTTTGTATTCGCGTGAAAATAAATTGTTTATTCCCGCGAAAGCAACGGGTTCCATTCGCGTGAAAATAAATTATTTATTCCCGCGAAAGCATTGGTTTTTATTCGCCTGAAAAGAAAAATGTTTATTCCCGCGAAAGCAACAGTTTCCATTCGCGTGAAAATTAAATGTTTATTCCCGCGAAAGCATTGGTTTGTATTCGCGTGAAAATAAAGTATTCATTCCCGCGAAAGCAACAGTTTCCATTCGCGTGGAAATAAAATGTTTATTCCCGCGAAAGCATTGGTTTGTATTCGCGTGAAAATAAAGTATTCATTCCCGCGAAAACAACAGTTTCCATTCGCGTGAAAATTAAATGTTTATTCCCGCGAAAGCATTGGTTTGTATTCGCGTGAAAATGAAGTATTCATTCCCGCGAAAGCAACAGTTTTCATTCGCGTGAAAATTAAATGTTTATTCCCGCGAAAGCATTGGTTTGTATTCGCGTGAAAATAAAGTATTCATTCCCGCGAAAGCAACAGTTTCCATTCGCGTGAAAATTAAATGTTTATTCCCGCAAAAGCATTGGTTTGTATTCGCGTGAAAATAAAGTATTCATTCCCGCGAAAGCAACAGTTTCCATTCGCGTGAAAATTAAATGTTTATTCCCGCGAAAGCATTGATTTGTATTCGCGTGAAAATAAAGTATTCATTCCCGCGAAAGCAACAGTTTCCATTCGCGTGAAAATTAAATGTTTATTCCCGCGAAAGCATTGGTTTGTATTCGCGTGAAAATAAAGTATTCATTCCCGCGAAAGCAACAGTTTCCATTCGCGTGAAAATAAAATGTTTATTCCCGCGAAAGCATTGGTTTGTATTCGCGTGAAAATAAATTATTTATTCCCTCGAAAGCATTGGTGTTCTTCCGTAAAAACAATGTTTCATTAATTTAACCTTATGATAAATGGCGTGATTTCAGCTATATAAGAAGCACTGTTTTTACACAGAAAGCAGTCACTTCGACATTAGCAACTGAAGGAGCAAGATCTACTACAACATCATCTACTACAACTGCTAGAAGGACTTTTCTGTTTGGAGGTAAGTCAACTTGATTGAGTATAAATTTAATTTTTATCGATTTAGATACTAACAGTGGTATGATATTGAGTAAATATATATATATATGTATATATATCTTCAAATTGGTTTGAAAAAGAAATCATAACATGGATTTTTACTTTATCTTTTAGAATGTCGACACAAGTCAATACAAAACAACTGAAGAATAAAGAACAAAAACCTTCACAAGATAAGGTGATTGATGACAATGTACTTCTTCAACGCACTATGATTCCCTTTCAAAGCGCCAGTCTGAATACTCTGGCAACTCTCATCATCAAAAGCGCCTCTCTGTTAAGTACTCTATCTCCAGCTTCCAGAAGAAACATTGAAAACATAGTCAAAGTTGAAGATTTACCAATACCTACAGTTATGCAGGTGTTAACCTTTGAGCTCCATGATGAAACGAACTGTACCATCATCTACAACTATAAAAAGGATGGAAAGGTAGTTAGAGTGAAGAGCACTATTCCATTAGCAGCAGGATTACTTGTCAATGAAGCTTCGCAAATAAGACCACTGGATTTGATCTACATGGGTGTTGAAAAGACTGGAAAAGCAATTTTTCGTGCTGCTACAGAAACAGGAACTACTTTGAGGTGTAAGAATGCGTTTGATGTATTACCAGAAAAAAGTATGCGACAAATCAATGCTTATTTCGAGGTAGCTAATCTTCAGGATTTCCCAACAGATAGTGTCATATGTTTCCAAAACCCTGAAGTTATAGCAAAATCTGACAGGCGATGGAATGGAAATGAAGAGGCTCTTCTAGTTCAATACAGAAGTGTTGTAGATGAAGAATTACTGATCGGAGATATGCGCATTCCTCATCAAATAGCTTCTGCTGTGACATCGGAGAGATTTGGAGTTATTTTGTTCAAGGGTCTGAGTCGAAACGCAGACAATTCAATTTTCTACAGCATCAGTGCACTCGCAGCTCATCAAGCCTTCATCCAAGCCTCGGAACTGGCTGATAATCCGAAATCTGAGGATTTTCTCAACCACTTCGATGATGCTGAAAAAGAAGACTGTGGAGAACAAACTCTCGAGAAGCTAATCTATAACTCAAGGGATTCATATCACTATAGGTAAGTTTTATTAATTTCTACCATAATTTTAAAAAGTTGATTTGTGAAAATTTTGTGGATTCTTACAATGAAAAACCCCTTAAAATGATAAATTTGTGAACATTTTTGTAAAACATTTTTAAGTTATATATATATATATTTCGAATTAAAAAAGGATTTTGTTGTGTCATCAGTGTATTTTTTTACATAAAAGTTGGAAAAATAACAAAAGGTGATAATTATTTTACAAAAATGTTCAATTTTTCACATAAATGATCAACTCATAACCTTTTTTTGTAAAACATTTTTAAATTATATATATTTCAGATTAAAAAAAGGACTTTTTTGTGTAATCAGTGTAATTTTTTACATAAAAGTTTAAAAAATAACAAAAGGTTATAATTATTTTACAAAAATGTTTAGTTTTTCACATAAATGATCAATTCATAAACATTTTTTGTAAAACATGTTTAAATTATATCTATTTCGGATTAAAAAATGGACTTTTTTGTGCAATCAGTGTATTTTTTTTACATAAAAGTTTAAAAAATAACAAAAGCTTATAATTATTTTACAAAAATGTTTAGTTTTTCACATAAATGATCAATTCATAAACATTTTTTGTAAAACATGTTTAAATTATATCTATTTCGGATTAAAAAAAGGACTTTTTTGTGCAATCAGTGTATTTTTTTACATAAAAGTTTAAAAAATCACAGAAGGTTATAATTATTTTACAAAAATGCCTAATTTTTCACGTAAATAACACGTTTTATCACATAAATGGCTTATTCATGAGTGTTTGTTGTAAAACATTTTTAAAATTATATATATATTTATATTTATACATTCCGAATCCAAATGAAAAAAAGGACTTTTTCGTGTGTAATCAGTGTATTTCTTTTGCATAGAAGTTGAAAAAATAACAAAAGTTTATATTTATTTTACATTAATTTTAATCATACTATACTAATACATCATTTTTTTTATTTTAGCCCATTATATCGTAAAAAGAAAACAGAGTAAAGAACTTTCCCTAAAAAATATTGAGCTGAATGATGTAACTCAGTAAGTTATTTTCCTGTTATATATAATGTAAACTATCTAATGTAGCTAAGAGTAAAATTTAAATTCGGTAAAATTTACTTATATAATGAATAACTTTTGTATTTTAGTCAATTATTGGATCACAGAGAATATGGAATACAAGAGTTCCTCCCTGGGTCTAATAATATACCAGAAGAATATCAAGGAAGATATTGTTCAAGAAAAGCGCTTTGTAACCATTGATATCGTAAGCTATAGTAGTTTGTATTACAGAAAATTTACTATAAAACAGTTTTATGAATGTAAAAACTAGATATGGTATTTTCTATTACAATTATTTACTTGTAAATTTTATTCATCTAGAGAGGTAATTTGGTGATTTTTTGACAGTTTTTAAAAAAGTTAAAAAGTACAAAAAAATCAAAAAAATATCGAAAACTATATATTTCAATGATTATTTTTTAAAAAGTTCAAAAAAATGTAATAAAGCTCTGTTTTGAAACATAAAAAGTTTAAAAGGATTGTGTAGGATAAAATTCTCACTCAAAAAATTATTGAAAATTGAATGAAATAAAAAAATATTTTCCCAAATACCAAAGTTTTGTAAATATAAAGTGAAAAACTCTATATATATATATACATTGTTTTTAAAATAATATCGAAAACTATATATTTCAATGATTATTTTTTAAAAAAATAAAAAAATTTAAAAGGAAGGTGTAGGATAAAATCCTCACTCAAAAAATTATTGAAAATTGAATGGAATAAAAGAATATAAAGTGAAAATCTCTATATATATTTATTTTTTTTAAAAAAATATCGAAAACTATATATTATAATGATTATTTTTTTTAAAAAATTGAAAAAAACAAAAAACTTTGTAATAAAACCCTGTTTTAAAACATAAAAAATTAAAAAGGAATGTAATAAAAGAATATTTTACCAAAATACCTCATTTTTTTGTAAATATCTAGTAAAAATTTCTGAAATATTGTTGGTAAAATTTACTGGAAAATGGTTTCAAGTGTGTCAAAGACTAAATATGATGTTTTCATTGAAATGTTTATTTTCAAAAGATCCAAATAATAACATTGAATCAATTAGTTAAATTTAACAGTCAAATTCTTTTTTATCAAGTAGGCTTAATGTTTCTATTGTGATTAATTCTCAAATATTGTAAACTTGAACTATCTAGAGGAGTAATTTGTCGATTTTGATGTGTTTTTTAAAAAAATTATCATGTAATACCACATACTTCAGTTCTAATTCGTTTTGAACAATTTCATGGGAGACAAAGAATAAAAAAGTTACATTGATTTAGTTTTTAGAATTAAAGTTGCTATCAAAAATGGATTGTTCTTCTTTAAAAAAATGATTACGTAATACCACATGCTTCAGTTCTAATTCGTTTTTAGAATTGAAGTCGCCATCGAAAATGGTTTGTTCTTGAATGGGTAAATCCATAGCCTCCTCCTCATCATGACAAAAGCTTTCTGATGATTGCATTTTGAAAAACAAATTACATTGTTTTAGTTTTCCGAATTGAAATCGCCATCGAAAATGGTTTGTTCTTAAACGGGAAAATCCATAGCCTTCTCATCATCATGTCTAAGTTTTCTACCCCAATATCTCCAACCTCTCAGAGATAGGAATTGTTCTGTTTAAAAAATAATGGAAATTGTATATATAAATGATTGTTTTTGAAAAAAATGGTAAATTTTTGAAAAAAGGAAAATGCAGGATAAAACCCTCACTCAAGAAACTAATTTTGTATGATAGGTTGCTCACCTAATAATAAGAAAATAATGAATAAAGGAAATATTTTACCAAATAGTCTGTTTTTTTTGTAAAGATATACAAACAGATAAAATTTAACCATTTAAAGGATGATTTCTTTTTTGCAAAAAAATGATGAAGATTTAATGAAATGAAATGAAAGAATATTTTACCAAATACCTTGTTTTTTTGTAAATTTGTACAATTAGAATAAGAAAATAGTGAAAAATGTATATTTAAGCAATTATTGAAAAAATTAATGAAAATTGAGTAGAATAAAGGAAATATTTTAACAAATACCCTGTTTTTTTGTAAAGATATACAAACAGATAAAATTTAACCATTTAACGGGTGATTTCTTTTTTGCAAAAAAATAATGAACATTTAATGAAATGAAAGAATATTTTACCAAATACCCTGTTTTTTTTTGTAAATTTGTACAATTAGATGAAATTTAACCATTTAGAGGATGATTTGTTTTTGTAAGAAATTAATGAAAATTGAATAAATCGAAAAAATATTTCACCAAATACCTCTTTTTTGTAGATGTAAACAAATAGATGAATATCTAACTTTATCCATTTTTTTTCCATTTGGGATCATGTTTTGAAGGTTTTCAAGATAGTTTTTAGTAAAAGCTTATGCATTGATTGTCATTACAAGTTGTAGTGTTTGGTATTATTTAATATTTACTGACTCTAGCTATATTATATGAAATTTTCCCTACTTATTGCACAATAAATGTATATATTCACATATTGTTTCATTTTTAATTACTGTATTTATTCAATGTAGATATAATGAGTCGAATTACAAAAAAATATCAAAACTTAAATGCCATACATTCAAAATCTAGATGCTCTATGAGTTAAAGTTATGTATATAATTATGTACAAGATTATCAAAACTTGAATGCCATACATTCAAAATTTATAAGTTCAAATTAAGTAAAAAAATAATCAAAAACTCAAATGCCACTTAAATGCCACTCAAATGCCACTCAAGTACCCCTCAAGTAAAATACAATATAAACTCGGCGAATTCATCCAACGTCGTAACCCATTGCCTAAACTCCAAGGTCTAATCCACAAAAAAACACTTGGTAGGGAGATCTGCTCATATATTACTACTGATATGTGCTGGCCACACCAGTGTGTGCATGTGTACTTACAAGTCAGCATTACAGCTGAAGATTATACAGATGAGAGTCATATAGGAAAATATGGCCAACACAAGCTGCTAGAATATATAACACAGTTATAATGCCCCTGTTTATTTGTGGCCAATAGTGTTACTCACATCTCAACTAACTTATTTGGGTGTTTTGTTCATAATGCAACTCATATTGTTATTGTGAGGTAGTTGGTAGAGGGATTCTGCAGAGTCTTGTTTAATGACACCACTCGTCAGGGTCTCCACACAGAGCGTGATCCAGGCTTTGTGAGAAGTATTTTGTAGTTTTATTTGTGAACTGTACTTGATGTATAAGAAAACAGACTGGACTGGCTAACTGACTGGACATTGGTATTTATGTTGCATTGTTATATCTTTGTTACTGATGTACTGTGTATGCATTGTGTACTGTGATTGGTTCTTTTCAATGAGGGGGAGATCATAAATAGTAAGTAAGCTTCATACAATAAACTATAATTGGAAGTGAAACTCGGACTGTTTCGTCCGAGCCTTGGACTCTGTACTAGCTGTTTAGTTTAGCATCCGTGGTAAAACTTGAAGTTGATTCGGCTTTGTGGAGAGGATAAAGGATTGTAGCCCGTGAGAGAAGACGGGTATTTGGCTGTTCACACAATGTTGTGTTCGTAGTGGTGTATGAAAGTCCGCAACAGTCTCACTAATAAAGTTAGACTTTTGAGCAATCCCAATTCAGGCAATGTCCAAATGGAGTATTACCAAAAATCTTTTGCGTTGGGTTTAGGTAATAAATTATTGTGGTGGATTTTGGTAGCACACACGCCCTGCGCACTTAAACTAGCCTAGAGGTGACTCTGACTGAAGTTATCAGTTAGACAGACCTCTGAAAGTGATGACTCAGAGAGCCATCACTTCAGAAGAAGAGAAGTTACCTTACCGGCCCTACAGATGTTATACCGGCCCTGCAAACTCTATACCAGCCCGGCAAGTTTACCTACCGGCCCGGCCTGGTATGTCACTGCAGGGCAGGTTTACCTACAGGCCCTGCAGTGACATACCAGGCCGGCAACAAGATGGCCACCGTAGCCAGTGATCAAAAGACAGCCCATACCGATGCCCAAGGACGAATCCATGACCTATTGAGCTCTACTTAAAATCTATCTGGGTTATAAGGCTAATTAAGACTGAAAACTTAACATTGTAGCATTACTCATTGCCAATAGGCGCCTTATCTCTTTAATGTTATGTACCCTTGCGTGTATTGTTATTCCTATTGGTTGGTTTACTTCCTGTCTTGTGTTATTGGATAAACTAGCATGATGCAATGCACTTCCTGCCAACAGCCTATAAAAGGCTGGATTTACTTGTGTTCCTTGCCACTTATCACATACTGCTGCTGTTGTTAACTTCTCTAGGTGATTGCCTCCCTAGAGCATGATGTGTAGACAAATAAATGTATTTATTACTTAACCTATACCTAGTTTGTCTAAGCCGAGGGCTCACTAGTAGTGAAGTTGTGCTCAACTTCTCCGGTGCACCCTACAGGTCTGACCGACCCTGTGTTACTTCTTGGAGAGAGGTGTTGTTTTGCTGTCCCACGAACTGCGAGCTGTGAACTGCTGTTTGTTAGTGGACGGTAGTAGGAGCCCTTCCGGCACGATCCACTACATTATTTATACTTATACATAAGATAACCTACAAACAGCTTTGTTTGATTGAGCCTGTAAAGCTCTTTGCATCTATCAGCCGCAGCTTGAATAATTAAACGTAATTCTAATCTCTTAGTTTGTATAACAATCACCTTTTGTTTTTTACACATCTTACAGCTCATTTCTCATAAATATTTAATTCAAAAAAATAAGTTATTGATTTATTCAGTTGAATTAACATTTACAGACAATAATATTTGCCGTATCCAAGTATAGATATGTAAACTTTCTGCTTTGAATTTTGAATCTTTTTCAACTACAACATGTTTAAAAAAACACATTCTCATTTGCAGATTATATCTTATTGCAGATACACCTCATTGCAGATTACATCTTTTCATTGCATATTATATTTTCCCATACATGTAATGTGCATTACATCGCTCATGTAAATAGTTTTATTATAAAGTGGTAGACAAACTTTGCGATGAAAATTCAAAAGGCACAAATAGTTAAAACACAAACTTCTCTTTCGACACATAAATGTTAAATAACTGTTAATTAGTTATTTGGTTTGAATATTATTTAGAAACTTTCTGGGATTTGATGAAGCGCTAACTTTCCAATTAATTATCACCTGCGGGTTAAAAGCTAGACAATTTACTAAAAACTTTTTGCACAAAAATTACTAGCTTTTAAATGAAGTCAAAAACTTGGGTAACCATTTTATCTGCACTTCAATTTCTTATAAATGAGTAAAAATAGCAGCCGAGAGCTTTAATAGTTCAATAATAGTGACGAATGGTAAGGGAAATGATCAAATGTGTCCGCGTTGAACAGACTCATGAGTAGGAGAGTAGAGCCCAAACTCTTCTCAAAGTCATTGGGACTATCACCTTTAACAAGAACTCATCAAACGAAGAAAACTTTTACTGCTAGAGCACGCATTTATTTTATAAGCAAGCCATTCAACAAACTTGTCGCACTTCAAAATAATGGGCTTGCATGCGTATGTTGTTGTTTGCTAGTATATGAGTTTCTAAGATAAAACAATAGATGTCATGGTTGCTAACCCTGAATATCAAGTGTTTTATGTAGTTTTTAGTCTATCGACATGATGAGCATATAGGGCTGCAAATAAAGAATCGTTGTGTATGTTGACAATACTGAAATTGTCTAACATTCACTAACTTCTAGAAATGCTAATGTGTTTGTCAAATGCCATTTACATTGGTTATCAAATAACCAATGTAGCATCTCACTTGCGTGCAACCAATAAATACATCAACACAGAGTGAACCAGTAGAGATTTTAGCAATAGGAAAATGGAGAAAAATTCTACAAATCCATGTAACAGGATAATTGCATAAATAGCAGAAACAACCATAATAGTTATGCTCACCATGTAGAAATGTTATTATTATTCTATATTTCTCAATAATTAAATAAATTTATGAACATCTGAGCTCTTTAACTGTGCAGTACTTTGTACAATTACTAGTATCACATGACTAATTGTAGTAGGAATGCCATATGATTAAAACTGGAATATTCCAGACACACACAAAGGAACAAAGCATTCGCTCAGAGAAAAAAACAGACACACTCAATACGAAGATACACTCAATAAAAAGACACACACAATACAAACAGACAGTTAGATGTTTCTTTTATGTATCTATAAAAACCAATTAATTGACAATTCCAACAGATGATCAAGAAAGCAAGAAACCTAACATTCAGGGATGAACTTTGATAAAGCATATATCAAAATATAAAATGAAAAAACAATAAAATAAAGAATTTAGGTGTGTAAATTTATACCTGAACTTCCGCATAGTATAATGGTGGAAAATATTCCTGCAAGTAGTTGCAGACACTTCATCATATTCTGCTGCAAAACTGTCGAATGAACAAACTGCTTGCTGACTTATTTATAAATTTATACTCAACTAATCAATCAATTAAGTTTCAGTTTACAAACAGGCGTTTTGTAAATAACAGTGAACAGACTTATCGTATTTACTTTGCATACATTATGCCACATTACATTACATTATGATGTGTAGTGCTTGTTCAGAAAAAAATTTAACTACTTTGAGGATTGTTAATTATTTTTTAGATTGCGATTTCAGTGTCAAACCCACAGCCCACACAACCTCCTCGAAATCTTCTACACATTTTTAAACTCTACTAAGCTGCTGATGAATACCGTAAGAACGGGTAGAAGGTCCAATGATAACATAGATAGTTACACATGTATGTTGCAGTATTCAGGACAGGAGATGCTGATTCAGAAGACACCACTGTTCTGTTTCATAGCGTATATCTCCATGCCAAAACAAGATCCTTAAGCCAACTCCGCACCAGCTCAGTCCTCAGAAAGAGGCGGAAAAATAACTAAAACATTGTTAGGAAAGAGGCACATAGAACTTGCACCTCCAGCGTGTAGTTCATTGTAGTTCAAGTGAGTAGAGAAATGAAATCTTGCACTCATGTGACGAGTACCTGTAACTCAAGTCTGTTACCCATCTCAATGCATGTCTTTTGCCGGACACCTTTCACTATGATAACAAACCTCTGGAATAGAAAAGTGTTATTCTTCAACCATTCCTCAACCCAATATCCTTCCAACTCTTACTGAAGAACACTCTGAAAAAAACCATGAGAATAACACACAGATTTACTTAGAATGCTATACTGCCATTGCCCCTGACTTTTCTGCCAACCTGAACATTGTCTGGCAGAAATCTTACAAAAACTGCAGCAGGCAAGAATAACACTCGACCTCAAAAATTGTGAGCAGCCTAAGTCAGAAGTGGGTTTAGCAGGAGTAGTTACTGTGTGTGCCATTCTTTTGTTGATGTATGCATCTATTGCCCAGTGAGAGCTCTTGTCTGAGCTGAAAGAACAAAATAATAAGCTCCTATTAAGCTATTCCCAACTTTTCTATGGTTGACAAACCCCTCATTTAACTCACTAGCAAGTAAATTCTCCTAAAGTGGACCCATGCGCAGAGGAAGTTGAAGAGAGTTGCAACCCCGGGGCATGCTAGACTATTGCCCTAGTAAACACAGACTGCAAAAACAGTTACCTACTAAATCCTGAGGCTGGGAACGTTAATCTCAGAGCAGAGCTTTCCCAGATCCAACACAGTGAAAGGAGAACATAGCAGAGCACAGTAAGCCATAAGCCAGCTGCGCCATCACTTGAGTAGAGATGTAGGTTGTCAAATACTTCTGGTCTCACCAGCATGGCCAAAAATTCCATTTGCAATAGGCTACACTGTGCTAATGTGACTCTACAGCTGCTGGGAGCTTACCAACCAAGTTGCCAGACAGAGTTCATCTACAAAATTGAGTACACGAGCAGTTAAAAAATAGCAGTGCAGACGAACTGAATCACCCTTTCCTTCCATACTGTGTGGCCATATACAGCAGTACAATGATTGCTCAATAAAAGAGTGTGTGCAACCCATATCTGGTGTCCCTTCCAATGCTTCTGCAAACCCAAAACTTACATACAGATTCCTACCCAGGCCTTCCGTGTTAGAGATGCACAGACCAACACAAACCTAGAAATATCATTTAGTAGGCGCATGCCTATTATAAAGTAGACAGGGCCCTCTAGCACACACAGCTCATGTGTTGTTGGCAAGGAATGACAGCACTCACCAGGTGGGACTGTGAAGCATGTTAGAGGGACAAAGTAAGTGCAAGCATCTTGGTTGCCAACACATGTTCTTGATGGTAAAAAAGTGTCTCAGTGCAAATATAATGGCTTGTATAAGTCTGAAGAGTTACTGCAATCTAAAACGCAGTGACTGCAGTGGGCAAATAGCTGTGACCAGGTGTATGAGGGTTTATTCTAACTCCGAGTCATGTTTTTTTTCAAGCACAACCAATGTAGTGACACTTCTCACAAAGTCCGATGAAGTCTTTCGCAATGTTCTCTCCTTAGCTATTCACCCTTACCAGCTGGTTGGTTGCTCCCAAAATACCTTTTTGCGGGTTTATTCTGCAATTGCTTGGTAGCAGGAACTGAAGCACAAGAACAATTGCATTTAGTGAAGAGAAAAAAGGTGACACATTTTGGATAATTTTGACTTTCTTGATTTAACTATACTCAAGGGCAAACCAAAGAAGTAGCCATTAGCAAAAACCTCAGAGAGCTAGGGTCAAACTTTTAGAGTTACTTTATGTTAACAAAACAATGTTACCATGCCTCGATCCTGAGTAAACAAATTAAATACAGTAAGTCTTGATATGCAGAAAGGCAAGCCATTTAACAAAAAAGTATTTTGTAGCAACTGGGAGAGACTATGTGGGAGAGATACATGTGTAGTGGATTTTGGGGGGCTTCTAATCCACCAACTGAGTGCTGTGACCAAGTCGGTAGCATTACAACAGCATGCTGCCACCAGTTACCTTTCACCTGGAGATAACAACAGGTTGGTACTACACCGAATTGGGAGTGAAGGAGCGTTCTCTACTCCACAACTAGCAAAGACCCCTTGGCTCAGACGCATAACTCAGAGCTTTGGAGTATAGTGTATTCTTGCAAAGGATATGAGTAAGTACAAGTCTCACTACCAACTGATTAGATATGGCAGCAGCTCTGCCTTTTACAGGCAAAGCACAAGAAATTAAACATTGCAATGTCTAATAACACAAAAGTAAGACATAATGTAAGAAATAGGCAGGCAGACATCAATACAGACAAGTAGGATAAGGTATATAGGGTTAAATATATGTAGCACCCAGAAGTGGTAGGCGGAGTCATAGGCTAGCTGGCCAATCCTAGGCATTTCTACTTTCTGCAGTTGGTATATCAGCCTTTTTAGGCTTTGGTCTTTGTCTTTCTTGGATATATATAGGCAGCTATCATGCAGGTATGGCCTTCTGTCTCCTCTAAGACTATTCTCAGGTTCCAGGCTATTATGTGTCACTTCCTGCTGATCCGGTATGGCTCCCACAGGGTTGGTACTGACTCATACAGGGTCGGTACAGGGTTGGTATAGTACCGATGCAGGGTCGGTCAGTGCGGTGTGAACTATTGTTGATGTTCTGGCTATCCAATGGCTATATGAGTGATGGCAGAACAGTTGCTAAATATCTGCCCACATGTAGGTGCAATGAAAATCCACCACACATGAAGAAAACCTTTTTTTTTCAGTTCATTAATTGTTTGCGAGATAATTTAAAATAATTTGTTCATCCGGAGGAGAATTTGTCATTGTTTTCATAATATAAGCACTCAAGTTTTTAAGTTTAATTTTTTCAGTTTTAGAGATTGCTTTAAAACTTGAACTTTAGTTCAAAAGGATTTTTGAATTTGAAGTCATAAAAATTGTTCACGCTGCTATGCATCTACTGTAATAAAAAGTTTTGAGCAGAACGACAACATTTGTTCTTGCATATCTAATAGATAAATATTAATTCTGAGACAAAATTTCAATACTGTAATGGACCTGATGACCTTCAACTTTTCAGCACTTGATGTGCTTATATTAAATATGTATTCATATATCGGTATGAGAGTTTCATACTGCTGTAATTGTAAACATAGGTGCATACGTTTTCCATTGAAAGAAAAGTCAATTTTTGCCTAAAATGTTGATGTATAAAAAAATGATGATTAATAATATTGTAGTGGATTTTGACGTCCTACTACTTTCCGCCAGGGGTTGTCACCACACAGACTGCTTGTCTGCCGGCACAACTAAGCAATCAGCCTTCCTAGGCCTGACAACAAACAGTCTACCTCTCCCCAGAGATGACCCCGTGCCGAAATGGCACAAACAACTGCTTGGAAAGGGAGTAAACTTCTCTATCAACTGTGGTGAGCCCTCGCTCAACAAATATACTCGGTACTTCTGAGTGATATATAATAACCTTTATTCATAGCAGAATACAAAGGTTGCAATCTAATACAAGGCTGTCAGTTAACGCATGCCTGTTGGTAACAACTATCAGGGGGACCTCTGCAAGGTAATGGCCACTGTTGGCGTTCAGTAAAATCCACTACAATATTATTAATTATTATTTAATTTACTTCAGTTTATTTCATTTCATTATTATTGATAATAATTTTTTCTCATCTTGAATTATCACTTACATGTACCTTATAATAATACTATTTATTATTTCTGTCTTATTAATTTATTGAAATCACATTGTTAAATTTTTTAGTTAAAATCTATACACAATTTCGGTGATAACCAAATTGATAATAATACGGGCAAGTGAGAAACTCTCGATGCTGGCGTTTGGACAAGTGTTGGTCTATTACTAATGAAACCGAGACCACTGGCTTTGATATGTGATCGTGTACGTCATCACTTTGAATGTTATCACCATCATGTTTTCTTGGTAGTCTAGCGATTCAGAGTTGTTTTTGACCAGTAAGTTCATTTGTGGTTGTTTGATGACTTTACCTGCATGACGATTTATAGGTAATAGGCCATAAGAAATTTCACTATGCTATTTATTCTTTTACATGGATTTTGGTAAAATAGTGTAATGGATTCCGCTCTGGTTTCTATGGATATCCACTATTCTCAAGTATTATACCTCTCTCCAGAGGGGACACTGTGCTGCTCGACAGTGACAACTATGTAATACAATCAAATCATCCGGTATAGACAGAGCCCATGGCTCACACAAACAACACAGCATGCAGTTTGAATACTGACTTTATTTCTCAACAACCAAAGTCCTAGGGTGACAATCCACTAGGGTAATCGGCAAAACATGAGAAATGAATGCAAAGAATATGAACAATGCAAGCCATTTTATAGATAACTGGCTGGAAGTAATTAGCATAAAATCATATCAGAGTAATGGCACAGGAAGTAATTAGAACAATGCGATTACATATATAAATAACTGACAAATCATGCAATGTACAAGGTTTAAATGAAATAAGCGCCAAGTGGCTAGAGGCGGATTCCTATCTCCTACTGTCCAATCAGAGTTTCCTACAGGGTACCAAGGCTCTGACTAGCTTGTGGTCTTGACTACTTCGGATACGAGGAAGGGTATCTCCGGTTCTTGTCTTAGAGCAGGATCCTAACTGGTTTTGGAAGTCCTCTGCTCTGGCAGCCTTCTTTGACCAGCCCTGGGTCACCATACCGGGTCGGCAGGGGTCACTACCAGCTCTGCAGGGGTCACTACTGGCCCTGCACACTGTCCTACTGGCACAGTAAGGCTTTCCTGCGGACACAGCATCTTATCGATGGCTGCGGGTGAAACTCCAGCGCATTCGGTGTGGAGATAGTGTAGCAAACTCCCAGTTTACTATTATTATTCACTAAAATCTACCGCAATATCACCTTTAAGGCTAGTTGAATTATTGTTTACTTTCCTTTACGTCAAAAATTTGTTGTTATTGTTTGCATTATATAAGTAATCAAAACCAGTAAATATATAGCTCATTATACAATAAAAGATCATATGTGAAGTTGGTAAATTTTCATTATAACAGGCATTCAAAACAAAAGCCTCCATGCTTTGCCCCTAGAGGCAAAAGACAAAGCCAACAGCTGATGAAACCTTCTATAGTAGTAATATATGAGCAGATCTCCCTACCAAGTGTTTTTTTGTGGATTTGATCTGGAGGTTGAGGCAATGGGTTACGACGTTGGATGAATTCGCCGAGTTTATATTGTATTTTACTTGAGGGGTACTTGAGTGGCATTTGAATGGCATTTAAGTGGCATTCGAGTTTTGATTATTTTTTTACTTAATTTGAACTTATATGGTATCTAAATTTTGAATGTATGGCATTTAGGTTATGATAATTATTACATAACTGTATACATAATTATAACTCATAGGGTATCTAGATTTTGAATGTAAGGCATTTAAGGTTTGATAATTTTCTGTAATTCCGACTCATATGATATCTTGAGAGAGAGGAGATATATCTACATTGAATAAATACAGTGATTAAAAATGAAAGAATATGTGAATATATACATTTATTGTGTAATAAGTAGGGAAAATCTCATATAATATAGCTAGAGTCAGTAAATACTAAGTAATAACAATTAATACATAGTCTTTTTTTACAATGATGTCTTTGATGTAGTGATGTTATATCTTAAGAAGGGAGACTTCTGTTTTATGTGCTTTTGAATTCGTAATGAACTAAAATAAAAAGTTATGTATTAGTATAGAATGATTAAACAAAAATTTAAAATAATTACATGAAATTGAATTATAGCTTTAGTTACATTGGATAGTTTACATTATATAGAAAAGGGAAATAGCTCACCAAGTCACATTGTCCAACTTGTTTTTTGAATTAGAGACTATCCATCGCTAAAACACTCATCATTTTTTTTCAGCAACATATCCTGTCTCAAAATCATCAAAGTCTCCACATAGAAAATCTTCAAGTTCATCATCATCATCAATTTCTAATATTGTTTTGTTGTGCTTTGCTTGATCACAATATTGTTTCCAATACATTCGACCGAGACGGTATGGAGAGCAAAATGAAAGATCGTATTCTGTCTTAAATTTTCCGTGGGTTGTTTTTCCTCTGTAGATCATCACACCTGGAGTATATTTGTTAGCTTCTGAAGCATATTTGTCTGGTATGGCGAGCGTCTTCAACAGCGTTTCTCCACATTGTTCAATGCTATAACGGATACAAATTACATTCGACTGCCCTCCTTTAAATCGATGAGGAACGAATCTATCAACAACATCTTGGTAAGGAAAAATAGCGCCGGGTTGAAAACTATTGAGGGTGTTGATGTTCAAGAAGCGTTTGAGCTGACATTTAGTCAATGTACTAAAATATAGTGATTCCTCTTCAGCTTTCTTTTTGCTTAGAGGATGTCTGGTAATACGTCTGACATCATACCAAAGAACGTTTTTATTTTTTGGTTTTCCCTTTCTACCCAAATATACAACGTTAAACGGAGGGGGGTAATTATCACAGTTGAAGTTTTTAGCTATTTCAACTGGACAGAGGAGTATTTTGGGTTCGAGTTCATTTATATCTGAAGGATCATGGTAGTGTACTTGAGAATATCTACACTTCTCCTTACTTGATGGATGTATCACACCAGTCACTCGCATAATGCTTGGGATAGGAAGATCTTCAAATGTTTTGCAAATCGGAACTTTTGGTGAGTCAATCACTTGAGAACCTTTAGACTTTTCTAATTCCCTAGCTCTCCTTTCGTTGAGACATTCAACTGTTAAATGAGTTATAGCTGCACTCTCCATTGTTTGCTTATCAACGGAAGTAGTTTGTTTTCTCACTGTTTGTTTTCGTTTCCTTACTATTCGCTTTTTTGGAGCAGTTTTCCTTCTCTTAGGAGTTGTTTTGCCGTTTTTCATTTTATTTTCTGTTGGATATGGATCTGTGCTAAGGAGCTCTTCAGAAAGAGCATCCATAACATTCTAAAAATAAAAGGGTAATATTTGCATGAGTGGCTAAGAGTGTATTTATTACTTAGAGTGTCTTATATATATATATATATGTATTTATGCCAAAAGCAGTTAAGATCATAGAGTTATGGTAGATTGAGAATGTGCTTATTAAACTATTGGGATGTGGAGACAGACAACAAAGGATGCATTCAAATATATATATATATATATGTATTTACTTAATATCATACCGCTTTTAACATCTCAATTGGTAAGAAATAAAATATAATAGTTTGAACAAAATATTGTAAAATAATAAAAAACAACTAAAAATTTTTCATAAATATGTATGAAACGCTTCTAACATTAGTTCTAAAATACCTACAGAAGAGGATAGAGCTTTATCTATTTGGACATAATTATAAATATGCTTTTTGAATTTATAAAAAGTTTTTTTGTTCCATGTCATGTTGTATAATTTTTTGAAAACTATTTGATTCCAAGCACTTCTTTCAATTTCTTTTAAAAAATTATTAATATTAACGACTTCCACCATTGACAAAACGATTTCGAAACCGTTTTTTATAATGTCATCAAAACGTTCTGTAGATATATCACGTTTCTTACAACACATCCCCATACTCATCATGTGTTGAGTTATACAGAATATTATAACTTGAAATGTCAAACGTTCTACAGCTTTTTCTTCAACAACATCATTATTTATCACATAGTTATGATACATTTCTGGAAGGAAGTCCTTTAAGTAGATTGGATTTGTTGTTGCATTGTTCTAAAATACAAGCGATAATTAGATAACTAAAATAATTAAAGGTGTTCAACAGGTGTTAAATAGTATTTTTTATTAATTCTTACCTTTTCATCAGGCTGAGATTCCGACTTTAGATACAATGGTTGACTTTCTACGACTTGAGTATTCATTCTGAAAAAACAGAAAAAATTGGTTCAATTCTTTATAACCAATTTAAAGATAGATATGTCATAAAGCCTTCAGATAGTTGTGTTAGCTAGCGGAAATATTTGAATTTAAGTTTTACCTTTATGAAGAGAGAACTCTTAGTAGTTGCAATGGAAGATGTAGTAGATAGATGTTGCTCCTTTGCTCACTGTTGTTGAACTGGATGCTTTCTGTCTGAAACCGTTGTCTCTTATATAGGTGAATGTGTGAAAATAAATCTTTCATTCCCGCGAAAGCATTGGTTTGTATTCGCGTGAAAATAAATTGTTTATTCCCCCGAAAGCAACGGGTTCCATTCGCGTGAAAATAAATTATTTATTCCCGCGAAAGCATTGGTTTTTATTCGCCTGAAAAAAAAATGTTTATTCCCGCGAAAGCAACAGTTTCCATTCGCGTGAAAATTAAATGTTTACTCCCGCGAAAGCATTGGTTTGTATTCGCGTGAAAATAAAGTATTCATTCCCGCGAAAGCAACAGTTTCCATTCGCGTGAAAATAAAATGTTTATTCCCGCGAAAGCATTGGTTTGTATTCGCGTGAAAATAAAGTATTCATTCCCGCGAAAGCAACAGTTTCCATTCGTGTGAAAATTAAATGTTTATTCCCGCGAAAGCATTGGTTTGTATTCGCGTGAAAATAAAGTATTCATTCCCGCGAAAGCAACAGTTTCCATTCGCGTGAAAATAAATTGTTTATTCCCGCGAAAGCATTGGTTTGTATTCGCGTGAAAATAAAGTATTCATTCCCGCGAAAGCAACAGTTTCCATTCGCGTGAAAATTAAATGTTTATTCCCGCGAAAGCATTGGTTTGTATTCGCGTGAAAATAAAGTATTCATTCCCGCGAAAGCAACAGTTTCCATTCGCGTGAAAATAAAATGTTTATTCCCGCGAAAGCATTGGTTTGTATTCGCGTGAAAATAAAGTATTCATTCCCGCGAAAGCAACAGTTTCCATTCGCGTGAAAATTAAATGTTTATTCCCGCGAAAGCATTGGTTTGTATTCGCGTGAAAATAAAGTATTCATTCCCGCGAAAGCAACAGTTTCCATTCGCGTGAAAATAAAATGTTTATTCCCGCGAAAGCATTGGTTTGTATTCGCGTGAAAAAAAAGTATTCATTCCCGCGAAAGCAACAGTTTCCATTCGCGTGAAAATTAAATGTTTATTCCCGCGAAAGCATTGGTTTGTATTCGCGTGAAAATAAAGTATTCATTCCCGCGAAAGCAACAGTTTCCATTCACGTGAAAATAAAATGTTTATTCCCGCGAAAGCATTGTTTGTATTCGTGTGAAAATAAAGTATTCATTCCCGCGAAAGCAACAGTTTCCATTCGCGTGAAAATTAAATGTTTATTCCCGCGAAAGCATTGGTTTGTATTCGCGTGAAAATAACGTATTCATTCCCGCGAAAGCAACAGTTTCCATTCGCGTGAAAATTAGATGTTTATTCCCGCGAAAGCATTGGTTTGTATTCGCGTGAAAATAAAGTATTCATTCCCGCGAAAGCAACAGTTTCCATTCGCGTGGAAATAAAATGTTTATTCCCGTGAAAGCATTGGTTTGTATTCGCGTGAAAATAAATTATTTATTCCCGCGAAAGCATTGGTATTCTTCCGTAAAAACAATGTTTCATTAATTTAACCTTATGATAAATGGCATGATTTCAGCTATATAAGAAGCACTGTTTTTACACAGAAAGCAGTCACTTCGACATTAGCAACTGAAGGAGCAAGATCTACTACAACATCATCTACTACAACTGCTAGAAGGACTTTTCTGTTTGGAGGTAAGTCAACTTGATTGAGTATAAATTTAATTTTTATCGATTTAGATACTAACAGCGGTATGATACTGAGTAAATATATATATATATGTATATATATCTTCAAATTGGTTTGAAAAAGAAATCATAACATGGATTTTTACTTTATCTTTTAGAATGTCGACACAAGTCAATACAAAACAACTGAAGAATAAAGAACCAAAACCTTCACAAGATAAGGTGATTGATGACAATGTACTTCTTCAACGCACTATGATCCCCTTTCAAAGCGCCAGTCTGAATACTCTGGCAACTCTCATCATCAAAAGCGCCTCTCTGTTAAGTACTCTATCTCCAGCTTCCAGAAGAAACATTGAAAACATAGTCAAAGTTGAAGATTTACCAATACCTACAGTTATGCAGGTGTTAACCGTTGAGCTCCATGATGAAATGAACTGCACCATCATATACAACTATAAAAAGGATGGAAAGGTAGTTAGAGTGAAGAGCACTATTCCATTAGCAGCGGGATTACTTGTCAATGAAGCTTCGCAAATAAGACCACTGGTTTTGATCTACATGGGTGTTGAAAAGACTGGAAAAGCAATTTTTCGTGCTGCTACAGAAACAGGAACTACTTTGAGGTGTAAGAATGTGTTTGATGTATTACCAGAAAAAAGTATGCGACAAATCAATGCTTATTTCGAGGTAGCTAATCTTCAGGATTTCCCAACAGATAGTGTCATATGTTTCCAAAACCCTGAAGTTATAACAAAGTCTGACAGGCGATGGAATGGAAATGAAGAGACTCTTCTAGTTCAATACAGAAGTGTTGTAGATGAAGAATTACTGATCGGAGATATGCGCATTCCTCATCAAATAGCTTCTGCTGTGACATCGGAGAGATTTGGAGTGATTTTGTTCAAGGGTCTGAGTCGAAACGCAGACAATTCAATTTTCTACAACATCAGTGTACTCGCAGCTCATCAAGCCTTCGTCCAAGCCTCGGAACTGGCTGATAATCCAAAATCTGAGGATTTTCTCAACCACTTCGATGATGCTGAAAAAGAAGACTGTGGAGAACAAACTCTCGAGAAGCTAATCTATAACTCAAAGGATTCATATCACTATAGGTAAGTTTTATTAATTTCTACCATAATTTTGAAAAGTTGATTTGTGAAAATTTTGTGTATTCTTACAATGAAAAACCCCTTAAAATGATAAATTTGTGAACATTTTTGTAAAACATTTTTAAGTTATATATATATATTTCGAATTAAAAAAGGATTTTGTTGTGTCATCAGTGTATTTTTTTTCATAAAAGTTGGAAAAATAACAAAAAGGTGATAATTATTTTACAAAAATGTTCAATTTTTCACATAAATGATCAACTCATAACCTTTTTTTTGTAAAACATTTTTAAATTATATATATTTCGGATTAAAAAAAGGACTTTTTTGTGTAATCAGTGTATTTTTTTACATAAAAGTTTAAAAAATAACAAAAGGTTATAATTATTTTGCAAAAATGTTTAGTTTTTCACATAAATGATCAATTCATAAACATTTTTTGTAAAACATTTTTAAATTATATCTATTTCGGATTAAAAAAGGACTTTTTTGTGCAATCAGTGTATTTTTTTACATAAAAGTTTAAAAAATAACAAAAGGTTATAATTATTTTACAAAAATGTTTAGTTTTTCACATAAATGATCAATTCATATACATTTTTTGTAAAACATTTTTAAATTATATATATTTTGGATTAAAAAAAAGGGTTTTTTGTGTAATCAGTGTATTTTTTTAGCTAGAAGTTGAAAAAAAAATCACAAAAGGTTATAATTATTTTACAAAAATGCTTAATTTTTCACGTAAATAACACGTTTTATCACATAAATGGCTTATTCATGAGTGTTTGTTGTAAAACATTTTTAAAATTATATATATATATATATATATTTATATTTATACATTCCGAATCCAAATGAAAAAAAAGGACTTTTTCGTGTGTAATCAGTGTATTTCTTTTACATAGAAGTTGAAAAAATAACGAAAGTTTATATTTATTTTACATTAATTTTAATCATACTATACTAATACATCATTTTTTATTTTAGTCCATTTTATCGTAAAAAGAAAACAGAGTAAAGAACTTTCCCTAAGAAATATTGACCTGAATGATGTAACTCAGTGAGTTATTTTCCTGTTATATATAATGTAAACTATCTAATGTAGCTAAGAGTAAAATTTAAATTCGGTAAAATTTATTTATATAATGAATAACTTTTGTATTTTAGTCAATTATTGGATCACAGAGAATACGGAATACAAGAGTTCCTCCCTGGGTCTAATAATATACCAGAAAAATATCGAGAAAGATATTGTTCAAGAAAAGCGCTTTGTAACCATTGATATCGTAAGCTATAGTAGTTTGTATTACAGAAAATTTACTATAAAACAGTTTTATGAATGTAAAAACTAGATATGGTATTTTCTATTACAATTATTTACTTGTAAATTTTATTCATCTAGAGAGGTAATTTGGTGATTTTTTGACAGTTTTTAAAAAAGTTAAAAAGTACAAAAAAAATCAAAAAATATCGAAAACTATATATTTCAATGATTATTTTTTAAAAAAGTTCAAAAAAATGTAATAAAGCTCTGTTTTGAAACATAAAAAATTTAAAAGGATTGTGTAGGATAAAATTCTCACTCAAAAAATTATTGAAAATTGAATGAAATAAAAAAATATTTTCCCAAATACCAAAGTTTTGTAAATATAAAGTGAAAAACTCTATATATATATATATACATTGTTTTTAAAATATCGAAAACTATATATTTCAATGATTATTTTTTAAAAAAATAAAAAAATTTAAAAGGAAGGTGTAGGATAAAATCCTCACTCAAAAAATTATTGAAAATTGAATGGAATAAAAGAATATAAAAGTGAAAATCTCTATATATATTTATTTTTTTTAAAAAAATATCGAAAACTATATATTATAATGATTATTTTTTTAAAAAGTTGAAAAAACAAAAAAAACTTTGTAATAAAGCCCTCTTTTAAAACATAAAAAATTAAAAAGGAATGTAATAAAAAAAATTTTTACCAAAATACCTCATTTTTCTTGTAAATATCTAGTAAAAATTTCTGAAATATTGTTGGTGAAATTTACTGGAAAATGGTTTCAAGTGTGTCAAAGACTAAATATGATGTTTTCATTGAAATGTTGATTTTCAAAAGATCCAAATAATAACATTGAATAAATTAGTTAAATTTAACAGTCAAATTCTTTTTTATCAAGTAGGCTTAATGTTTCTATTGTGATTAATTCTCAAATATTGTAAACTTGAACTATCTAGAGGAGTAATTTGTCGATTTTGATGTGTTTTTTTAAAAAAATTATCATGTAATACCACATACTTCAGTTCTAATCCGTTTTGAACAATTTCATGGGAGACAAAGAATAAAAAAAGTTACATTGATTTAGTTTTTAGAATTAAAGTTGCTATCGAAAATGGTTTGTTCTTGTTTAAAAAAATTATTACGTAATACCACATACTTCAGTTCTAATTCGTTTTTAGAATTGAAGTCGCCATCGAAAATGGTTTGTTCTTGAATGGGTAAATCCATAGCCTCCTCCTCATCATGACAAAAGCTTTCTGATGATTGCATTTTGAAAAACAAATTACATTGTTTTAGTTTTCCGAATTGAAATTGCCATCGAAAATGGTTTGTTCTTAAACGGGAAAATCCATAGCCTTCTCATCATCATGTCTAAGTTTTCTACCCCAATATCTCCAACCTCTCAGAGATAGGAATTGTTCTGTTTAAAAAAATAATGGAAATTGTATATATAAATGATTGTTTTTGAAAAAAATTCAAAAGGAAAATGCAGGATAAAACCCTCACTCAAGAAACTAATTTTGTATGATAGGTTGCTCACCTAATAATAAAAAAATAATGAATAATTTATATTTAAGCAATTATTGAAAAAATTAATGAAAATTGAATCGAATAAAGGAAATATTTTACCAAATAGCCTGTTTTTTTTGTAAAGATATACAAACAGATAAAATTTAACCATTTAAAGGGTGATTTCTTTTTTGCAAAAAAATAATGAACATTTAATGAAATGAAAGAATATTTTACCAAATACCCTGTTTTTTTTGTAAATTGGTACAATTAGATGAAATTTAACCATTTAGAGGATGATTTGTTTTTGTAAAAAATTAATGAAAATTGAATAAATCGAAAAAATATTTCACCAAATACCTCTTTTTTGTAGATGTAAACAAATAGATGAATATCTAACTTTATCCATTTTTTTTTCCATTTGGGATCATGTTTTGAAGGTTTTCAAGATAGTTTTTAGTAAAAGCTTATGCATTGATTGTCATTACAAGTTGTAGTGTTTGGTATTATTTAATATTTACTGACTCTAGCTATATTATATGAAATTTTCCCTACTTATTGCACAATAAATGTATATATTCACATATTGTTTCATTTTTAATTACTGTATTTATTCAATGTAGATATAATGAGTCGAATTACAAAAAATTATCAAAACTTAAATGCCATACATTCAAAATCTAGATGCTCTATGAGTTAAAGTTATGTATATAATTATGTACAAGATTATCAAAACTTGAATGCCATACATTCAAAATTTATAACTATGAGTTAGAATTATGTATATAACTATGTAAAAAAATTATCAAAAACTTGAATGCCATACATTCAAAATTTAGCTGCCATATGAGTTCAAATTAAGTAAAAAAATAATCAAAACTCAAATGCCACTTAAATGCCACTCAAGTACCCCTCAAATGAAATACAATATAAACTCGGCGAATTCATCCAACGTCGTAACCCATTGCATAACCCCCAAGACCAGAACCACAAAAAAACACTTGGTAGGGAGATCTGCTCATATATTACTACTTTCTATGTTGGAAAAGGTTTTTTTTCACTATTTATAGGTCTCAGCCTTGAAGCTTGCAAACTGAATGGCCTAGAAAATTGTTTTAAGTATTGGACTCTATTATTTATTCGACTTTGCTCTAATTTCTTAGTTTTATCTCTTTTAACCTTTTTGCCTTCACACTCTCTCCCTGTTCCTCACCCCCAAACATTTCTTCATAATCAGCTTTCTTTTGCCAAGGAATTAAATTAAGCCTCAAGAGCAGCCACTGAATGCAGCTGGTTTATGCAGAGATTAGCTGAAGTTTCTCGTGGTTTACTAGCCTTGAAAGCTTACGCCACTTGTTATGCCCTCAATTTATTTTGGAGAGACCCTACAACTTTTTTAAACATATGATTGAGTCTCTCTCCCTCCAACTATGCTACTGAAGCATAGAAATGAAAATAATGCCAAATTTTAAGAGTTGTTTGCTCGTACAGTTGTTCAAAGTAGTTTTTGCCTCAAAAACTTTCACCTCTGACTTGGATTGTATTCCACAGACTTTTGTGTTCTTTTAACCTAAGTTCCAACTCTCTGGCAGTCTTATCAAAAGAAATGAATTACTTTAACTAAATGAAAAATGTTCTCCAAGCCATGATGAAACTGATGAAGGAGAAACAAAAAAACCTTGAGATTTGGTATTGAGTAAGCTGTCGGAATAGTGCGAACGAACCAAACCAAAAGATCTTTCAATTGTTTTTTGTCGGATCATCATATTTGATTGTAACCTTCTCATATGTTGAATAGCTTGCTTTACACCTAATTGTTTTTAACGTTGAACTGCATCTATATAACTGAGAGCATTCCAAGTGGTTGGTTGCGTAAAAAAAATATTTGTATCACTTTATTGCGTACCGAAGTGTACATATAGGCTAAAAATAGAGTGAATTTTGATAACAGCCATTTTATTTGCCTGATTGGTAGCCAATAAGTTTGCCTGTTGATTAGGGAGCATACAGAGAGGGGAATATGGATCAATTAAAACTTGTCGAGAAAAGAGAAAAAGTTAATCTAGGTAAATGCTAGCTTTAAAGTGAAACTTTAGCCAGTATTGTGATGTTTGGAGAGCATTGAGAGCCTGGTGGAGATCTGGCACATAAACAGCGATGATTTATAAAAGGGGACTGCTACTGGCAAGCTGGAGTTACTAAATGAAAAGTTAGCAGTAAAATTACTTTTCTAGCAAAATTATTTGCGCTCTGACTGAAAAAGAAACAAATAATTTTCCCATGGAATCTGGCGTCATCATCATTACTATCATCTGCAATTATCCAAAATCAAATGGTATCCACTGACATCTCAAGTAAATCTTTTTGATAGAAATACTGATAGCTGACACTGCTTGTGTGTACAGCTGCTTGTGAGTGTTCAACCCAAACCAAACCGGCAGATTACAGAAACTTGAATAAATCTGTGACTAATGGCACAACATACAATATGCATAAAATGTGAACGAAACAAGCTTGTATTTTACAAGCCAGTAAGACACTTTTGCCTTCTGCTACTAATTAATTGTTGTGAAAAGCGATTACTATGAAGAAGCTGAATAGACTTCAACAAATAATGTTTTCAAAATATAGAGTAATGAATGATAGTAAATGAATAGTGTAGCGGATTTTCATAGCATACACTCCTGCGCATTTTATTATTACTAAGTCTAGCACCCTATACTAATAGCTAGACAAAGAAACGGTCGTATCAATCAATACCGAATTGACCGACCCTGCATCTAAATACAGTGCCGACCCTGTATAGGACTATACCGACCCTGTATAGGGCAATGCCGACCTTGCCGGGTCTGCAGGAAATGAATCAGCATAGCCTCAGAACCACAAAGTATCTTAAAAGACTCAGGAAGACGAATCCAGGACATAGCTACCCCTAAACTGGAAGAGGAGTGGATACAACGGCTGCAGAGGCGGGACAGGAAGTGCATAAGCCATTGATTGGACAGTTACCTGATAACCCCAGTTAGCAGTTAGCAGTCGTAGCGTGAGGTTGTGAGCTCGGCTGAGCTCTTCAAATACCTCTAATTGCATAGCTTTCTTCTCTAGCTATAATTTCATCATTGTGAAGTTCTACATATTTTCTTCATAAACAACAACTAAATCTGAAGAATATATTGACTGTTATCAAGCCTTGTCAACTGCAGGGGGTGGGGTAATCTCTATGAACCACCCCCAAATTGGGTAAGTCCCTAATACACGGTAGAATCATGCCTCGGCAAAAGTCTGACGCTGAGAGCTCTGCTACTCTGGAGCTGGTCCTAGAACAATTGAAGTTGTTAAATGGGCGAATTTCTAAGATAGAGGATAGATTTGAGAACATAGAGAAAAGCTTGGAATTTCACTCTCAGACTGTAAATGATCTGCGTCAAGAAGTTATCTCTATCAAACAATGTCTTCCATCAATTAAAGAGAAAGTTGAGGATCAGGATAACCTAATGCTCAATAAATCTGTAGACATTCAGGGCATCCCCTATCATTCAAACGAACAACTAAACCAGATTGTCACCAAACTCGCTGAACAAAGGGATCTACAAATTGACGCAAACAATATTGATTTAGCGTACCGCAACAAGAGTAAAAAATCAATTATAGTTAGATTCTTACAAACACATGTGAGAAACTCTTTTCTTCAAGCTTTCCGGAAATCCGACTCTGGACCTCTTGTTTCGGCTGACCTTGGATACAAAGGCTCCAAATCTAAAGTTTATGTCAATGAGCTACTATCTTTTGAAACGAGGAGACTTTTTAACATGGCTAGACAATTTAAATCAACCAATAACTACCAATATGCCTGGTCACGTAATCAACAAGTATATGTCAAGAAGTCCCAGGAGTCACAAGCGGTTCGAATTAAATGCGAGAATGACCTCAAGTCTCTTTCAAAGGACTAACTATGTTATGTTTTTAATGACTAGAGATAAATCTAACCATTGTCATGTTTTTCCCAAATATAGAATGCCTTAGTTATAACCCTGAAGACCTGCAACAACTAAGTTGTGACGGCTTTAGTATTGTTCACTGCAACATTCGCAGTTTAAAGAAAAATTATAACAAAATTCTGGAATTAATTTCATACTTTAGCTTCTCATTTGATGTAATCTGTGTTAGCGAAACTTTTCTTTACGATAACCAACACTCTTTCTTTCCGATTCCTAATTATATATTTATAGGTGACAGCCGCTCCTCTAAGTGTGGAGGCACAGGAGTCTATGTGCGCAGTGGCTTGGCTGTACTGGAATCTAAATCTGTGTCATTGACTGGGGCTGAGGCTGTTTCAGTGAGGCTTGCTGGTGTTGGTGAGAGACCTCTGCTGGTTACTTCGGTATACAGGGCGCCATCCGCTGACTCTGGTGGGTTTCTAAACGATTTAGACTCGTATCTGTCCTCGCATGGTGTGGGGGGTGTGGATCATGTTCTGGCCGGAGACCTCAACATTAACACTTTATCCTCAGACTCATCTGACTACCTTGATCTCATTCATCAATTCAACTTAACAAATCTCATCACTATTCCCACTCGCATCTCCTCTCATTCAAGCACTTGTATAGATCACATACTTACCAATTTGTCAACTCAAAATATTACATGTGGTTCAATTGAAACAGATACATCAGACCATTTTCCAATCTTTGCTTGTTTCAATGCCTTAAATTTGAGTGCAGCTCCTCGTAAAATGACACGCAACTATAAAAAACTCCATTTAATTAATATAGAAAGCTACTTCGCCTCTGTAAATTGGGACACCCTTGTATTCAATGTACATGATGCAAACACAGCTTATGAAAACTTCACTGCAAAAACAGCTGAAATATTTAATAGCATTGCTCCACTTCAAGAAAAAACACCTTTTGTCAATAAAAAGTTCTCTAACCCATGGATGACATCCCACTTGCTACTCAAAATAACTCAGAAAGATCGTATGTTTAAAAAGTTCAAATCTTTTCCGTTTAGTCCTAAATTGAAAAATTCCTACATCAGATTGAGAAATCTAGTTTCAACATTACTAAAACAGGCAAAGGCCAAATACTACGAGAATTTAATATCAAAGCAGTCTAACCCTAGAAAACTCTGGGAAATTATAAACAGCGCTTGTGGCCGTGGACATAACAAGCATCAGATTATACAAAAAATAGCAAGCTCCTCAACATCGGAGTTAATAGCTGATAAGACACAAATAGCCACTGAATTTAATAACTACTTCACACATATTGGGCCCAAGCTTGCAGATGCTATCACGCCTAATTTATTAAAATCTGAGGACTTAGCTCCACCTGACAGAGATCTTAATGTTTTTAGTATATCCGAAGTTGATCAAACAGTTGTAATCAAAGAGATAAATAACCTAAATGAGAGAAAAGCTGAAGGATTGGATGGTGTACCAGCAAAACTAGTAAAATCATGCGCCCAATACATTGCACCTCCATTAACCTACATCATAAATCTCTGTTTTAAAAACTGTTGTGTACCCATTAAAATGAAGGCTGCGAAAGTACTCCCAATATATAAAAACAAAGGAAGTAAACTATCTTGTAGTAATTATCGTCCAATCTCAATTTTGCCAATTTACTCTAAAATATTTGAACGCATAATAAACACCCAGATGCATTTACATCTTGATTCAAATAATATTTTGTCACTGAACCAATATGGATTCCAAAAGAGAAAGGGCACAAGGGAAGCCTTGATTGATTTTTCTGACAATGCATTTAACGCTTTAAATAAAAGTCTCTCCATATTGGGAGTATTTATTGACTTCTCAAAAGCGTTCGACACCATTGATCATAAAATTTTGATATCTAAAATGAAACATTTAAAATTTTCGCAGAGCTCCCAGAATCTCTTTAAAAGCTATTTAACAGATAGGACACAGTCAGTAGAGTTAGACAATGTTTGGTCAACTCCATTGCCAGTGACATGTGGAGTTCCTCAAGGGTCAATTTTAGGACCAACTCTTTTTTTATTATATATAAACGACTTGATGTTTAGCGCTGGTACTTTTAAAACTATCTTGTTTGCAGACGACACAAACTTGTTTTATACTTCAAAAAACTTAAATGATGAGATTGCGTTAGTAAATAATGGACTTCAAAGAGTTAAAACTTGGTGTGATGTTAATAAACTAACGCTAAATGTTGACAAGACAAATTATATTGTAATAAAAAACCCTCAAAATCGTTTTCAATTTACGAAAGATGTGATAGTTAATAATAACAGCTTGAAAATGGCAGACTCAATTAAATTTTTAGGTATTACAATAGATTCAACATTAAATTGGGCTAAACATATTGAGAACTTAAGATCCAAGCTTCGTCAAAGCTTGGGTATTATATACCAAGCATCGACTTTCATGCCTGAAAAGGCCCTCCTGCTACTCTATAATAGCTTAATAAACAGCAATCTAGTTTATTGCATTGAGGCATGGGGCAATGCTCCCAAAACCCACTTAAATAAATTGCTCACAATTCAGAAGCGTCTCTTACGTATAATTTACCATAAAAACCCCCAACACCCGTCATCTCCATTATTCAAAAAAGCAAAAGTTTTACCCATCAGCTCCTTATATTTCTTTAGAATTTGCCTTCTCGCTCATTCCAAGTTTATTAGTACACCTCCTTCTACACCCTTTTACACTACTCGTAACTCTGACATGGTCTTACCTGTTCCACATGCCACAACCGTGTGTGGGCAGAGGCGGGTCACCTATCAGATGTCGGTGGCATGGAACTCGCTACCGTTGAGATATCGAAGGATGGCCAGTGAAAAAGCTTTTAAAGCAAGCTTGAAGCAACACCTGCTGGACTCGCTGGAGTAGTCTCTGCCCCTAGAGCGAGTGTTAACTGTTGACTGCATTTTAGCCCTGCGCCTTGACTAGCCATGCTATTGCGCACATGGGCTCTCATTGCACCTATCTCCGTGTTTATGTACTTTTTTATATCATGTCTTATGAGGAATAAACAAATAAACAAATAAACAAATAAACCCCTCCTACATTTGATGGTACCATATTTATCTTAGCCATGTGATTCGCTAACTATTATTATAAGACTGTATATTGGTTAATTGTCTATTATGCTCTTGTGATTGGCTGTGACAAAGATCACTTCCTGTGACTTCCTGTGAGATGCCTATAAAAGGCAGAACATTTACCATTTGTGTCAGTTATTGTTATTGTTTGTGCAACTTGTGCCTTTTAACTAACTCGTATTTATTCTGGAGGAATAAATGGCTAATTACTCGATAGCACTGAGTAATGTTTTTGAGCCGAGGGCTCTGTTCTGGTTGTAGAGTTGATACTCTATCTCGGTGGCATACCGACCCTGCTGTTGTAGCAGGTGAAATAAAACAACTGGTGGCAGCAAGCTACCGACCTCAGCTAGTGGGTTTTCAGCCCCCAAAATCCACTACATTGGTGGCAGCAGTGGGATCTACTGCACACCCTA
Source organism: Cryptosula pallasiana (assembly GCA_945261195.1). NCBI lineage: Eukaryota > Metazoa > Bryozoa > Gymnolaemata > Cheilostomatida > Cryptosulidae > Cryptosula > Cryptosula pallasiana. The sequence goes on along the minus strand of OX183136.1, from coordinate 25,480,306 downwards.
CTCAGCTACGCTTACCCTGGCTCTGCTCTAAACAGAACCAGCAATCCCGATCCTGTATTCACCATACAGGACGAAACGGACACTCCTGCGAAAGTCGTTGACTTCTTCCGACTGCAGCAGTGCTCCCCTACCACGTGAGCAATATAACTTTGCGAAAGGCGTCGACTCTCTTCCGCCTGCAACAGTTCTACCACAGCAATCGACGTCGAGCCTAGACTCCGTCTTGCGAATTCACACACATCATATTTTGAGACTACACGGACAATTTCTTGACAGACCGACCCTGCATACTCTTGGTACCGACCCTGCATCAGTCACTACCGACCCTGCATCAGTCACTACCGACCCTGGGCTATCTATACCGGCCCTGTATATTATCTATACCGGCCCTGCATCGTTCACTACTAACCCTGCGACCGCTAAGACCGGCGCAGCAACCTGTTTTTCAGCCCCACTTGTAGACTATCAAGTTGATTATTCCTCTAGTCGCAGCAATGGCGTCCAACAGAACGCGTAGCACAAGACAATTATCAACTCTTATGGTTCAGTGTCTTTGACCACTGGTGTAGTTGATCTTAGTTCAGTTCACCAGCTATTTGTTAGACTAGAGTTGACTTGCTCCTCTATATCGCAGCAATGGCTGATCTACGAACTCGCAGTGCTAACATAGCACCTGCTGACAACTTAGAATTAAATGCCATGGATCGCTTGGTGCAAGCTTTGCAAGTTTTCATGCGACCGGGCAATGCTAATACGCATCCTAAGTTCAAGGCGCCTCGATATAAAGGTGAAGGCGACATTGAGTATTTTATCGCACGCTTCACTGAGGTGGCCGAAGTAAACGAGTGGACGGAACAAACTGCCATGCTGCACCTGCGTGCATCTTTGAGAGGCAGTGCACTGGAGTGTGGGAAACCTCCACACGTCAAAGGGGTATTCACAGCGTTACGAGCACGCTTTGGTGTTACTCCCAGAGAGGCGATGTCAAAGCTGACTAGCCTTCGTGGGTCCTACAAAACCTCAGCTACAAGAGCACGCTTACGAGGTGGAGCGTCTGATTTGTTTGGCATACGAAGACCTCCCACCTAGAGCGGTGCAACGCATAATGCTGGACACTTTCAGCTCCACAATTGGTGACGTATACCTGCAGATGCACCTCCTGGCTATACAAGTAGTAATATATGAGCAGATCTCCCTACCAAGTGTTTTTTTGTGGATTAGTTCTTGGGGGTTATGCAATGAGTTACGACGTTGGATGAATTCGCCGAGTTTATATTGTATTTTATTTGAGGGGTATTTGAGTGGCATTTGAGTGGCATTTAAGTAGCATTTGAGTTTTGATTATTTTTTTACTTAATTTGAACTTATAGATTTTGAATGTATGGCATTCAAGTTTTGATAATTTTTTACATAATTATATACATAACTTTAACTCATAGAGCATCTAGATTATGAATGTATGGCATTTAAGTTTTGATAATTTTTTGTAATTCGACTCATATGATATCTTGAGAGAGGAGAGAGAGGAGATATATCTACATTGAATAAATACAGTGATTAAAAATGAAACAATATGTGAATATATACATTTATTGTGTAATAAGTAGGGAAAATTTCATATAATATAGCTAGAGTCAGTAAATATTAAATAATACCAAACACTACAACTTGTAATGACAATCAATGCATAAGCTTTTACTAAAACTATCTTGAAAACCTTCAAAACATGATCCCAAATGGAAAAAAATGGATAAAGTTAGATATTCATCTATTTGTTTACATCTACAAAAAAGAGGTATTTTGGTGAAATATTTTTTCATTTTATTCAATTTTCATGAATTTTTTACAAAAACAAATCATCCTATAAATGGTTAAATTTCATCTAATTGTACAAATTTACAAAAAAACAAGGTATTTGGTAAAATATTCTTTCATTTCATTAAATCTTCATTATTTTTTTTGCAAAAAAGAAATCATCCTTTAAATGGTTAAATTTTATCTGTTTGTATATTTTTACAAAAAAAAACAGGCTATTTGGTAAAATATTTCCTTTATTCTAGTCAATTTTCATTAATTTTTTCAATAATTGCTTAAATATAAGTTATTCATTATTTTCTTATTATTAGGTAAGCAACCTATCATACAAAATTAGTTTCTTGAGTGAGGGTTTTATCCTGCATTTTCCTTTTGAATTTTTTTCAAAAATTTACCATTTTTTTCAAAAACAATCATTTATATATACAATTTCCATTATTTTCTTAAACAGAACAATCTCTATCTCTGAGAGGTTGGAGATATTGGAGTAGAAAACTTAGACATGATGATGAGAAGGCTATGGATTTTCCCATTCAAGAACAAACCATTTTCGATGGCAATTTCAATTCTGAAAACTAAATCAATGTAATTTGTTTTTCAAAATGCAATCATCAGAAAGCTTCTGTCATGATGAGGAGGAGGCTATGGATTTACCCAATCAAGAACAAACCATTTTCGATGGCGACTTCAATTCTAAAAACGAATTAGAACTGAAGTATGTGGTATTACGTAATAATTTTTTCAAAAGAAAAAAAATTGTTTTTCAAAATGCAATCATCAGAAAACTTCTGTCATGATGATGAGGAGGTTATGGATTTACTCATTCAAGAACAAACCATTTTCGATAGCAACTTTAATTCTAAAAACTAAATCAATGTAACTTTTTTATTCTTTGTCTCCCATGAAATTGTTCAAAACGAATTAGAACTGAAGTATGTAGTATTACATGATAATTTTTTAAAAGAAAAAAACACATCAAAATCGACAAATTACTCCTCTAGATAGTTCAAGTTTACAATATTTGAGAATTAATCACAATAGAAACATCAAGCCTACTTGATAAAAAAAGAATTTGACTGTTAAATTTAACTAATTGATTCAATGTTATTATATGGATCTTTTGAAAATAAACATTTCAATGAAAACATCATATTTAGTCTTTGACACACTTGAAACCATTTTCCAGTAAATTTTACCAACAATATTTTAGAAATGTTTACTATATATTTACAAGAAAAATGTGGTATTTTGGTAAAATATTCTTTTATTCCATTCAATTTTCATTAATTTTTTGAGCAAATGTTTTATCCTACAGCATCCTTTTTAATTTTTTATGTTTTAAAACAGGATTTTATTACAAAGTTTTTTTGTTTTTCAACTTTTTAAAAAAAATAATCATTATAATATATAGTTTTCGATATTTTTTTAAAAAAATAAATATATATATATATATAGAGACTTTCACTTTATATTCTTAGATTCCATTCAATTTTCAATAACTTTTGAGTGAGGATTTTTTCCTACACTTTCCTTTTAAATTTTTTATGTTTCACAACAAGGTTTTATTATATGACTTTTTTTCTTTTTTTAAAAAATAATCATTGAAATATATAGTTTTCGATATTATTTTAAAAACAATATATATATAGAGATTTTCACTTTATATTTACAAAACTTTGGTATTTGGGAAAATATTCTTTTATTTCATTCAATTTTTAATAATTTTTTGAGTGAGAATTTTATCCTACACAATCCTTTTAAACTTTTTATGTTTCAAAACAGAGCTTTATTACATGTTTTTTTGTTTTTTTTTAACTTTTTAAAAAATAATCATTGAAATATATAGTTTTCGATATTTTTTAATTTTTTTGTCATTTTAACTTTTTTAAAAACTGTCAAAAAATCACCAAATTACCTCTCTAGATGAATAAAATTTACAAGTAAATAATTGTAATAGAAAATACCATATCTAGTTTTTACATTCATAAAACTGTTTTATAGTAAATTTTCTGTAATACAAACTACTATGGCTTATGATATCAATGGTTACAAAGCGCTTTTCTTGAACAATATCTTCTTTGATGTTCTTCTGACATATTATTAGACCCAGAGAGGAATTCTTGTATTCCGTATTCTTTGTGATCCAATAATTGACTAAAATACAAAAGTTATTTATTATATAGATAAATTTTACCGAATTTAAATTTTACTCCTAGCTACATTAGTTAGTTTACATTATATATAACAGGAAAATAACTCACTGAGTTACATCATTCAGCTCATTATTTTTTAGGGAAAGTTCTTTACTCTGTTTTCTTTTTACGATATAATGGACTAAAATAAAAAGTGATGTATTAGTATATCATGATTAAAATTAATGTAAAATAATTATAAATTTTTGTTATTTTTTCAACTTCTATGTAAAAGAAATACACTGATTACACACGAAAAAGCCCTTTTTTCATCTGGATTCGGAATGTATAAATATAAATATATATATATATATAATTTTAAAAATGTTTTACAACAAACACTCATGAATAATCCATTTATGTGATAAAACGTGTTATTTACGTGAGAAATTAAGCATCTTTGTAAAATAATTATAACCTTTTGTGGTTTTTTTCAACTTCTAGCTAAAAAAAAACACTGTTTACACAAAAAACCCTTTTTTTAATCCGAAATATATGTAATTTAAAAATGTTTTACAAAAAATGTTTATCAATTGATCATTTATGTGAAAAACTGAACATTTTTGTAAAATAATTAAAACCTTTTGTTATTTTTTAAACTTTTATGTAAAGAAAATACACTGATTACACAAAAAAGTCCTTTTTTTAATCTGAAATATATATAATTTAAAAATGTTTTACAAAAAAGGTTTTAAATTGATCATTTATGTGCAAAACTCAACATTTTTGTAAAATAATTATAACCTTTGTTATTTTTTAAACTTTTATGTAAAGAAAATACACTGATTACACAAAAAAGTCCTTTTTTTAATCCGAAATATATATAATTTAAAAATGTTTTACAAAAATGTTTATGAATTGATCATTTATGTGAAAAACTCAACATTTTTGTAAAATAATTATAACCTTTTGTTATTTTTTCAACTTTTATGTAAAAAAAATACACTGATTGCACAAAAAAGTCCTTTTTTTAATCCGAAATGGATATAATTTAAAAATGTTTTACAAAAAATGTTTATGAATTGATCATTTATGTGAAAAACTAAACATTTTTGCAAAATAATTATAACCTTTTGTTATTTTTTAAACTTTTATGTAAAAAAATACACTGATTACACAAAAAAGTCCTTTTTTTAATCTGAAATATATATAATTTAAAAATGTTTTACAAAAAAGGTTTTAAATTGATCATTTATGTGCAAAACTCAACATTTTTGTAAAATAATTATAACCTTTGTTATTTTTTAAACTTTTATGTAAAGAAAATACACTGATTACACAAAAAAGTCCTTTTTTTAATCCGAAATATATATAATTTAAAAATGTTTTACAAAAATGTTTATGAATTGATCATTTATGTGAAAAACTCAACATTTTTGTAAAATAATTATAACCTTTTGTTATTTTTTCAACTTTTATGTAAAAAAAATACACTGATTGCACAAAAAAGTCTTTTTTTTAATCCGAAATGGATATAATTTAAAAATGTTTTACAAAAAATGTTTATGAATTGATCATTTATGTGAAAAACTAAACATTTTTGCAAAATAATTATAACCTTTTGTTATTTTTTAAACTTTTATGTAAAAAAATACACTGATTACACAAAAAAGTCCTTTTTGTTAATCCGGAATATATATATATATAATTTAAAAATGTTTTACAAAAAATGTCTATGAGTTGATCATTTATGTGAAAAATTGAACATTTTTGTAAAACAATTATCATCTTTTGTTATTTTTCCAACTTTTATGTAAAAAAATACACTGATGACACAACAAAATCCTTTTTTAATTCGAAATATATATATAACTTAAAAATGTTTTACAAAAATGTTCACAAATTTATCATTTTAAGTGGTTTTTCATTGTAAGAATACACAAAATTTTCACAAATCAACTTTTTTAAAATTATGGTAAAAATTAATAAAACTTACCTATAGTGATATGAATCCCTTGAGTTATAGATTAGCTTCTCAAGAGTTTGTTCTCCACAGTTTTCTTTTTCAGCATCATCGAAGTGGTTGAGAAAATCCTCAGATTTTGGATTATCAGCCAGTTCCGAGGCTTGGACGAAGGCTTGATGAGCTGCGAGTACACTGATGTTGTAGAAAATTGAATTGTCCGCGTTTCGACTCAGACCCTTGAACAGAATCACTCCAAATCTCTCCGATGTCACAGCAGAAGCTATTTGATGAGGAATGCGCATATCTCCGATCAGTAATTCTTCATCTACAACACTTCTGTATTGAACTAGAAGAGTCTCTTCATTTCCATTCCATCGACTGTCAGATTTTGTTATAACTTCAGGGTTTTGGAAACATACGACACTATCTGTTGGGAAATCCTGAAGATCAGCTACCTCGAAATAAGCATTGATTTTTTGCATACTTTTTTCTGGTAATACATCAAACGCATTCTTACACCTCAAAGTAGTTCCTGTTTCTGTAGCAGCACGAAAAAATTGCTTTTCCAGTCTTTTCAACACCCATGTAGATCAAAACCAGTGGTCTTATTTGCGAAGCTTCATTGACAAGTAATCCTGCTGCTAATGGAATAGTGCTCGTCACTCTAACTACCTTTCCATCCTTTTTATAGTTGTAGATGATGATGCAGTTCGTTTCATCATGGAGCTCAACGGTTAACACCTGCATAACTGTAGGTATTGGTAAATCTTCAACTTTGACTATGTTTTCAATGTTTCTTCTGGAAGCTGGAGATAGAGTACTTAACAGAGAGGCGCTTTTGATGATGAGAGTTGCCAGAGTATTCAGACTGGCGCTTTGAAAGGGGATCATAGTGCGTTGAAGAAGTACATTGTCATCAATCACCTTCTTATCTTGTGAAGGTTTTGGTTCTTTATTCTTCAGTTGTTTTGTATTGACTTGTGTCGACATTCTAAAAGATAAAGTAAAAATCCATGTTATGATTTTTTGATTTCTTTTTCAAACCAATTTGAAGATATATATACATATATATATTTACTCAATATCATACCACTGTTAGTATCTAAATCGATAAAAATTAAATTTATACTCAATCAAGTTGACTTACCTCCAAACAGAAAAGTCCTTCTAGCAGTTGTAGTAGATGATGTTGTAGTAGATCTTGCTCCTTCAGTTGCTAATGTCGAAGTGACTGCTTTCTGTGTAAAAACAGTGCTTCTTATATAGCTGAAATCATGCCATTTATCATAAGGTTAAATTAATGAAACATTGTTTTTACGGAAGAACACCAATGCTTTCGCGGGAATAAATAATTTATTTTCACGCGAATACAAACCAATGCTTTCGCGGGAATAAACATTTTATTTTCACGCGAATGGAAACTGTTGCTTTCGCGGGAATGAATACTTTATTTTCACGCGTATACAAAGCGTTGCTTTCGCGGGAATAAATAATTTATTTTCACACGAATACAAACCATTGCTTTCGCGGGAATAAGCTTTTTATTTTCACACGAATGGAAACTGTTGCTTTCGCGGAAATAAACATTTTATTTTCACGCGAATGGAAACTGTTGCTTTCGCGGGAATGAATTATTTATTTTCACGCGAATGGAAACGATTGCTTTCGCGGGAATGAATAATTTATTTTTACGCGAATACAAACCAATGTTTTCGCGGGAATAAACATTTTATTTTCTCGCGAATACCAACCAATGCTTTCGCGGGAATAAACATTTTGTCTTCATGCGTATACAAACCGTTGATTTCGCGGGAATAAATAATTTATTTTCACGCGAATACAAACCATTGCTTTCGCGGGAATAAACTTTTTATTTTCACGTGAATGGAAACTGTTGCTTTCGCGGGAATGAATAATTTATTTTCACGCGAATACAACTCAATGCTTTCGCGGGAATAAACATTTTATTTTCACGCAAATACCAACCAATGCTTTCGCGGGAATAAAAAATTTATTTTCACGCGAATGGAAACCATTGTTTTTCGCGGGAATGAATAATTTATTTTCACGCGAATACAAATCAATGTTTTCGCGGGAATAAACATTTTATTTTCACGCGAATGGAAACTGTTGCTTTCGCGGGAATGAATAATTTATTTTCACGCAAATACAAGCCAATGCTTTCGCGGGAATAAATAATTTGTTTTCACGCGAATGGAAACCGTTGCTTTCGCGGGAATAAAAAATTTATTTTCACGCGAATACAAACCAATGCTTTCGCGGGAATAAAAAAATTATTTTCACGCAAATAGAAACCAATGCTTTCGCGGGAATAAAACATTTATTTTCACACATTTACCTATATAAGAGACAACGGTTTCAGACAGAAAGCATCCAGTTCAACAACAGTGAGCAAAGGAGCAACATCTATCTACTACATCTTCCATTGCAACTACAAAGAGTTCTCTCTTCATAAAGGTAAAACTTAAATTCAATTATTTTCGCTAGCTAACACAACTATCTGACGGCTTTATGACATATCTATCTTTAAATTGATTATAAAGAATTGAACCAATTTTTTTCTGTTTTTCAGAATGAATACTCAAGACGTAGGAAGTCAACCATTGTATCTAAAGTCGGAATCTCAGCCTGATGAAAAGGTAAGAATTAATAAAAAATACTATTTAACACCTGTTGAAAACCTTTAATTATTTTAGTTATCTAATTATCGCTTGTATGTTAGAACAATGCAACAACAAATCCAATCTACTTAAAGGACTTCCTTCCAGAAATGTATCATAACTATGTGATAAATAATGATGTTGTTGAAGAAAAAGCTGTAGAACGTTTGACATTTCAAGTTATAATATTCTGTATAACTCAACACATGATGAGTATGGGGATGTGTTGTAAGAAACATGATATATCTACAGAACGTTTTGATGACATTATAAAAAACGGTTTCGAAATCGTTTTGTCAATGGTGGAAGTCGTTAAAATTAATAATTTTTTAAAAGAAATTGAAAGAAGTGCTTGGAATCAAATAGTTTTCAAAAAATTATATAACATGACATGGAACAAAAAAACTTTTTATAAACTCAGAAAGCATATTTATAGTTATGTCCAAATAGATAAAGCTCTATCCTCTTCTGTAGGTATTTTAGAACTAATGTTAGAAGCATTTCATACATATTTATGAAAAATTTTTAGTTGTTTTTTATTATTTTACAATATTTTGTTCAAACTATTATATTTTATTTCTTACCAATTGAGATGTTAAAAGCAGTATGATATTAAGTAAACGCATATATATATATATATTTGAATGCATCCTTTGTTGTATGTCTCCACATCCCAATAGTTTAATAAGCACATTCTCAATCTACCATAACTCTATGATCTTAACTGCTTTTGGCATAAATACATATATATATATATATATATATATATATATATATATATATATATATATATATATATATATATATATATATATATATATATATATATATATATATATATATATATATATATATATATATATATATATATATATGTATATATATATATATATATATATATATATATATATATATATATATATATATATATATATATATATATATAAGACACTCTAAGTAATAAATACACTTTTAGCCACTCATGCAAATATTACCCTTTTATTTTTAGAATGTTATGGATGCTCTTTCTGAAGAGCTCCTTAGCACAGATCCATATCCAACAGAAAATAAAATGAAAAACAGCAAAACAACTCCTAAGAGAAGGAAAACTGCTCCAAAAAAGCGAATAGTAAGGAAACGAAAACAAATAGTTAGAAAACAAACTACTTCCGTTGATAAGCAAACAATGGAGAGTGCAGCTATAACTCATTTAACAGTTGAATGTCTCAACAAAAGGAGATCTAGGGAATTAGAAAAGTCTAAAGGTTCTCAAATGATTGACTCACCAAAATTTCCGATTTGCAAAACATTTGAAGATCTTCCTATCCCAAGCATTATGCGAGTGACTGGTGTGATACATCCATCAAGTAAGGAGAAGTGTAGATATTCTCAAGTACGCTACCATGATCCTTCAGATATAAATGAACTCGAACCCAAAATACTCCTCTGTCCAGTTGAAATAGCTAAAAACTTCAACTGTGATAATTACCCCCCACCGTTTAACGTTGTATATTTGGGTAGAAAGGGAAAACCAAAAAATAAAAGCGTTCTTTGGTGTGATGTCAGACGTGTTACCAGACATCCTCTAAGCAAAAAGAAAGCTGAAGAGGAATCACTATATTTGAGTACATTGACTAAAGGTCAGCTCAAACGCTTCTTGAACATCAAGACCCTCAATAGTTTTCAACCCGGCGCTATTTTTCCTTACCAAGATGTTGTTGATAGATTCGTTCCTCATCGATTTAAAGGAGGGCAGTCGAATGTAATTTGTGTCCGTTATAGCATTGAACAATGTGGAGAAACGCTGTTGAAGACGCTTGCCATACCAGACAAATATACTTCAGAAGCTAACCAACATGCTCAAGGTGTGATGATCTACAGAGGAAAAAAAAAACCCACGGAATATTTAAGACGGAATATGATCTGTCATTTTGCTCTACATACAGTCTTGGTCAAATTTATTGGAGACAATATTGTGATCAAGCAAAGCACAACAAAACAATATTAGAAATTGATGATGATGATGAACTTGAAGATTTTCTACGTGGAGATTTTGATGATTTTGAGACAGGATATGTTGCTGAAAAAAAATGATGAGATACATGATAAAACTCGGTGAGAGTTTTTCTCTAATCATTGTAAATAATACTTCAACTCAATTTAGATGTAGTTGTAGTTAATTTTACATCAAATAATTTTTTGTTTTAGCGATGGATAGTCTCTAATTCAAAAAAAACAAGTTGGATAATGTGACTTGGTGAGCTATTTCCCTTTTCTATATAACGTAAACTATCCAATGTAACTAAAGCTATAATTCAAATTCATGTAATTATTTTAAATTTTTGTTCAATCATTCTATACTAATACATAACTTTTTATTTTAGTTCATTACGAATTCCAAAGCACATAAAACAGAAGTCTCCCTTCTTAAGATATAACATCACTACATCAAAGACAACATTGTGAAAAAGACTATGTATTAATTGTTATTACTTAGTATTTACTGACTCTAGCTATATTATATGGAGAGATTTTCCCTACTTATTACACAATAAATGTATATATTCACATATTGTTTCATTTTTAATCACTGTATTTATTCAATGTGGATATATCTCCTCTCTCTCCTCTCTCTCTCTCAAGATATCATATGAGTCGGAATTACAGAAAATTATCAAACCTTAAATGCCTTACATTCAAAATCTAGATACCCTATGAGTTATAATTATGTATATAGTTATGCAAAAAATTATCATAACCTAAATGCCATACATTCAAAATTTAGACGCCATATAAGTTCAAATTAAGTAAAAAAATAATCAAAACTCAAATGCCACTTAAATGCCACTCAAATGCCACTCAAACACCCCTCAAATAAAATACAATATAAACTCGGCGAATCCATCCAACGCCGTAACCCATTGTCTCAACTCCAAGGTCAGATCCACTAAAAAACAGTCGGTAGGGAGATCTGCTCATATATTACTACTTATACAGCCAGCATACCTGGCAGATGCAGTGAGAGCAGGCAATGAGTACCTGCAAATTGAGACTGCACACGATGAGCGCTCTACTCATGTGCGAGCGGTAGGAGACGAGACGGACTCGGAGGACGAGTACGGAGGCGTTGCCCCTCTGCTACCATCCGCTCCAGCTCCCCCCAGCTCACCAGTACAGCAAGATAGCAGTACGCCACCCAGCGCTGGAAGAATGGAGACCATACGAGAAATAATGGAGACCATACAAACCTTAGCGCAGGAGATAAAGTCGCTAAGAGCGGTGGGAGACGAGACGGACTCAGAGGACGAGTACGGAGGCGTTGCCCCTCTGCTACCATCCGCTCCAGCTCCCTCCAGCTCACCGGTACAGCAAGATAGCAGTACGCCACCCAGCGCTGGAAGAATGGAGACCATACAAGGAATAATGGAGACCATACGAACCTTAGTGCAGCAGATAAAGTCGCTAATGGAGAACATCTTTCCAACTGTTACAACTTCCATAGATACCACACCCATGCCGCCATGTTTGGGCTGTGGCAAAAGCGGGCACATGCTGGGAACTTGCCCCAGAACACAGCGGACTACCAAACCCGCTCACACAAATGTTCTGTTGAAAGATGACAGACAACCACAGAGAGACAGTGTACGACTGTTACTAGCAGGGTATGATTTCGAGCCTGAAGTCAAACAATACCCCCTTTGTAGGGATGGATATCCCCCTACAACATCTTCATTGGCAGAGCAGGCCACTGGGAAAGCCCCCCGGACACTGGAAGATTCCATGTTGAGATCTTCCCCTACTATGAAGAATCTCACCCCGATGTTTTCCTGCATGATGCAGCAAAACCGATTCACAACTCAGGCTTGTGAAGAGAAGAGTGAATCCACTACTTCCAGCCCTCTGTCAGTTGTTGAGCGACAGAAACAAGGGAGCCAATAACGGATGCTCTGGAACCACCAGCGAGTGGTGAGCATGTCCCTACGCGGCAGTCAGATGATGGAGAGAGGACAACTCCATGTGATGCTGAAGTGGCGGAGACAAGTGAGAACAGTCTGACCACGACCCTTAAGCCAGGTACTCTTACTCCATTGACGGTGTTATCAATGGAACAGTCAGGGATCCTACAACCTTCCCCCTGTAAGCCCCGCCCTTACTCATTCTCCAACAGTGAGAGTGACAAAGCATCGGCAACCTTCCTACAGCCATTACCGAGTCATTTACCTGATACTGGTGAGATAACTGCCACCAGTCACTTTGGATGTAGAAGGCGCTGATGATCAGCCACTGTTGGACGCTAAACTGGCGGAGACCGACCCCCCTACACAGGCGCAAGAGGAGCAACTGCTGGATGTGCCAAGCAAGGAGTTTTCGTCGGGTTCTGCCGCCAGCTCCAGAGAACCGATGACTGTGTGTCCGAACCTACCATCAGTTGGGTTTCTTTTCGCAGAGCCAACAATACAGATGGACTACACCCCTGGTATGGCAGCTACCAGCCTCCCAGACAGGAGAAGTTACCAGCACGGTGAAGCTGGCCCTTCCCCCCTTTTTGCAGCAGATGCTACGGTAGCACTCTGTGCAACGAAACCGTTTCTCAGGTTTCCCTATGACCCCGGAGGAAGTGCATCCGGAGAAGTCACTCCTCAGTTGGCAGCGATAGCTACCAATCCCTTTACGAGTGAAGGACTGCAGTGGTATCAGCACTGTCCGAATATGTTGTGGATCAAGAATCGCACACTTGGTGTGCAGACGGCCACACATCTTAGTATATATTTATTATTAAATACAATCGTCATTAATGTCTTTAATGGCGAGAGGTGTGTAGTGGATTGTCATAGCATACACTCCTGTGCATCTTATTATTCTTAAGTCTAGCACCCTATACTAATAGCTAGACAAAGAAACGGTCGTATCAATCAACTCCGAATTGACCGACCCTGCATCTAAATACAGTGCCGACCCTGTATAGGATTATACCGACCCTGTATAGGGCAATGCCGACCTTGCCGGGTCTGCAGGAAATGAATCAGCATAGCCTGAGAACCACAAAGTGTCTTAAAAGACTCAGGAAGACGAATCCAGGACATGGCTACCCCTAAACTGGAAGAGGAGCGGATACAACGGCTGCAGAGGCGGGACAGGAAGTGCATAAGCCATTGATTGGACAGTTACCTGATAACCCCTCCTACATTTGATGGCACCATATTTATCTTAGCCATGTGATTCGCTAACTATTATTATAAGACTGTATATTGGTTAATTATCTATTATGCTCTTGTGATTGGCTGTGACAAAGATCACTTCCTGTGACTTCCTGTGAGTAGTAATATATGAGCAGATCTCCCTACCAAGTGTTTTTTTGTGGATTAGATCTTGGAGTTGAGGCAATGGGTTACGACGTTGGATGAATTCGCCGAGTTTATATTGTATTTTACTTGAGGGGCATTTGAGTGGCATTTGAATGGCATTTAAGTGGCATTTGAGTTTTGATTATTTTTTTACTTAATTTGAACTCATATGGCAGCTAGATTTTGAATGTATGGCATTCAAGTTTTGATAATTATTTTACATAACTCAAACTCATATGATATTTTGAGAGAGAGAGAGGAGAGAAGAATGAGGAGATATAACTACATTGAATCAATATATGATTATATACATTTATTACATAATAAGTAGGAAAATATTCTTGTATAATATAGCTAGAGTTAGTAAATACTAAGTAGTACAGAGCACTACAACTTGTAATGACAATCATGAATCAATATGTGATTATATACATTTATTACATAATAAGTAGGAAAATATTCTTGTATAATATAGCTAGAGTTCGTAAATACTAAGTAGTACAGAGCACTACAACTTGTAATGACAATCAATATATAGTATTTTTCTTTACAATGTAGTCATACAGAGCACTACAACTTGTAATGACAATCAATGCATAGTCTTTGGAGAGAGGGGAGAGGGGAGAGGAGAGATGAGAGAGGAGAGAAGAGAGAGGAGAGAGAGGAGAGAGAGGAGAGAGATTTTTTAGTTTTCTATACATTCATGTATATATGGATAATTATGTACATATTTATGGATATGTTTACATTTACATTGAATAATATACATTTATTACATAATAAGTATATTAAATGCTATATAATATGTTGGAAAATCACCAAATTAGACCTCTAGATGGTTAAAATCTACAGTATTTGGGAAATAACTGCAAGAGAGGAGAGAGGAGTATTTGGTAGAGGAGAGAGTATGTTGAGAGAGAGAGGAGAGATAAAAAGAGGAGAGAGGAGAGAGGAGATATATCTACATTGAATAAATACAGTGATTAAAAATGAAACAATATGTGAATATATACATTTATTGTGTAATAAGTAGGGAAAATCTCATACAATATAGCTAGAGTCAGTAAATATTAAATAATACAAACTTAGGAAGGAAGACTTCTGTTCTATGTACTTTTGATTCCATAATGAACTAAAATAAAAAGTTATGTATTAGTATAGAATGGTTAAACAGAAATTTAAAACAACTACAAACTCTTACTAAATAGTACTTTTTTATTAATTATTACCTTATCATCAAAAATTGACTGTTAATCGGATGTTTTTGTAGCTTGTCGTGTCTTACGTTGTTGAGTCCTTACCCTTCTAGCTTGTCTTTGAGCGGACTGTCGCTGCATGTTTCTTCTTTTTAGAGCAAGTTCTTTACGAGCACACTCGATAGAAATTGGTGTGTTTACCTGTTCTAGTTGATATTGTCGTTGTTGTAATACATAATGTAATCTCTGAATGTCCGATGTAACATCATTCCCTAAGAGCTTTAATGTTAGAAAAGATTCAGTTCGAAAACTATTTAGCTGCTCTATCAAGTCTTTCTGTATGAATTTACAATTGTTTGAGATAATTCGCACTCTCTCTTCAATTTTTTTATTGCATACGTTTTGTAGAAGTATCAAGTCCTCTTGAGTCAAAGATTTAGGCTGAGTTTCTGATTCTGTGTTGTTAACTATTTCCATTTTTGTCATTGAATCTGAAAAAAAACAAAAAAACAGATGATTAATTTTGTTCAGTTGTTTTAGTATAATAAATAATATATGAGTAAAAACTGTAATTTATTAAGTTTTTACCTTGATGCTCTTCTAATAGCTGTAGTAGATGTTGCTTCTCTGATAGCCGTTGTAGAACTGGATGCTTTCTGTGTGAAAACTATGGCTCTTATATAGCTAAAGTTGTACTGATCAAACCCTATGAACACCATCTCGTGTCAATGTCTATGAATCAACATTTGTTCACACGAAGGAAAGTCAATGCTTTCGCGGGAATAAATAAATAATTTTCACGCGAATACAAACCAATGCTTTCGCGGGAATAAATAAGCTATTTTCACGCGAATGGAAACCGTTGCTTTCGCGGGAATAAATAATTTATTTTCACGCGAATAGAAACCAATGCTTTCGCGGGAATAAATAATTTATTTTCACGCGAATAGAAACCAATTCTTTCGCGGGAATAAATACTTTATTTTCACACGAATGCAAACTGTTGCCTTCGCGGGAATAAATGATTTAATTTCCCGCGAATGGAAACCGTTGCTTTCGCGGGAATAAATATTTTATTTTCACGCGAATAGAAACCAATGCTTTCGCGGGAATAAATAATTTATTTTCATGCGAATAGAAACCAATTCTTTCGCGGGAATAAATACTTTATTTTCACGCGAATACAAACTGTTGCCTTCGCGGAAATAAATGATTTAATTTCCCGCGAATGGAAACCGTTGCTTTCGCGGGAATGAATATTTTATTTTCACGCGAATAGAAACCAATTACTCCCGCGAAAGCAACGGTTTCCATTCGCGTGAAAATAAAGTATTTATTCCCGCGACAACATTGACTTTCATTCGCGGGAAATGAAATCATTTATTCCCGCGAAAGCATTGGTTTCTATTCGCATGAAAATAAATTATTTATTCCCGCAAAAGCAACGGTTTGTATTCGCGTGAAAATAAAGTATTTATTCCCGCGACAACATTGAATTTCATCCGCGGGAAATAAAATCATTTATTCCCGCGAAAGCATTGGTTTCTATTCGTGTGAAAATAAATTATTTATTCCCGCGAAAGCAACAGTTTGTATTCGCGTGAAAATAAAGTATTTATTCCCGCGACAACATTGACTTTCATTCGCGGGAAATAAAATCATTTATTTCCGCGAAAGCATTGGTTTCTATTCGCGTGAAAATAAATTATTTATTCCCGCGAAAGCAACGGTTTGTATTCGCGTGAAAATAAAGTATTTATTCCCGCGACAACATTGACTTTCATTCGCGGGAAATAAAATCATTTATTCCCGCGAAAGCAATGCTTTCCATTTGTGTGAAACTAAAATATTTATTCCCGCGAAAGCATTGGTTTGTATTCGCGTGAAAATAATTCATTTATTCCCGCGAAAACATTGACTTTCCTTCGCGTGAAAAGATGTTGATTCATAGAGATTGACACGAGATGGGGTTCATAGGCTTTAATCAGTACAACTTTAGCTATATAAGAGCCATCGTTTTCACACAGAAAGCATCCAGTTCTACAGCGACTAACAGAGGAGCAACATCTACTACAGCTATTAGGAGAGCAACAAGGTAAGAAGCACTAAAATAATTATTTGTTTTTAATTAATTTAAACATCTAGGTTTTTGAATCTTAGTTTTTAAAAACAATCTTTTAATAAAACAATAATTTCAGTATATTTACATCATTAAACTAAGTTCTTTTACTTTTTGCAGGTATGATGACATCACACTCCAAAGCACTTCCTAAGCTCCATATTGAACCAACCACAGCTACCAACAACACTAACGCTATTTCCACTACAACCATCATTTCCACCACCAACGGCATTCACATTGATGATAGAAGATCCAATCCTAACACCTTTAATGATACATCTTCTCGCTCAAACACCAATGCTCATGCTGATATAGCAATGAAACATCATGTAGTTTCAGCTGACTCTCCTTTGAGTCCCACACCGGACTACACATATCTGCATGAGAACAGGAAGTCAAACGAACGGAGGATATCAAAAAACCGGCAGTGACATTATCTCAAGCTTCAATTTCCTTTTTATTCAGCAACAGCAAGAATAATACCGTAAACAAACTTAGAGAGTTTGAATTGCTCGAGATGGGTGGAATAATGACAGGAGCTATGCAGAAAGGAATGTTGGAAATCGGAAATTTTGTGAGTTTGTTGGATTTACCAATTCCTACGATATTGGAGGTTTTCGATGTTAATTACGTTGAAGATTATGGTATATTGGACTATGAATATGTTTTAAAAAACAATCATCGAATTCGAGTCAAGTCACTGATTGACAAAGAACTTACGGTGGAGCTACAGGAACTTGATCCCGGCTCTTCACAAATCCTAGTGTACATGGGAAAGCTAGAAGAAAATCAACCCGATCTGCGTATTGTAGGAGATAATCATCATCAAGGGCTAAAACAACGAGTTATAGCCAAAATCTTGAGAAAAAAATCATTGAAACAGTTGCAAGCATACTTTGATATCATCACTTTCGATAATATTCCTGTCAACACTCTTCTGACATTCACTAGACTTTCAGTTTGGAAAAATTTGAAGTCGAAGCAGCGAAAACGAAAACAAGATACATCGCCTTTACGTATCACTCACACTGTCACTTACAGATACATGATGAATGACGGATCTTTGATGACTGGGAAGATTGTTGTCCCTCCTGAGAACGTTTTGAAGATCAAAAATCATGAATGTGGTATGATCCACTATAAAAGTACGATGACAACTGAAAGCGGCACAAAGAAACACATTCTCACGATTCTGAGTGTTGAAGAAGCTTTGATACTTCTATCTACTTCAAGTGAAAAAGAAGGAATAGCTTTCAGACTTTCTCTATTTGATGATGCTGAGCTGATGAAAAGTTATGATGATGATGTTGCTGCTGATGATGCTGCTGATGATGATGATGACGATGATAACATTGATGCTTATACTGATGAAGAAGATGATAATATGACGGATGATGACTCTGAGAACAAAAAATTTGAGGAAAAAGATGAAGTTGTCGACAATGATAGTGAGAAAAGCAATGAAGATGACAATCACATTTCAAGCAAAGCTAGCAGGATTTCAATATCGGAAATTTAATTAAGGTATGTTAATCTTCACTAGTAATAAGTAACTACTAATAGCCGTATTTTTCACCATAGTATAATGTAGTTGTTATAACGACATCTATGTATGCTTTTAGATAGAATACGTGTACAAGTGAATGACCGTCGACTCGCCAAAATCTATCAGCAACAACTCATGAACATTAAATTACATATTATTTGTATTGTGCAATAATTTGTATATATTTAGTGTAATAAAGTATTTTATTCATATTTAACATTAGTAATTTAGCCAATTTGTAAAACTTTCGGGGTTACAACTCTAAAATGTTACAAAATTTCAATGTTCCGACACAAAAATAAATATTTCCAAAAATGTTAAGACAACTCCCATTTATAATTTCTAAACTTCGTTTTTGAAAAAATATGTAAAAGTTGTCGGCACATTGTGTCAAAATGGTAAGACAACTCCGCTTTTTACACAAAAAATTGTGAAAAATGTTTTATAATTTGTTTGAGAAACCAAAACAGTAGAAGACTTTTTACAACCACAAGCATTATACTTTAGGTTTTACAGTTTTGTGAATTGGGTGTTGATAGTTTGTCACGATATGACATAATAATTAAGTAATGATAGTCTTTTTCATAACAATGCTATAGATTCAGTAATACAGATGTGAAATTTACTGTTTCATCACTTGAATGCAGTATGAAGGTAGTTGATGTAATATTTATTTTGTAATATTATGCAAAGTAATACAGTAAGAATGAAGCGTATGGAGTTCTCAACCACAAAACAAATAAAAATAATGCATTAGGTAAACTAATGACAGAACAATTTTACATGAAGTGTATACATATGAATAAAGTATTCATAAAAACACAGACTATTGTCTGTATATATAATAGATATATATAGAGAGTATTTATAAAAAAACATCCTATTAACTATATATTTTGTGGTAAGAAATTATAAAATAGGATAGTTGCATAAAGTCTATGGTAAACTAATGACAGAACATTTTTTACATGAAATGTATTCATAAAAACACAGACTATTGTCTGTATATATAATATATATATAGAGAGTATTTATAAAAAAACATCCTATTCACTATATATTTTGTGGTAAGAAATTATAAAATAGGGTAGTTGCATAAGACCTATTCCAGAGCCATGATAATATTAAAAAATATAGTGAAATAAAAATTTTAAAACTCACCTAAGAGTGCAGTTAGTACAAGAACTTCTTCTTGAGAAAAGTCTGAGTTTTTCTGCATTTTTTGTCTAATAGACGCTAATTTCAATTTAACACAATCATTAAAACCCTTTTTTTTCAGTCCATCTTTTATATTCAAAATTAATTTAAGTGAAGTTAAATCAATTTTCTTATCATCAATCTTTTGGCTTTCTTTTAAATCTACTTGAGTTTGAGGTTTAACTGTTATAGTATTAGATTCTAAAACACTGGTTTTTGGACTGCACTGTGAACTACCGACAGAAATTAAGTCATTATTACTTTCTTCAGTTTCTGAAAGATCAGAATCTGAAGATATAAGTGCTCTCATTTTTTTACACTGGTTTTCAATCAAAAGTTTTCGATCTTCAGCAGCAGGTTTTTTAGCTATCGCCAACCATTTACTCCCTAATTCAAAATCTAAAACAATGTTTTCAGAAAAATAACCTTCTATTGGATAGAGATACACTAACGCAAGATTTTTCGGAAAAGTAATATCCATAAGTAATTCAGAATATTTTCTATTAATAAATAAAACAAAATTATTGTAACTAGCAATATCAACAATAAAAAACATTTTAGTTTTTAAAATACAACTATGTTGCTGAAGATCTCTCAAAGTTGTATGTGATTTTCCACATAAACAATAAAAAATAAACAAGTGAGCACAAAAATGTCTTGAAAGAACTCGGCCAGGCTCATGCAATCCCCCTAATTTAAACTTCTTACCACAAAATATACAAGAGACGTTGTTTTTGTTTCCTTTCAGTGCTTCACTCAACATCTTTGTGCCATATGCTATCAACAACAATGTGAGCACTGAAAGGAAATACCTAGGGCTTTTGTTATCAATATCTACAAACAAAATAAACAAATTCTCATCATATATAGATAACTTTCTTAAGCATGGTATATGTATATATATATATATAAAGATAATGCATGTCACTTACACTTAAAACACTCTCTATCTATTTTCATATTTCCGTCTAGAAGACTTACTTCCTTATATTGCATTAATTGAGGATTCTCTGCTTGAACTAAAATAGAAAATACGAATGTAGTTATGCTATTTCTTTGAAGAAATTCGAAAATTTTTTTTATAAATTGAATGAGTATGTAGTAAGTAATATTTTCGTCATACTTACATTCAAATGTGTTGCGTTTATAGTACAGGAAGTTTTCGTTCTTCCCAACACATTGTTTACTTCCTATGAATCGTGAAGATGTTTTTTCTACAAAAAATAACATAGTAAATGTAAAGTCATTATTATTGTACCTACAGACAAATTTACATTTTTCATAAAACAGAAAAACTTACTCATAGCAATATGCGTGCTAGCTTTGCTCTTTTCCGTCTTCTCTTCATCATCTTTAAAACACTCCTCCAGCCACCTCAGTGTTTCATCATCGGTAGAACTTAATAAAACAATAAATCAAGATTGTAATTATTTAAAAACTCTATATAATACAGTTGAATAATAAAGTTTCAATAATATACTTACATAGCACTGAAATCTATTTCATCAATATTCAGCTCTAGCTCATCATCTGAGGTTGTAGACCTACAAGTAATATATATATATATATATACATTTGTATAAGTTTATAAATGTAACTGCAACAAAATTGTAAAAGATAGTATAATATAACTTACTCATTTCTTGTAGGGATATTGCTGGCCATTTTTTGTAGTTTTGTGTTCTAATACTATACTTGAAATATTGTACTTAGTGCAAATGAAAACTGATCCTGCTTAGTATAAAAATACTTTCTCTTATATACAAAACATTGAAGTCATTTATCAAGATTAATTCGTAGACTGATTTTCATACAAAACCAAAACATTGAAGTCATTTATCAAGACTAATTCGTAGACTGATTTTCTGATCATTACTATGATAACTGATATTGTTTTTAAAAAAGTGGAAGTCAATTAAAAAGTTGGTTAAAAAATAGGAAGATAGAGATTAGATAGATTAATAAGCTTAAGTCATACATACACCCTTGTAAACTTTCTTTCCACCTAACTAAAATTCTTTGAATGTAAAGCATTGGATAAACAAATTTTACAATCCCTAGATTGATACTCTTTTAAGATACATCTAGCTAGAACCAAACTTACATTTCATTTTGAATGACAACTCGCTTCCTCCAAACATATTTTTATAGCAAAAATATAATGTGTGATTAACTAGTTCAATTGCACTTCATCGCATATAGACACATCAACAGCAAAACATTGATGATGTAGTGTAGTTCCGTCTTTATATCATCAGACAGTAAATTAAAATGTGAGAGCTTAAATTATAGTTTACAACGTCAAGTATGAGTTAGGAATGTAATAAACACTTTAAAGTTTACTGATAGCATTTAAATATGTATATGTAACATATAATTCTTGTTTTATTAGACAAAACAGCTTCCTAAAAATAGAAAATACACCATGTATGTTGATATATTGTTTGTATTTCACACAAAAAACAATGAGTTATTTTAAGAAAAGTAACAGTCTAACTAACAAAAAAGTGGATAAAGTCATGCTTTGTTCATGTTTTTTAGACGATATCGGAGATAACTAGAATTAGAGATACACCACAAATCCGTTTTGGTGGAAGGCTGTAGCTGTCTTAACTAATATGTAATCAAAAAATAAAAAACAAGAGATAAATGCAATCAAGTTCTCTTCCTTTTTAGGTTAAATTAATGACTTTTCTCGAGCGGCTTTATAACACATAACATTAAAAAGATCAAAACATATAGGATTAGGCGAGAGATGATGATTAACGGCTTTTCTGGAATGAGTTTATTAGTGAAGTGACACTTGCGTTGTATTATAATTAATTACTTTTTAAAACTTGTGAAAATGAACTGGTAACATTACGGCGACTGAAATAATACCTAAAACGTCTCGCATAAATTTTGATCTAACCGAAAATGGACTGAAAACCTTTAGGGTGAGTACAAAATTATCGTAACTCGCTATAACGGATATTGTAAGAAATATTTTATTTTCTCGTTGCTAACTTGACGTAAAATATTTTGTAACGGATGACACGTGATCTCGATCGATTTTTGCTAACTGATCACTTAGTTACTCGTAAACATTTGATACTCGCTTGATTTCTTTGATAACAGCAATATCCCAATTATGCTTATCGTAAATATTTCAAAAACGGATATTGCGTGTTTCAGTTGGTTTTTCCTACGAAATCGCTTAGTTACTCGTAAACATTTGAAAATTGTTTGATTTTTTCGCTGATAAAACATGTTGCAAGTATCTTTTACCAAATATTACCGTGATTTTCAATCAGTTTTCCTTACTAGATTACTTAATTACTCACCGACGTCCATAATTGTTTTTATTAATCATTGTTGCAAAGCAATGCTGTATTTAAATAATATTACTACGTTTCCAACCAATTTCCTTACTGAATTACTTAATTACTCGCCAGTATTTCATAATTTCTTTCACTAATAATTACAAATAATATTGTAAATAAATAATTTACCAGGAATATTTATGCTCAAGTCTCCTCTCTCTCTCCTCTAAACACTCTCTCTAGATATATACAAACACAGTTATTTTTATACGTAAACTCAATCTCGAATGCTGATAATATGTGGTCTCAAGCGGATAAATGAAGTTAAAGTACTTTACATTACACAAAATTTACTGTAAATTTTAATCATCTAGAGGACTAATGGTATCCTCTCTCTCCTTTCTCTCAAGATATCTCCTCTCTTTCTCTCTATTTCTCTCTCTCTCTCCTTTAACCTCTCTCCTCTATCCCTCTCTAGATGTATACAAATTCAATTATTCTTATATGTAAACTCGATCTCGAATGCTGATGATATGTAGTCTCAAGTGAATAAATGAAGTTAAAGTACTTTGTATTACACAAAATTTACTGTAAATTTTAATCATCTAGAGGGCTAATGCTACCCTTTCTCCTCTCTCCTCTTTCCCTCTCTCCTCTCTCTCAAGATATCATATGAGTCAAAATTACCAAATACTGTAGATTTTAACCATCTAGAGATCTAATTTGGCGATTTTCCAACATATATACCCTATGAGTTAGAATTATGTATATAATTATGTAAAAAAATTATCAAAAACTTGAATGCCATACATTCAAAATTTAGCTGCCATATGAGTTCAAATTAAGTAAAAGAATAATCAAAACTCAAAAGCCACTTAAATGCCACTCAAATGCCACTCAAGTACCCCTCAAATGAAATACAATATAAACTCGGCGAATTCATCCAACGTCGTAACCCATTGCATAACCCCCAAGACCAGAACCACAAAAAAACACTTGGTA
The DNA here is from genome assembly GCA_945261195.1 of Cryptosula pallasiana. Taxonomy (NCBI): domain Eukaryota; kingdom Metazoa; phylum Bryozoa; class Gymnolaemata; order Cheilostomatida; family Cryptosulidae; genus Cryptosula; species Cryptosula pallasiana. Next base: position 25,456,002 of record OX183136.1, on the reverse strand, counting down.
GGGAGATCTGCTCATATATTACTACTCCTGTGAGATGCCTATAAAAGGCAGAACATTTACCATTTGTGTCAGTTATTGTTATTGTTTGTGCAACTTGTGCCTTTTAACTAACTCGTATTTATTCTGGAGGAATAAATGGCTAATTACTCGATAGCACTGAATAATGTTTTTGAGCCGAGGGCTCTGTTCTGGTTGTAGAGTTGATACTCTATCTCGGTGGCATACCGACCCTGCTGTTGTAGCAGGTGAAATATAACAACTGGTGGCAGCAAGCTGCCGACCTCAGCTAGTGGGTTTTCAGCCCCCAAAATCCACTACAATAGGACACTTTTATGAGTATTGTAGTAGATTTTCATCTTCTACTACCGGCACAATGGCATCCACTCCCTGTGTGCTTCCTGTACACCTCCTTTACTCTCCAACACTTTGGGGTCTACCCCGAATAGACTTTATCAACTCCACAGGGTACGCGACTCATACACACTACAGCAGAGTTTACACTAATAAATACTTTATTATCCAATTTTGTTTAGCAATACATAAAAGTACTTAAACACAATCCACAAGACTTCTGCTCTCCTCATGTGCAGCAATTCCTTTTATAGGAGGAGACAGGAAACTCACCCCCGTTATTAGGCGTGAGCCAATAACGCATAACGATACAAATCATGCATGAATCAAAAAAAGCAATACAGTTTATCATAACAAAGCAAGCCAATGAGAGAGGCGTGCACATGGAAAAGTGGCTCTGGGCTTTCTTCCCGCTCTTTTGATGGTGCTGGAAAAGTTCCACTCCTTATTAGGCATCTCTACTTCCTAACCTCTGTTTCTGGCATTTGTATGGCTCCGATCTTTGTAAAGTGAAAGTTTTCTAGCTCCTAGGGTCCCAGGTTTTCTTTATCAGCCATCTTTCTTGACAGAGCCGGGTTATTGACCCGGGCTAGGTTATTCATGTGTAAATATATCGGATAGAGGGTCTATACAGGGTAGGGGTCGCCGGTATATGAAATTCGGGGAAATATGGGTATGTACCTAAGGGAGAAGGCTCTGGGGTTACTTAAAGTTCTGTAGTGACAGGATAAGGGGTGTGAGGGGTTTGAGGGTGGGATAGGGTGGGGAAGGGGCCTGGCTCGTGTGAAAGCCTCCCACAGTATGCAAAATCTTAAACACAGTGAGTGTATTTGTAACTTTTGAGGGCAAAGTACTGCAATGGATTTTGGCTTGGTTTACAGGAAAAAGTAATAGTCTCGAGTATTGTGAAGAATTTCACCCACTTTACGGACACACCCGACCTGTTACACAGCAGTAACAACAACACAATCCTCCTTCTACTGCACAAGCTAAACCAATAGCTTTATTCCAACAGTGTCCTCAACTGCTATTCTCCAGGCTCACAGCTGCCAGCTGTGACCAGAGCCTAACACTGAGATTACACTCAGTAGGTTTTCTCCTCATCCTCCCCCTCCCCCTCCCCCTCCCCCTCCCCCTCCCCCTCCCCCCCCCCCTCCCCCTCCCCCTCCCCCTCCCCCTCCCCCTCCCCCTCCCCCTCCCCCTCCCCTCCCCCTTCCCTTCCCCCTCCCCTCTCCCTCTCTCCCCCTCTCCCCCTCCCATCCCCCTAAGAAATCATTTATACCAACAACTTTTACGCTGTAAAGATCGCCACATCTAGCTCTTCAAGTTGGTACCAAACTTATTTACTTAAATTCAAGTTGAAAAGTTGACCTGCATTTGCTACTTTGTTTACATCTGGTATGGTTGTTGGGTGGATGTAATAGTTGGTCTAGGTCGGAATGCTCAGTTTTTGGCCAAAGTCTAGTGGAGTTCCTCATTAGTCAAGTGAACTCAGAAGTTGATTGATTTGACTCAAGAGCTGGTTGAGTGGCTCATAATTTGGATTAACAGACTCCTATTTTAGTTGAGTTGTCCAAGATACTTACAGCAACCCTTCCAGTTATCTTGTTGATATGATTTCCTGAGAATAAATAATTAGATGTATCATATTTGTCTCCCTGCAATATACAATTGTAAAAGCAGCTACATAAGTTGTGAAAATTCTCTACAATATGAAAAGTTTTTGATTTCATCCATAGACATAGTACAATGTGATTCAGTACTCTTAAATTTTTCCAATTGATATTTTTATTGAATGTCCTCTTTTGGATATAAACTACATCTAAAGCCATTGTGTGGAGATGTTTTTATTGCACAAGTTTAAATGATTTTCCGTAAAATGGGAGACTAATGTTGTCAGAACAAAACCTGAGAGTTTCATTTCAATTAGTAAAGTATTACTGCGTATTTCATCAGCTCAAAAATTGCTTTATTTATGAGTGCTTGGCATTGTGTGTGAATTTATCTCTTAACATATGGACCCTATTAGGTATTGTACGCAGTAAGCATCAACTTTGATTGGACTAATGAAGTGCTCCATTGATTTAATTATCTATGCGTACAGTCCATACCCAAATCACATGGACAGTCAATGCTTCAAAACAGGGTTTTAAGCTATACTTTTAGTCTTATTACTTACAATAGATATAGTTAATTTAACTGCAAACGCTAACTGGGAGCTTCAAATTGATGTACGGCAATGCTCGATAACCATGGATGAAATATACCAGGATTGCCAGCTGCGCCCAATCAGGTGAAGCAATTTGAACGGCAAAATTCGTACAGGATGTAGACTGTAATTGCGACTTTTACAAGGGAGTTGCGACATATGCTATGGTAAGGGGCGGCAGGTTATGCTAAAATATTTTTATAGCAGCCATCGCAATTTTTTAAACACTCAGTTATACGAACGCACTGTAAAGACATCACTTTTTCCCGTGGGGTGAGGTAGTTGTCTTTTTAATGAGAAGACAACTCAGCATTGCATTTACAAGAGACAATATACGTACCGAATGCTGCGTAAAGGTCACTAGTCATGGCGACTCCCATAAACTGCCGCACTTGAATCATGGTCAAAGCTATATTGAACCGCCGTAGCTAGCAATCCTGTTATATTTCATCCATGGTCGATAACTATTTATTCTTTTCAGCAAATTAGAAGCTATTCACTGCGCTCTCTTCATTGAATGCTTATGAACAAATGGTAACGTGATACCCTGTGATGTCACAGCGATGAAATCACAATCAATGCATTGAAACTATTTTGGAACAACTGTATCTTGAGAAATGGTTGCTTTTACAGAAACAGATTTTTGCATGTACAATCACTACTCTTGGTTATATAAATATTATGAAAATCAGCTGATTTCAAGTTTTTATCGATATTTATGCGAGGGCTTTAAAATAGATTAGGTTGTTGCTACTTATCGAAACAACAAAACATGCTTCCAGGCCAAGATTGCGTTACCATAGCAACAAAAGCATACAAACAATGGCTATATAACTTTCATACTCATTACTTGCCGATTTCTTCCAATTGGTGATTTTTAATTTATATGTTGCGAAACCAAACCAAAGGCAAAAAAACTACTTAAAAATTGGTTTGTTATATCTAAAACTTCCTGAGTAGTAATATATGAGCAGATCTCCCTACCAAGTGTTTTTTTGTGGATTTGATCTTGGAATTTAGGCAATGGGTTACGACGTTGGATGAATTCGCCGAGTTTATATTGTATTTTACTTGAGGGGTATTTGAGTGGCATTTGAATGGCATTTAAGTGGCATTTGAGTTTTGATTATTTTTTTACTTAATTTCAACTTATAAATTTTGAATGTATGGCATTCAAGTTTTGATAATCTTGTACATAATTATATACATAACTTTAACTCATAGAGCATCTAGATTTGAATGTATGGCATTTAAGTTTTGATATTTTTTTGTAACTCGACTCATTATATCTACATTGAACAAATACAGTAATTAAAAATGAAACAATATGTGAATATATACATTTATTGTGCAATAAGTAGGGAAAATTTCATATAATATAGCTAGAGTCAGTAAATATTAAATAATACCAAACACTACAACTTGTAATGACAATCAATGCATAAGCTTTTACTAAAAACTATCTTGAAAACCTTCAAAACATGATCTCAAATGGAAAAAAAATGGATAAAGTTAGATATTCATCTATTCGTTTACATCTACAAAAAAGAGGTATTTGGTGAAATATTTTTTCGATTTATTCAATTTTCATTAATTTTTTACAAAAACAAATCATCCTCAAAATGGTTAAATTTCATCTAATTGTACAAATTTACAAAAAAACAGGGTATTTGGTAAAATATTCTTTCATTTCATTAAATGTTCATTATTTTTTTGCAAAAAAGAAATCACCCTTTAAATGGTTAAATTTTATCTGTTTGTATATCTTTACAAAAAACAGGGTATTTGGTAAAATATTTCCTTTATTCTATTCAATTTTCATTAATTTTTTCAATAATTGCTTAAGTATACATTATTCACTATTTTCTTATTCTAATTGTACAAATTTACAAAAAAAACAAGGTATTTGGTAAAATATTCTTTCATTTCATTAAATCTTCATTATTTTTTTTTGCAAAAAAGAAATCATCCTTTAAATGGTTAAATTTTATCTGTTTGTATATCTTTACAAAAAAAAACAGGCTACTTGGTAAAATATTTCCTTTATTCTATTCAATTTTCATTAATTTTTTCAATAAATGCTTAAATATAAATTATTCATTATTTTCTTATTATTAGGTGAGCAACCTATCATACAAAATTAGTTTCTTGAGTGAGGGTTTTATCCTGCATTTTCCTTTTGAATTTTTTCAAAAATTTACCATTTTTTTCAAAAACAATCATTTATATATACAATTTCCATTATTTTTTTAAACAGAACAATTCCTATCTCTGAGAGGTTGGAGATATTGGGGTAGAAAACTTAGACATGATGATGAGAAGGCTATGGATTTTCCCGTTTAAGAACAAACCATTTTCGATGGCAATTTCAATTCGGAAAACTAAAACAATGTAATTTGTTTTTCAAAATGCGATCATCAGAAAGCTTTTGTCATAATGAGGAGGAGGCTATGGATTTACCCATTCAAGAACAAACCATTTTCGATGGCGACTTCAATTCTAAAAACGAATTAGAACTGAAGCATGTGGTATTACGTAATAATTTTTTTAAACAAGAACAAACCATTTTTCATAGCAACTTTAATTCTAAAAACTAAATCAATGTAACTTTTTTTATTCTTTGTCTCCCATGAAATTGTTCAAAACGAATTAGAACTGAAGTATGTGGTATTACATGATAATTTTTTTAAAAAACACATCAAAATCGACAAATTACTCCTCTAGATAGTTCAAGTTTACAATATTTGAGAATTAATCACAATAGAAACATTAAGCCTACTTGATAAAAAAGAATTTGACTGTTAAATTTAACTAATTGATTCAATGTTATTATTTAGATCTTTTGAAAATAAACATTTCAATGAAAACCTCATATTTAGTCTTTGACACACTTGAAACCATTTTCCAGTAAATTTCACCAACAATATTTCAGAAATTTTTACTAGATATTTACAAGAAAAATGAGGTATTTTGGTAAAATATTCTTTTATTACATTCCTTTTTAATTTTTTATGTTTTAAAACAGGGTTTTATTACAAAGTTTTTTTGTTTTTCAACTTTTTAAAAAAATAATCATTATAATATATAGTTTTCGATATTTTTTTAAAAAAAATAAATATATATAGAGATTTTCACTTTATATTCTTTTATTCCATTCAATTTTCAATAATTTTTTGAGTGAGGATTTTATCCTACACCTTCCTTTTAAATTTTTTTATTTTTTTAAAAAATAATCATTGAAATATATAGTTTTCGATATTATTTTAAAAACAATGTATATATATATATATATAGAGTTTTTCACTTTATATTTACAAAACTTTGGTATTTGGGAAAATATTTTTTTATTTCATTCAATTTTCAATAATTTTTTGAGTGAGAATTTTATCCTACACAATCCTTTTAAATTTTTTATGTTTCAAAACAGAGCTTTATTACATTTTTTTGAACTTTTTAAAAAATGATCATTGAAATATATAGTTTTCGATATTTTTTGATTTTTTTGTACTTTTTAACTTTTTTAAAAACTGTCAAAAAGTCACCAAATTACCTCTCTAGATGAATAAAATTTACAAGTAAATAATTGTAATAGAAAATACCATATCTAGTTTTTACATTCATAAAACTGTTTTATAGTAAATTTTCTGTAATACAAACTACTATAGCTTACAATATCAATGGTTACAAAGCGCTTTTTCTTGAACAATATCTTCCTCGATAATCTTCTGGTATATTATTAGACCCAGGGAGGAACTCTTGTATTCCGTATTCTCTGTGATCCAATAATTGACTAAAATACAAAAGTTATTCATTATATAAATAAATTTTATCGAATTTAAATTTTACTCTTAGCTACATTAGATAGTTTACATTATATATAACAGGAAAATAACTCACTGAGTTACATCATTCAGCTCAATATTTCTTAGGGAAAGTTCTTTACTCTGTTTTCTTTTTACGATATAATGGACTAAAATAAAAAATGATGTATTAGTATAGTATGATTAAAATTAATGTAAAATAAATATAAACTTTTGTTATTTTTTCAACTTCTATGTAAAAGAAATACACTGATTACACACCAAAAAGTCCTTTTTTTCATTTGGATTCGGAATGTATAAATATAAATATATATATATATATAATTTTAAAAATGTTTTACAACAAACACTCATGAATAAGCCATTTATGTGATAAAACGTGTTATTTACGTGAAAAATTGAGCATTTTTGTAAAATAATTATAACCTTTTGTGATTTTTTTTTCAACTTCTAGCTAAAAAAATACATTGATTACACAAAAAAACCCTTTTTTTAATCCAAAATATATATAATTTAAAAATGTTTTACAAAAAATGTATATGAATTGATCATTTATGTGAAAAACTAAACATTTTTGTAAAATAATTATAACCTTTTGTTATTTTTTAAACTTTTATGTAAAAAAAATACACTGATTGCACAAAAAAGTCCTTTTTTTAATCCGAAATAGATATAATTTAAACATGTTTTACAAAAAATGTTTATGAATTGATCATTTATGTGAAAAACTAAACATTTTTGTAAAATAATTATAACCTTTTGTTATTTTTTAAACTTTTATGTAAAAAAATACACTGATTGCACAAAAAAATCCTTTTTTTAATCCGAAATAGATATAATTTAAAAATGTTTTACAAAAATGTTCACAAATTTATCATTTTAAGGGGTTTTCATTGTAAGAATACACAAAATTTTCACAAATCGACTTTTTAAAATTATGGTAAAAATTAATAAAACTTACCTATAGTGATATGAATCCCTTGAGTTATAGATTAGCTTCTCGAGAGTTTGTTCTCCACAGTCTTCTTTTTCAGCATCATCGAAGTGGTTGAGAAAATCCTCAGATTTTGGATTATCAGCCAGTTCCGAGGCTTGGACGAAGGCTTGATGAGCTGCGAGTACACTGATGTTGTAGAAAATTGAATTGTCTGCGTTTCGACTCAGACCCTTGAACAGAATAACTCCAAATCTTTCCGATGTCACAGCAGAAGCTATTTGATGAGGAATGCGCATATTTCCGATCAGTAATTCTTCATCTACAACACTTCTGTATTGAACTAGAAGAGTCTCTTCATTTCCATTCCATCGCCTGTCAGACTTTGTTATAACTTCAGGGTTTTGGAAACATATGACACTATCTGTTGGGAAATCCTGAAGATTAGCTACCTCGAAATAAGCATTGATTTGTCGCATACTTTTTTCTGGTAATACATCAAACACATTCTTACACCTCAAAGTAGTTCCTGTTTCTGTAGCAGCACGAAAAATTGCTTTTCCAGTCTTTTCAACACCCATGTAGATCAAAACCAGTGGTCTTATTTGCGAAGCTTCATTGACAAGTAATCCTGCTGCTAATGGAATAGCGCTCTTCACTCTAACTACCTTTCCATCTTTTTTATAGTTGTATATGATGGTGCAGTTCGTTTCATCATGGAGCTCAACGGTTAACACCTGCATAACTGTAGGTATTGGTAAATCTTCAACTTTGACTATGTTTTCAATGTTTCTTCTGGAAGCTGGAGATAGAGTACTTAACAGAGAGGCGCTTTTGATGATGAGAGTTGCCAGAGTATTCAGACTGGCGCTTTGAAAGGGAATCATAGTGCGTTGAAGAAGTACATTGTCATCAATCACCTTATCTTGTGAAGGTTTTGGTTCTTTATTCTTCAGTTGTTTTGTATTGACTTGTGTCGACATTCTAAAAGATAAAGTAAAAATCCATGTTATGATTTTTTGATTTCTTTTTCAAACCAATTTGAAGATATATATACATATATATATTTACTCAATATCATACCACTGTTAGTATCTAAATCGATAAAAATTAAATTTATACTCAATCAAGTTGACTTACCTCCAAACAGAAAAGTCCTTCTAGCAGTTGTAGTAGATGATGTTGTAGTAGATCTTGCTCCTTCAGTTGCTAATGTCGAAGTGACTGCTTTCTGTGTAAAATCAGTGCTTCTTATATAGCTGAAATCATGCCATTTATTATAAGGTTAAATTAATGAAACATTGTTTTTACGGAAGAACACCAATGCTTTCGCGGGAATAAATAATTTATTTTCACGCGAATACAAACCAATGCTTTCGCGGGAATAAACATTTTATTTTCACGCGAATGGAAACTGTTGCTTTCGCGGGAATGAATACTTTATTTTCACGCGAATACAAACCAATGCTTTCGCGGGAATAAACATTTAATTTTCACGCGAATGGAAACTGTTGCTTTCGCGGGAATGAATACTTTATTTTCACGCGAATACAAACCAATGCTTTCGCGGGAATAAACATTTTATTTTCACGCGAATGGAAACTGTTGCTTTCGCGGGAATGAATACTTTATTTTCACGCGAATACAAACCAATGCTTTCGCGGGAATAAACATTTAATTTTCACGCGAATGGAAACTGTTGCTTTCGCGGGAATGAATACTTTATTTTCACGCGAATACAAACCAATGCTTTCGCGGGAATAAACATTTAATTTTCACGTGAATGGAAACTTTTGCTTTCGCGGGAATGAATACTTTATTTTCACGCGGATACAAACCAATGTTTTCGCGGGAATAAACATTTTATTTTCACGCGAATGGAAACTGTTGCTTTCGCGGGAATGAATACTTTATTTTCACGCGAATACAAACCAATGCTTTCGCGGGAATAAATATTTAATTTTCACGCAAATGGAAACTGTTGCTTTCGCGGGAATGAATACTTTATTTTCACGCGAATACAAACCAATGCTTTCGCGGGAATAAACATTTGATTTTCACGCGAATGGAAACTGTTGCTTTCGCGGGAATGAATACTTTATTTTCACGCGAATACAAACCAATACTTTCGCGGGAATAAACATTTTATTTTCACGCGAATGGAAACTGTTGCTTTCGCGGGAATGAACACTTTATTTTCACGCGAATACAAACCAATGCTTTCGCGGGAATAAACATTTAATTTTCACGCGAATGGAAACTGTTGCTTTCGCGGGAATGAACACTTTATTTTCACACGAATACAAACCAATGCTTTCACGGGAATAAACATTTAATTTTCACGCGAATGGAAACTGTTGCTTTCGCGGGAATGAATAATTTATTTTCACGCGAATACAAACCAATGCTTTCGCGGGAATAAACATTTTATTTTCACGCGAATGGAAACTGTTGCTTTCGCGGGAATGAATACTTTATTTTCACGCGAATACAAACCAATGCTTTCGCGGGAATAAACATTTAATTTTCACGCGAATGGAAACTGTTGCTTTCGCGGGAATAAACATTTTTTTTTCAGGCGAATAAAAACCAATGCTTTCGCGGGAATAAATAATTTATTTTCACGCGAATGGAACCCGTTGCTTTCGCGGGAATAAACAATTTATTTTCACGCGAATACAAACCAATGCTTTCGCGGGAATAAAAGATTTATTTTCACACATTCACCTATATAAGAGACAACGGTTTCAGACAGAAAGCATCCAGTTCAACAACAGTGAGCAAAGGAGCAACATCTATCTACTACATCTTCCATTGCAACTACTAACAGTTCTCTCTTCATAAAGGTAAAACTTAAATTCAAATATTTCCGCTAGCTAACACAACTATCTGAAGGCTTTATGACATATCTATCTTTAAATTGGTTATAAAGAATTGAACCAATTTTTTTCTGTTTTTTCAGAATGAATACTCAAGTCGTAGAAAGTCAACCATTGTATCTAAAGTCGGAATCTCAGCCTGATGAAAAAATAAGAATTAATAAAAAATACTATTTAACACCTGTTGAACACCTTTAATTATTTTAGTTATCTAATTATCGCTTGTATTTTAGAACAATGCAACAACAAATCCAATCTACTTCAAGGACTTCCTTCCAGAAATGTATCATAACAGGGGCGTTTCCAGGATTTGGTCAAAGGGTGGGCTCAAGTTGGTGAAGTTGGCGGTTGTTGGCTTACGCTCACGAGGCGCCGCAGGCGCCGAGCGCACGCCAGCGGCGTGCACAAAACAACTGGGGGGTTTGGGGGGGCGCTGTAAGCCCCCCCAACGGGGTCCGGGGCGGAGCCCGGGCCGCCAACGCATTTGCAGCATTTCAGATAACAGTAAACTGACATTTTGGATTCAATACTCAATGAAACCAACTTGCACAGTCAGTGAAGAGGTCACCATGTTGCTCATATCACAATAATCCATAATCATTTAAGAAGGTTACCACAACAGTACAGCGAAAGCTAATGAGCTTGTTAGAATGGCAATAACACTCCGATTGAAAATGAGATGCCATGAATGTCTCCAATTTATATAATATGAATTAACATCTTGTGTTCAAGTTTCAGTATAAAAAAAGTGTTATTCAGTAATTAACAAACTAATAACTTGTACATTGATTACGCAATATAACCATAAAAGTGAAAGAGTAATCTTCTAAACAGGACGTAAAGACGGCAAAGAAAATGAGGCCGACATAAGTTGCAGTTGAACATGGACATTCAATACTAATTTATCTATTATCAATTAGTGACCAGAAAGCGGAGATTTTCAAAACTGTATGTTTTTCAGTTCGGTTGATCATAGTTTAAATTACACCCTGCATTCTATTAATTAGGTGACCAATATTAACATTGATGATTAGAGACAGAAGTATATCAAAGTTACAAGCAAACTTTGATAGATTTACCAACAGCCTTAATCAACTACACGGACAAGAAAATAACTACTAAGATTGTTGGTAAAGCTTCAAATTATGATACAAAATATGCAGTTTGAATGTCGAAGGATGCTACTTAATCATTTTATTATATCTGGAAATTGATACAGCGTTAGGATACATATTTTAGAAAAACTAAGTAAATCGATTTCATTTTACTATTTATGATTAGTGATATTATTTATTATTGTAATGGATATAATGAACAATAATAATGTAAATAGTCACCACAACACCGCAGTTTTAAACGCTAATAAGTAAATAAATGGTAACAAGCATGTAAAAATAATAATGGCAATAAATAATTAACGATAAAAACAACCGCAAAAAATAATAAAAATAATAGTATTTGTAGTAATAATTATTAATAACTTGTAACACTTGTCATCATTTGCTATTTTTTTTTATTCATAAATAATAATAAATATTGATAATTAATAATAGTATGATGATAGTATTAATAAAAAATTATGATCAATAATTAATAACTAATAATAATTATTAATAATAAACAATAATAATACTGTTAAAAATACTACAGACTACTGTAACTTACTTCTACACTATCACTCAAAGATTAATTGTTTTTCTGTTAGTAGTCTGAGGAATAGTCAGTCACACTTGCAGAGAGTGAGGGAGAGCGTTGCTTGTGTGTGTGATGGATGAGTTATATTTAATAATAATAATAATAAATAATAAGTAGTGGTAGCAGTGTAGTAGTAGTAGTACGTACTAGTAGTATAGCCATTATAATTATTATTTTCTACTTCTAGTGACTTTGTTTGTTGGATTTTCAACACTATACTTATTTTAAGATGATATATTAAAATTCCATGTGGTCAGGTGAGCTGGGATTGTATTATTAATTGAAGTATTTTCCCAGCTTAGGTTGATTACAGTAGTCTAACTTTCTTTTAGGAGGAAGGCCATTCAATTTTTCCACAGGCCTGTTACTGGGGGAGAGAAAAAGCCTGAGGTTTTAGTTTTATCAATTAAAGTGGGCCTTCTTGTACCTACTCTTTTCATTATGCATAACCAGATGATAAAAACAAGTCTAAATAATATGTTTAACCTTGACTTAGAAAATGAGTTTTAATTTTGTGATGCTTGAAGACGCTGGACAAAGTTCTCACTTCAATTGAGAACTTAGGTAACAACTAAGAGCAAACAACTTCAATTTTTTTTTGTTAAGGCCAAAGGGTGGTCGCACGACCTGTGCGACAATAGCTGGAAACGCCCCTGCATAACTATGTGATAAATAATGATGTTGTTGAAGAAAAAGCTGTAGAACGTTTGACATTTCAAGTTATAATATTCTGTATAACTCAACACATGATGAGTATGGGGATGTGTTGTAAGAAACGTGATATATCTACAGAACGTTTTGATGACATTATAAAAAACGGTTTCGAAATCGTTTTGTCAATGGTGGAAGTCGTTAATATTAATAATTTTTTAAAAGAAATTGAAAGAAGTGCTTGGAATCAAATAGTTTTCAAAAAATTATACAACATGACGTGGAGCAAAAAAACTTTTTATAAATTCAGAAAGCATATTTATAGTTATGTCCAAATAGATAAAGCTCTATCCTCTTCTGTAGGTATTTTAGAACTAATGTTAGAAGCGTTTCATACATATTTATGAAAAATTTTTAGTTTTTTTTTTTTTTATTTTACAATATTTTGTTCAAACTATTATATTTTATTTCTTACCAATTGAGATGTTAAAAGCAGTATGATATTAAGTAAATACATATATATATATATATATATATTTGAATACATCCTTTGTTGTCTGTCTCCACATCCCAATAGTTTAATAAGCACATTCTCAATCTACCATAACTCTATGATCTTAACTGCTTTTGGCATAAATACATATATATATATATATAAGACACTCTAAGTAATAAATACACTCTTAGCCACTCATGCAAATATTACCCTTTTATTTTTAGAATGTTATGGATGCTCTTTCTGAAGAGCTCCTTAGCACAGATCCATATCCAACAGAAAATAAAATGAAAAACGGCAAAACAACTCCTAAGAGAAGGAAAACTGCTCCAAAAAAGCGAATAGTAAGGAAACGAAAACAAATAGTGAGAAAACAAACTACTTCCGTTGATAAGCAAACAATGGAGAGTGCAGCTATAACTCATTTAACAGTTGAATGTCTCAACGAAAGGAGAGCTAGGGAATTAGAAAAGTCTAAAGGTTCTCAAGTGATTGACTCACCAAAAGTTCCGATTTGCAAAACATTTGAAGATCTTCCTATCCCAAGCATTATGCGAGTGACTGGTGTGATACATCCATCAAGTAAGGAGAAGTGTAGATATTCTCAAGTACACTACCATGATCCTTCAGATATAAATGAACTCGAACCTAAAATACTCCTCTGTCCAGTTGAAATAGCTAAAAACTTCAACTGTGATAATTACCCCCCTCCGTTTAACGTTATATATTTGGGTAGAAAGGGAAAACCAAAAAATAAAAGCGTTCTTTGGTATGATGTCAGACGTGTTACCAGACATCCTCTAAGCAAAAAGAAAGCTGAAGAGGAATCACTATATTTTAGTACATTGACTAAAGGTCAGCTCAAACGCTTCTTGAACATCAACACCCTCAATAGTTTTCAACCCGGCGCTATTTTTCCATACCAAGATGTTGTTGATAGATTCGTTCCTCATCGATTTAAAGGAGGGCAGTCGAATGTAATTTGTATCCGTTATAGCATTGAAAAATGTGGAGAAACGCTGTTGAAGACGCTTGCCATACCAGACAAATATGCTTCAGAAGCTGACAAATATACTCCAGGTGTGATGATCTACAGAGGAAAAACAACCCACGGAAAATTTAAGACAGAATACGATCTTTCATTTTGCTCTCCATACTGTCTCGGTCGAATGTATTGGAAACAATATTGTGATCAAGCAAAGCACAACAAAACAATATTAGAAATTGATGATGATGATGAACTTGAAGATTTTCTACGTGGAGACTTTGATGATTTTGAGACAGGATATGTTGCTGAAAAAAAATGATGAGTGTTTTAGCGATGGATAGTCTCTAATTCAAAAAACAAGTTGGACAATGTGACTTGGTGAGCTATTTCCCTTTTCTATATAATGTAAACTATCCAATGTAACTAAAGCTATAATTCAATTTCATGTAATTATTTTAAATTTTTGTTTAATCATTCTATACTAATACATAACTTTTTATTTTAGTTCATTACGAATTCAAAAGCACATAAAACAGAAGTCTCCCTTCTTAAGATATAACATCACTACATCAAAGACATCATTGTAAAAAAAGACTATGTATTAATTGTTATTACTTAGTATTTACTGACTCTAGCTTTATTATATGGAGAGATTTTCCCTACTTATTACACAATAAATGTATATATTCACATATTGTTTCATTTTTAATCACTGTATTTATTCAATGTAGATATATCTCCTCTCTCTCAAGATATCATATGAGTCGGAATTACAGAAAATTATCAAACCTTAAATGCCTTACATTCAAAATCTAGATACCCTATGAGTTATAATTATCATAGCCTAAATGCCATACATTCAAAATTTAGATACCATATAAGTTGAAATTAAGTAAAAAAATAATCAAAACTCAAATGCCACTTAAATGCCATTCAAATGCCACTCAAATACCCCTCAAGTAAAATACAATATAAACTCGGCGAATTCATCCAACGTCGTAACCCATTGCCTAAACTCCAAGATCAAATCCACAAAAAAACACTTGGTAGGGAGATCTGCTCATATATTACTACTTTCCTGCAATCCAATAGCATGTCTTTTAAACTTCACTGAATACTGATTATATATTTTTTTTAAAGCATTCAAAGCTATCCGGTTTATAAACCACCAAGAGTAGTGGTGGTGGAGGTGGCGCTATTGGTAGCAGTAGCAGCAGCATTAGCATTAGAATTAGCAGCAGAAATAGCATTAGCAGTAGCATTTGCATTGTCAGTAGCATTTGCATTGACATCGGCATTGGCAGCGTCAGCAGGAAACAAAAAGTCGAAAAAGGAGAGTGAGTCAGATTAAGACTAACAAAGGTTTAATAACGAACGAGAGATAGTAGGAGACTGACAGTAATAAAACACAAAAACTTAAGAATTGTATAATGTTTTATTTGTACTTCCTCTGGTTGTGGTGGAATGTAGTGATGAGTTAAGTGGCACCTGAAGAAAATGGGGCGGACTAAAATATTCAAATCAAAGAAATGTACGTTCTTTTGTTTATTCTATTAACAACACTTAATGACAATTGGAAAAACTCTTCATCACACTGCAAAAGTAAACGTTTTAAGCAAACATATGTAGCAAAATTGTTGGGTATGTTTGTAAAAGAAAAAAAGATGTAACACAATAGAAAATTTTGAAAATATGACAGGAACCTAAAGCAGATCTAGTACCAGTAGTGGGTACACTGAAGCTAAAACAGACTATATATACGTAAAGTGGTGGATTATGGCAGACACAAACTTTATATTGGATTTTGACATAAACCAAGAAATCGTCTACTGGATTAAACAACATGCTTTCAATTAACTAACAGTTTGTTTAAGCTATCAGTGGTATTGACGATGACCAAAATTACAAAACAGCAAAAACTGAACAGATATTTTTATTTGTCCATTTCAACTGACTGCGATTGAAAATTAGATATTAATTAGCTTTTCAAAATCATTTTTTAAAATCCCAATTACAGCATCCTTCACCAAATTCCAATCATCAAATTATCTATTTAGTCCACACATTCTCTAGTAGTTATGTGCTTCAAGTTTTTATCTTCAACAGACACAAAATAACCTTCATTTCCTTGATCTATGACACTTAACAGCTGACAAATTCCAGAAGTTTTGTTGTAGTTAGCAGACAGACAATCTTCATGTCTAGTACAGAGATGTACACATCTGTTTAGACTCTCTACACTCTCTCCATAGAAGTTGTCCTTGTTAAGTACAGCTCCAGATATCACACAGAAGGTCTTGTATGTTTGTAGATGTGTTTGCTGACTTGGTAACAATGCCAGCTCTCCATCTGAAATATTTATCCGCGAGTAACAAGTTTTTGGATTGGTCAAATGGAGATAACACTGAATTTTATTTTTTAATGTTCTTAAAAAACTTTCCATTGATGAAAAACCATTTTCAGTGGTTTTTGTTTAATAATATAATAATAAAATAATCCACTTTGCCACTCAAAACTAATTAACAGCTTCATAACTATGACAAGACATTGAAAAACTCACCGTTACAATCAAAAGCCTCATAATGCATAGTATCAGTTCCTTGCTGAGATAATGTATCCCGTGAGACAATATTTCCTTCGTCTCTACATCGTAGTTGTTTTATCTCATTTTCTGTCATGGTGTAATTCCACATGTTTACCCAGGCAATCTTTCCAAATGCAGCCTGACTTATATCCAAATTACCAACTACAACATCAAATAGTTCATTTCTATTCCATTTAAATTGTCGCTTGCTGAGTATTTAGCTCATTACTTTGTTACTGCTGTGATAAAGTTTCACTTATTGTTAGGTGCCCATCACTTTATTATTTCAAACAATCTATCATTTATTCTTTTTGCAGTTAGTGAGTTGGCAGCTCTGCCTAAAAAACATACCTTCCCGATTATTGAAGTTCAGCTAACATATGTTGTGGATTCTAATGTTCACTAAGTCTGTGCACACACTGTACCACATTCTGGCATCCTTGTACTAGCCATTAGATGACCAGAATGACCAAAAGCTGTCATACCGAAATGACCGAACTCATGTATAAAGCTGTATTGACCCTGCATGGAGCAGTACCGACCCTGTATGGAGCAATACCGACCTTAGCAAGCTGGCAGGAAGTGAGTCACTATAGACTATGGAACAGAAAGTGGCCTGAGAGAAGCAGAGAGCCACACACTGGAGATAACCACCCCTAAACCTAAGGAAAGATAGAGTACAGAGGATAGAAAGGCTGAGGACTAATGGCAGGAAGCAGATATGATTGTGATTGGTGCACTAGCATATAACTCCACCTACCACTACAGGACATCATTTACCTTTAGCCCCATATGTCTAACCTCATACATTGTCTCTTTACATATCTGTATTCATTTGTTCATTGTGTAATCTTGTTATGTGATTAGATAAAGTGCCTAATCACTTCCTGTGAATTGCCTACAAAAGGCAGAAATTTTGCTCTAAGTAGTCAGTTGTAATGTGCCTTTTACTAGTTGTTTTATTCCGGATGAATAAATGCATAGATACTCAACAGCACTGAGTTATGCGTCTGAGCTGAGGGCTCTTTACTGGTTGTAGAGTTGGGATACTCTATCACACATCTGTTTGGTACACCACTGACCCTGTTGTTGTAACAGGTTAAACTAACAACTGGTAGCAGCTCGCTATCAAACTTAGCTAGTGGGTTTCTGCCCCCAAAATTCACTACATTGGTGGTAGCAGTGGGATCCATTGAACGCCTTACTCAGCTACGTTTACCCTGGCTTTGCACTAAGCAGAATCAGCATCCCGATCCCGTGTTTACGGTACAGGACAAAAAAAACGAACACTCCTGCAAAAGTGGTTGACTCTTTTCCGACTGCAGCAGTGCTCCCTGCCAAGTGAGCGACATAGATTTGCAAATAGGCGTTGACTAGCTTCCGCCTGCAACTGTTTGCCACAACAATCGACGCTGGGTCTAAACTCCGTCTTACGAAACTACACAGACATTATTTTCGAGCATCACTAAGCAATTTCTGGACAGACCGACCCTGCATACCATTGGTATCGACCTTGCATACCATTGGTGCCGACCCTGCATCAGTCCATACCGACCCTGCACAGTCTATACCGGCCCTGTATAGCATCTATACTGGCCCTGCACTGGTCAATAGCGGCCCTGCATCAGTTACCACCGATCCTGCGTTCGCTAAGACCGGCTCAGCAACCTGTTTTAACAGCCCCACTTGTAGACTTTAGAGTTGATCGTTCCTCTAGTCATAGCAACGGTGGCCAACAGAGCTCGTAGTGCAGGCAGAGTCACTGCTGTCAAGCCTGAGTTAACTGCTATGGATTGTTTGACAGAAGCCTTAGGCGACCAACTAATGCTAACGCTCATCCAACTTTCAAGGCGCCCAGATACGAAGGTGAAGGTGATGTGGAGTACTTCATTGCACGCTTTGTCGAGATGGCCAAGGCAAAGCGTCCACACCTACAAGGGATATTCACCGCATTGAGAGCACGCTTTGGTGTTACCCCTAAAGAAGCTATGTCAAAGTTGACTAGTCTTTGCAGGTCTTACAAGACCTCCCTACTGGAGCATGCAAATAAGGTGGAGAGTTTGATTTGTCTGGCGTACAAAGACCTCCCACCTAGAGCAGTGCAACGCATGATGCTTGACACATTTAGTTCCTCTATAGGAGATGCATACCTGCAGAGGCATCTACTGACTATTCAGCCAGTAGACCTTGCATATGCGGTGAAAGCAGGCAATGAGTACCTGCAGATCAAGACCGCCCATGATGAGCGCCCTACTCATGTGCAAGCAGTAGGGGACGAGACGGAAGATGATGACGAGTATGGAGGCGTTGTTCCTCCGCTACCGTCTACTCCGCCCCCCTAACTCTCCTGTTCAATGAGTCAGTGTGCCACCCAGCACTGAACAGGACCGCCTCCATTTAGTAATGGAGACCTTGCAAACCGTAACGCAGGAGATGAAGTTGTTGAGAAAGGACAACTCCCCAGCTACCACTCCACCACTGGAAACCACGCCCACATTGCGCTGTTGAGGCTGTGGTGGAGTTGGAAATGTACAGAGAGCATGTACACAGAAGTTTTGGCAAGCTAGAGCTAACCAACCACCAAAAAAAGGAAACGCTTACCAGCCGACGTAGAGCATCTAGCATCTAGCTGCAATAAGGCCAGCCGTACACCCCCCAAGCGAGATCAGCAGGTGGACTACACCCCTGCAAGTAAGCCGCCAAGAGCACAGGCAACGGAGATTGCCAGTAGCAGCCTGAAGCGTCCATACCAAACAAGCTATTTCTTGTCTGGCATGATGGACACACGTCTAATGTACCTCCTGGTAGATACAGCATGCGCAACCAATTTGTTGTCATGGCATGTGTACCGTAGACTACCTCAGTGGGTTTGGGATACCCTCCAGGACAGCGAACCTCACGGTCTGATGGCAGACGGTTCAAAAATCTTGTTCTATGGTACTGTGCAAGTATCTCTACAGCTTCATGAACTCCAGACTGAGGTGAATATGGTCATCAGTGACATTCATGAGGACGCCATTGAAGGAATGCCATTCCTCACCAGCCACGAGTGTATGATGCAATTCATAGACTCCACCATCATAATTGATGGCCATGAATTACCCTGCACTGATAAGCATGGGAGGTGGCTTAGAGACAGTGTCAGGCTGCTGGATGTTAATCCAGTGAAACGGAGTAATTTGCTATACAGCAATGCACTGTTACCCCTAGGTAGGGACGGATTTCTCCCTGCCACAGCCATCTTATCAGAATAAGCTGCCAAGAGACCAGCTCATACTCTGAAGAGAGGGGAGATGTACTTCTTCAGAAAGTTTCAACCAGATTCAGCAAAAATTATAGAAATTATAGAGGAAAAAGCAAAAATTATCTCTACACGCCTGTTAGCTACACCCCTTGCAGTCAAGGGAATGCCCAACAGCCAGGAGCAGTGGAGAAAGTCCTCCAATCAACAGGAAGCATCTACAGACTGTAAAAGATGCTATTATAAGCAGTCAACAAAGGAGAGAGAAGAAAGCATCTATGAGACGGTACTGGGAAAGTTGGGGAAAAACTTTCAAATGGCTGTATCTGCCAAACCACTCACATCAGAACGGTCATGTTTGGTGACAGAGGAACCCCCACGGGCCCTCTCTCCTTACACCTGTAAGCACCCACTGTGCAGCCAATTGGACAGCCGACAGCAGGCAACAAAGATTGCCCCTAATACCCCCACTGCAGCTCTACTTCCTGTGACTACAGGTAGGATGAGTCAGAAATCTGAGAGACCATGTAGCAGAGGAGAAACGCACATTCTTTCACACAGCAGTGACCAGTGCACACAACCTATTGACCAGCCACTCATTACTGATAAAATGGCCGCCCTCTTGGATCTAGAGGAAGACGATGTGCATGTTTTGCTGGAAACTGGATTAGCTGAGTACCAGCCCTTTGCAGGAGTGAATGAGGAAGACCTGTTGGCAATGCCAACAGCAGACCTGATGAGGAGATCCACGAAACCTGCTCCTGCTCCTGCCAAGGAAGTTTTGCCAGAAGCAGAAATTGGTGAATTATCTGATTCAAAAATGGCTGCATGGATATTCAAGCATATTAGTAGCTCTGATCCCCTGGTATTGTGCAATGGTAGTCCCTCAAAGCCCCAAACCCAAGAGCATCTACCAGGTAGTTCTGGTAGATGAATTCCCCCGCTGACTTTCGACTCCGCTAGTAACCTCAATCTGGCAGCAGGATTGAAATCTCACAAAAAATAAACAAATTGTGAAACTTTGTAACTTTATGCTGGCCTGGCAGTACAGTATACTGACCCAACAGCACTCTATGCCAGCCCGGGGTCACCCTATACCTGCCCGGGTTTGCCCTGCAACTAGCAGAAAGTTGCAAAAATTGGCCGAAGGCGATAGCCACTATTCGCGGCCCCTTCAAAGTAAAAAGAACAATGCCACTGCTTCCACAGCAAGCACCCCTCACACAGACATTGCGGAGCAGACCCCTGTGTTGTCGGCACCTTCCACCCCAACCCTGGGCCAAGGAAGAAGTCTTGCAGGTGAGCCAGAACAAAAGAAAGAATACCAAAAGCACCGGTAGAAAGGCCTGCTGAGGTGCCACCCCCACAGTCCAGCCCCCAACTTCCCCCTGCTAATCCTTACAAGGACGTTGGGTCTCTAGTAGACGTCAAGCCGAAGTTGGTTGTGCGGTTAGTAAAGACCACTCCTCCGTCAATACTAGAGGAAGGAGAGCTCATAGAAAACCATCTTACCTTAGAGGATGAACCCACTACCTCCTGGACTCCAGAAGGGAAGAGGAATGCAGCTCGATGGGGTATGTTACCCTGGATAACTGCGGCCACTGAAGAGCGCATTGACATGTTGATGCGGGAGGCATTCGGTGCTACCTGCCCGAAGTGTAAATTCGATGCCAGGAATACTAGACAGATAATGGTACACGTAGGGCAGCATTACCTGAGGCATTACTACCGCTGCCGCTGCGGGAGCGAAAGCAGGAATGGTATTTATTCACATCATACAAAGTTCGACGTGCCTGGAGACCCCTTACACCATATGAAGACGGGCATAGTTTATACCATGGACAGAGCCAGCTATAACCGCTTCTGTCAATTCGTACGATGGAGCAGCCCTGCCAAATTTCGCAGGTGCCAGCCAACTCAGAGTGGCCATCGCCCAGCTTCACCACAGACGCCTGCCAAACGGAAGCGCTCCCCCGAGCACAGCTTGGCTGAGGCAGTAGCCTCAGCGTCACCACCAGTGACTACACCACTGATGGCCTTCAAACAGTACAAGATACCAAAGTTAGTAAGCCAGGGTGCTAGCAGTATGCCACCCCCTCCTGAACATCAGGACGAGACAGTGGACATAGAAGAGACAAAGAATGAGTCAGTTGTACCGACAGTACCCCGACCAACCCTACAGTTTATGCAGCATAACAACTGCTTAGCAGAAGCCATAGAGAACTATATAGCCACTCCTGAGCAATCCTTACAAGAGCTACGGCGATTAATCGTCAGCCAGCTGCTATCCGAGGAAGATGTTACCCTCGCTTAGACTGAGGCTCGAGCAGTCATCCAGGAGATGACGCGGCTAAGAGACAAAGCTAACAACCTGCGTGGGGATCTCTTTCAAGAGGCAGTAATTACCTTGTGTATGTGTGCATTTGCTAGTATACATATTTTTCTCTGTGCAGGTATAGTCTCTGTAGACCTGTTGTATCTTTTCTCTGTAAATGCATGATTTTACAGAAATTATAAATATATTTTATCCTGAGTACAGGAGTTACTCGCCTTTTATTTATTCTCTTGTTTAATGTGGTTTATCAAAGGCCAAATAATGTCTTTCATGAAGAGAGGTGTGTTGTGGATTCTAATGTTCTCTAAGTCTGCGCACACACTGTACTACATTCTGGCATCCTTGTACTAGCCATTAGATGACCAGAATGACCAAAAGCTGTCATACCGAAATGACCGAACTCATGTATAAAGCTGTATTGACCCTGCATGGAGCAGTACCGACCCTGTATGGAGCAATACCGACCTTAGCAAGCTGGCAGGAAGTGAGTCACTATAGACTATGGAACAGAAAGTAGCCTAAGAGAAGCAGAGAGCCATCTACCAGAGATCACCACTTCCTAAACCTAAGGAAAGGCAGGGTACAGAGGCTAGAAAGGCTGAGGACTAATGGCAGGAAGCATATATGATTGTGATTGGTGCACTAGCATATAACTCCACCTATCACTACAGGCGCCATTTACCTTTAACCCATATACCTTACCTTATTCGTTATCTATTTATATATCTGTATTTATTCGTTCATTGTGTAATCTTGTTATGTGATTAGATAAAGTGCCTAATCACCTCCTGTGAATTGCCTATAAAAGGCAGAACTTTGCTCTAAGTAGTCAGTAGTAATGTGCCTTTACTAACTCGTTTTATTCTGGATGAATAAATGCATAGATACTCAACAACACTGAGTTATGCGTCTGAGCCAAAGGCTCCTTACTGATTGTAGAGTTGGAGATACTCTATCACACATCTGTTCGGCACATCACCGACCTGTTGTTGTTGTAACAGGTTAACTAACAACTGGTGGCAGATCGCTACCATCCCTAGCTAGTGGGTTTCAGCTCCCAAAATCCACTACACATATGACAACAGCTTGTCTCATGCAAATTACTTTTTGTAAATTTCTCAGTTTTTTTAGCACTACCCTGATAAAAATGGTTGATAGAACAGCCATATAGAGTGGCTCATAAGTTAATACTTCTAACTTGAATTGTTTGTAAGTTAACTGGCTTAAAAATAACATAAACGCAAAATTCTGGTTCTCATCAAATTTTAACACGTTTGATTATAAACAAATGTTGTGTTTGAAGAATGTACCAGTTGTTTATCAGAAAAGCTGCATTGCGCTTTTTATAGTAGTCACTTGTTTTTTGTTCTGAATCATTAGAAAACAAACTTATGCTCAGATATTTTTATAGAAACCCTATTTAAATTTTGTTCCTATAGCTAACTCATTGGTAAATAACAGCATAGTAGGATTATTATCTATTAATTTGAGTCTCATTACTATCTACTTAAAGTCAAGATATCACCACTTTCATTGATTTATAGTTTCTTACAAAATGAATCCTGCTCTTGCATGAGAATCAGTGCACCACCAGCAGGCATGGTGTATGAGCCAACAGAAACACTTGATAACAGCTCCATCTCTCCTGTGGTGATGTCCACTGCATACCACTAAAATGCAGATGTAACTTCTTGTTCAGCATTAGGCGAATATCATACTTCACATACCTTACATTGTATCAAGTTGCACAGCATATTTTGCTCGGTCATTCTGTTAATAACAAAACAGTAACAAGGTCAGAGGTGACATCCCAAAAAAGTGACAGAAGACTTCTGTTCGATGCATCTGTTGTGTATAGGAAAAGAGTAAAGGGTACGCCCTGCTAGGGTAAGAGAAAAAGATTGTATTCTCTTAAAAATCCAGAGGAGGAAAGAATAAGGGAATTGTAACAAGTTTGGGGTGGCCTTAAGGGCAGACAACACAAGTTTTGTAATTTTCTCTTGATAGATTTTTTTCTTATGACTCCAGTTACAAGTTTTGACTCATTTAAATATGGATATAGCTCTTTGAAAAAGGCGTAAGGTTTTGGGTCAGCTTGTAGAAGGCGGAGCAACAGTGTTTGGGTAAAAAGGTAAGGGAAGTGGAAGGATGCAGTCTTGGAAGAGAAGGATAACAAATCCATCAGAGTGGCATGTACTCAATGCGTTATTGTCTTTATACTTACTTTAAAGCTATCACCACCTCTCCAGGTAAAACAATGTTTGTGCCACCTGATCAGCAAGTGAAGAACATCTGCCGTTCCTAATCCAAGAGCCACCGATGTTCCGCCAATAGTGACAACATTACTACTGCCAAATTCCAAAAGGTACTCATTGCCAGAACCTGAAACATGGCAAAAATATAAACAATTCTTTCAATTAACACCATCATTCTTCGATCACCACTTTCTATTGTACTTCATGTCTAGCATTGTATACTTGCTAGAACAACTCAGTGTTCAACTATAATTGCAGAGAATTTTGGGGTGTTCTCAAGCCATAGCAACTGTGTAATGGTGAGAAGGTTGCACTACACAGTGGGAAATGAGTGACATAAGAATTAATAACAAAGATTTGCTCCATGGTGAATGATAAGCTGTTTTATACAACATTACCTAGGGCTCTACCTGGACTCAACCTTCACTCGACCTTAACTTGACATAAACTCCACCTTTATTTGATAATGACTTCACTTTGACTTGAACTCAATTTACACCAATCAACTATCAGATACAACCCTGGGTACTTGACAGGTAGGCTAGTATATGGTAAAAGTCAATATCTATATATAAAAACATGAAAAACATCTATCTGTACTATCCATATTTCCCTGATTCCAATACTCTGAGAGAGGGAAAATTTGCTTCATAAACAGTCTGTTGGACTGCTTAGGTACAACGTCAGGGTTTGGATTAGCCATTCGTGCTCAAACTGGAAATATTTGTAAATTTAGCAATCTTTTACCGATCAATATGAAACTACTCTCCTCAATGACAGAATTGCGATTGGGTTTTTCAAAAACAAAACTTTGGATTTTATAACAATTTCTGCTCTATCGGCTGTTGGAGTTGACCAAAATGCTACAACTGTCTCTTCGCACAATGACATTGTAATATGGCTATTTTGTTTGACCAAATGTCTACAGTTTGTATTTTACAAAACTTCACGACTCGCTTTCAATCTGCAATGACCGTTTTATCAAAATTCCATCGTTATCTTATTGTAGTAGATTCTGGCGTGGTACCATGGAATCGCACTAAGCTCAAGTACTCTTCCTCTCTCCAGAGGGGACACCGCCAGTGTGGCCGGTGCCACTTGTTCCAAACAACTCTAGCAACTAGGAAGGGGAGCCTGTGGCTCAGACCAACTAGTCAGCTTGCTCTGGTATGAATACATGTATTGTATCGATACTGCTCTAAGGAGGTAATCCTGAAAAATTAAAACTTGTCGAAGTGCCTGTTATGCTAATATTATTTTCACATTAGTGGCTATGTGTGTGATTTTGGTATCACGGGGTATCAACTAATTTTTAGCAATTACATGAGTACTGCTTTTAAGCAGGGCTTAGCCAGCTTAGTTAGATAGCAATAGCCAGAGCTTTGCCTGTGAGTTTCAAGTAGAAATGACTTTGGAAAATAAAGTCAGTTGATCTATTTGTTCCGTGTTTGAAACATCCATTTTGAATTAGTACTACTCCAGCTACTCATGTATAGTTATATCTAATTCAGCCCGCAACAATGGCGTTGCAGATGGCTGATAAAAGAGAGCCGTGTCAAAAGCACAAACTGATCACCAGTTGTTAGCTAGATAAGCACAGCCTCTAGGCCTCAGGATGATGCAAGTAACTGATCAAAAACAGTTGTACCAGTTACACACTTCAATCACTAAGCAGTAGCTGAATAAGGGCAGCCTGTTAGGTGAATGAGGTAACCGATGAAACACAGGCATGTCACAGCTTTGGTGAAAGTCTGAGCACCTGAAAGTTGGCTGAGTGCTGGTAGCTGAGAGGCCTAGCCACACACAACTCACGTTGTACCAACATAGTTTAAACTAACTTACGTGGACAATAGAGCAAACAAACAATTGGAGAGTTGTCCCCTCAATTCTCTAAAAATCTAGTTTCCTTCAATTTTGGGATTTTATTGAAACAAGTTTAAGACAAACGTTACTGGAGAGAACTATGCAGAACAAAGTTGAAGTTCCTGTCAATGCCACCCCATTGCTGATAGAAAAAAAAATGTTGCTCCCCACTTGCCAATCACCTCATCCTACCTATGGCTGCAAAACTGAACTGGAAACATACATAAGAAGTTTTGACAGGGTTGTCTGGCTCAACCAATGGCGAAGAGAATAGAAGAGATAGTCTTCCACTGATGGAGAACTTTAGTGGCAGAAGTCAAGACCAGGTTAGATGAATGTGAGACTCAGAAAGCAATCGTGCACCGATTGAGGGCTAGATACAACTCTCAGAGATATAGCTAGCAAACTGCTATTCCAAGTGACATGGAAAAAAGTACAGATGTGAATCGGTTCATCGACCATTTTCAGAAGCTATGGCCTAGAGCACTGCCCAAGCTTATAAAAAAAGCAGCTTCTACAACAAACGGTCAAACAAGTGGTGCAAGCTCTGTCCACCGACCTTGAAAGAGTAAAGTCAGTGGCGGGATTAACAACAAATGCTTCAACACAACCTGTATAAAGCCGTTGATACCCTTTAAAAATATTATGGAGCAATGCTTGAACCATGCACGATTAAGGGTGTAGAAGCCTCCAAACTATGGCTCCTGGGTTCCGAGGCTATACCTAGCCTTTGGTTGACGTATCTGGTGATCCAAAAAAAGGTACTTCTGGCTCCAGGGTTACTGTAGGCTCTTAGATAAATTTGAAGATCCTCCGCTAAGGTGGCCATCTTGTGTCAGCCCAGTATCACCATACCAGGTTGGCCAGGGGTCACTACTAGCCATGCAGGAGTCAAGACCGGCCCTGCAAGCTGTGCCACCAGCAAAGCAAGTTATTCTACCAGCACAGCACCTTTAAAAGGGCTGCGAGTAGACTTCTAACTCATCTTTGATCGGTGTCTGATAGCAAACAAATAGTTTACTAATGACATGCACAAAAATCTACCACAATACAATACAAACTTCTCGTTAAATAATTTATATTTACTATGCTTTTTTCTTTTTCTTTGACAGTTTCTATTATGGTAATTGACAAATAAATAACGCAAAGAAAAAAAGCATTTTCTTAATCACGCCTTTTAAAAAAATTCACGCTCAACGATAATAATTTTTTTTCAAGTAATAATAGTTTTCATTAACCTTTTCATGATTTGTACACAATCCAAAGATAACCAGGTTAACATCATTACTTTAGTCACACAAAATAAAGATGGTGTGAGTAATTCAACGAATACATTTATGTAAAAACTTGAAAAATAATTTTTCTTGATTATTTTTGAATTTAATGGAAATGATGCTTCATTAACTAAAGTGTATATAACTTATACACTTTGTCAATGTTTGAAGTACATGCTAGTACTCCCAATAAACTCACTTGCAGAACTGATACTAAACAGAAAGTCATATACGAAGTCATCATCATCAGCTCCCAGGTTTATCCACATACACAGAGTGTTCTCTGTCATCTCTGGTAAATCTCTCTGGTACAGAAATTCATCAATTGTTGGCTTCTGGATGTAAACTTGCAGCTCCAGAGAGCCTGCGTCTAAAACAACTGAATAGATTAATATACACATGGTTAATTGTGATCATGAATATTTGTTATAAGGTCTGAATGCTAGCATCTGTACTCATATTGTTGATAATGCAAAACTCTTGTGAGTGATACTTTCTAATTAAGCATATGATTCAGTTAGTTGAAATACTACTGAAAAAGAGTTTTGTTCCACTGAAAAAAGATGATTGAGTTGTGTTTTTGAAAAAAAAATGCGGCAGTTGTTTGCATAAGGAAAGTTGCATGATGATATTGTTGCAAAGAGTTGCAAAACTTCCATACAAAGCCTGAATACGCCAACCTCTAACACGATTTAACATAAACTGATTAAACAATGGAAATAGAATCGTATACACTTTTACCAACTGCTCTATACTAAGCCTTCAATCACCAAATACTTTTAGCGGAGTATTGCTTAGATTACCATCAGTGTTTTTAGATTTATTTTGCAATACGACCCTTAGGCTTTTTGTCCTCAGCCTATACCAAGCCGTTCTTACATCCTCCAAATCGTTTCTGTTCTACTTACGGCCAATGGCTCCTCTACTGACATGTTCAACTCAGCTGTCTATTACAACGATGTGTAAAAGTTATCCAGCAGTTAGTTGCTGTACCTTATTCCAAATTTGATGTAGCCAACGATACAAATATTGCTTGACAATAATTTGATGGGCTCCGCTGTCCACCAACTAGGATATTTCATAGCATGCAGCTTGTGGCACAGCCTAACAAAACCTCTCTTCAAGAGGTAACACGGGTCAGTAAGGTTGACAGAATCCAATGGAGAAGTTGCTCACAGCTTCACCACAAGATAAGCCCTCGGCTCAGACTGACTAGTCAAAGAACATATTTTTGTCTAAAATCTACTCTCTAAGGAGGCAATCACCTAGAGCTGTACGCAACTGCGGGAGAAAAGACCTAGATTTAGATGTTGATGGGCCAGAAGTGTGTAGATGGGGGGTGGGGGGAGGGAAATAAGCATCAAGGGTCTGAAAAATTAGCTCTAGGTTTTTATGAAAATGGAAAAGCTTATTTAATCTTCGACTAAGTTACAATATGTTTCCATCAACATAAGAGCTGGTAAAGGTATGTGATATTCATATCTCCTTTGTTCGAGTTCAGAAAAGATTCATAGTTATAGACAACACAAAACTTGATCAAATTTTTTGCAAAATGCAGACACCAAACTGTCTTTACATCAACTGCCTCTATCGATTTTTAGATAAACCGCTTGCTTAGGATGTGAGTTGCTTATGTTATTTCACTTCCCGTCGGCAAAATGTCTGAATTTATAGAAGCAGGTATCCTGTTTATCTAGCTTACTACTGGAATTAAGAAATTAAATAATAATAGTCTTGTGAAATTGACACAACCGCAAAGTAAAAGATCAAAGTCAAACATAAAACCAATAACGTATGTCAATATACATTGTTTGCTATCCGATAAACCTCCATTCATGCAATGAATATCACACACAATTATGAATTTATAGTCATGCTGCAAGGCCACAGCATTAATTTACATATTTGAAATCTGATACAAAATTTCTGTTCCGGTTGATATAGAGTTTTTTGATTATCATTTGAAAAGTTGTTTTTGAAAGACTTCAGGGCTGGAAATTAAAAGTTTCAAAGCTGAACTTTTTTTGTTTAGTTTGTTTCCTTAAAATTTTTAATAAATACCATGAGATTGTAGTCTTTTGAAACTTTACCTTACGTACATAACTACTGCAAAACCAGAGACTCTTTAAAGCTGCACTTTGAGATTTTACGTTATCATTGCTCTGTATCTAAGTTGAAACATGAGGTAAAATTATCGATTAATATACTTCAGTAACCTAGGAGAACTTTGCCACAAATGGATGACTCAGAGAAGTTTATTTTAGATAGTGTGCGACATTCCTTCCGTTTAGATTATTTATCATTGTCGGTTAATTTTTTGCTGTCTAACCCATAATTAAAGATTTTTTTTCTCTGAAACCTAAATACTTTAGGGTAGTTAGAGCAAAACTGAAACAGTAAACTTTAAAGCAAAAAGTCGATTTGTATTGAGCAAAACTTGTTTTTAAAGCAAAAATATATTTCTTTCAGACTGCGCGGTTGCTGGAGCTTTGCAGCTATTGGTTGCATGGCTTGCATTAACGTGGCATAACTCTATCTGAGCACCACATAAAAACTTTGATAAGATATTTTTAACATTTTTATTTAAATCTCAAAAACTATTCTACACAGTGTACTATAAAAGCTTCAACTGCAATATGAATTACTAACAATAATTTTTAATTCAATATGTACAGAAAATCTGAAAAAAAGAGCAACTTATGCAGTTCGTCTTGAAACTTTTTGACACAAATATTTTCCTTAAATATTTGATGTGCCAACATTTTAATATTTCAAGAAAGGCTTTTGTGACCTAATCTTATGCTATATAGGTCAAATTGGTGATACAAGAAAATACTCAAAAATTTAGTGAATAAAAACCAAATATAAATGCATGTGGTACTAACTAGTATGGGTTTACATATATACAAATGATTTAAATTGAAAAAAAAAGTATAATTTTTAATATATTATATATAAAATTTTTAAAATCTACTTATGCACTTTTGAAAAAAAATATTTTTAATTATCACACAAGATTTGTCATAATCATTCTTAATGCCACCAAAGAAATAACAAACATGTATATGCAGCTAAAGCTGAACCATTATTATATGGTGTGAGCAAAAATTATTTATCAAAATGTCCCTTACGAAGCAAAAGCGAGTACATGTTTCTTTACCTATAAATCTCCAAAGCAAAGTTACCAGAAACATCTCCGTGAGAGTGCTCCATCTTTCCATCTTGACCTGATGCCACTGCTGATGCAAATGCAGTTAATGGATTGAAAGTTGATCCCTATAGCTGTTGACTGTTTGATCATAATTCTTTGTTTGACATAGGTACTGCATTATTTACTTCAAATAAAAAAGGTTAGACTGATTATTGGTCGATTATTTTTTTCATAACACAATGTTTTAATTTTTGACCTTTCATATCAGATGTATGAGTGTGTAAAGGAAAAAAGTAATTATTTGTACAAAGCAGGAGGGTTAGTGAAGTCTGCTTTGAAGGTTGCTAAGGAAATAATCTCTGCTCATTTCCTTCGCGTGTGTTATTTTCCATTAGATTTTTATTTTGAGCCGCCCTGATCCTTAATCAATGTTATGAATGCATCGATCTTTGCTTATTCATGAATGTTTAAAAACAGCTAATAACATGATTATGCCCAATGGATATGATAGTAGCGTCTTACAGGGCGGCACAAGTTTCAAAAATCAAAAGACCTTGAACTTTCGATTATAGCTCGACAATTTTATCAGCTACTGATTTATATATCTATTGTGTAACAGGAAATAAGTTAAACTTTTACAAATGTTGTTTGTGAATTTGTTGGCTGCAATGTATTGGAATAGATTTTACTATACAAATGGCATAGAAAATGGTGCGCATATCAACTATTAAGGGAGAGAGCATCTCCGAAATACAGAGACTCTCCTCTCCCTTCATTGCACCAACAACCAGCCACTGGTCGGGATCTCCTTGATGCCCATTAGCCACCATAAGGGATGTCGACTCTGTATGAAATGACAGAGTCGGTCATGATCAGTACAGATTCAGTCATGACTCACACAGATCCAAGATTAGCCACTGCAGATCCAGGATTGACTGATGCAGATCCGGTACTGATTCAGCGTAGTGAACCCAAGATTGGGCATTTCAGACACCAAAGGGTATTTTAGCCGAGAATCCCAGGACTAGCTTCTGTCCCTCTGAGATATGTAGTTGGGACATGTCTACCCTCCACCCTCAAGACCTCCAGATACTAACCTGTGAAAGCCCTAGAGCATAAATGGAGATGGGACAGTGACCACAAACAATGCTGGCCTATTAACTCCACCCACTTGCTAATACACGCTTATATTCTGTAATCTGTATATTCTATTGTTGTTAGCCAGACTATTTAACCTTGTGATGCTACTTGTTGAGTTCCCTCCCTGTGCTATTGAATGGTTGTTGTTTTCACTTCCTGCGCAATCACTTCCTCTAGTTTTGCTTGGAAAAAGCTGAATTATCACTGTATTCCTTGCATTATGTTTTATCCCTTCTGCCAGACACTATTTATGCTTTTGGTCTAGTGGATAGCCTTCCTAGAGCTGTATCGTGGCAGATACATGTGTGGTGTATTTTAGCGTACACATCCCCTGCGCACAACCAGTGTTACATCCTGGCATCACTACAATAGCCATTGGATGGCCAAGATGCCTAGTAGCTACTAACCAAGTGGACGGTGACTGTATTTATTTCTATACCGACCCTGTGTACACCTATACCGATCCTGTGAACCACCTATACCGACCCTGTGTACACCCATACCAACCTCACTGGGCCGGCAGGAAGTGAGTCAGTGGAGCCTAAGATGTTAGAAGTAGCCTGGGAGGACCTAAGAGCCATCTGTCGGAAGTAGCCACCCTTACCCCGTACCAAAGATGATGGATTAAGAGCTGGAAAGACCTAGGACCCAGAGACTAGATGTGATTGGTTTAAGAGCCTATGAGTTCGCCTACTACCACAGGGCCCCTATTTCTTTTAAGCCCTTTACTGTCATCTTATTTGCTATGTATTTATATATTTACTCTCATTGGTGTATATTGCAATATTGTACTGTAATTGGATGATTGTTCTTGTGCACTGCCTATATAAGGCAGAACTTTGGCCATAATCATCAGTTGTAATTAGGACTTCTTACTAACTCGTTTTATTCTGATTAGTAGTAATATATGAGCAGATCTCCCTACCAAGTGTTTTTTTGTGGATTAGATCTTGGAGTTGAGGCAATGAGTTACGGCGTTGGATGAATTCGCCGAGTTTATATTGTATTTTATTTGAGGGGTATTTGAGTGGCATTTGAGTGGCATTTAAGTGGCATTTGAGTTTTGATTATTTTTTTACTTAATTTGAACTCATATGGCAGCTAGATTTTGAATGTATGGCATTTAAGTTTTGATAATTGTTTTACATAACTCGAACTCATATGATATTTTGAGAGAGAGGAGAGAAGAACAAGGAGATATAACTACATTAAACCAATATATGATTATATACATTTATTACATAATAAGTAGGAAAATATCCTTGTATAATATACATAGAGTTAGTAAATACTAAGTAATACAAAGCACTACAACTTGTAATGATAATCAATGCATAATCTTTTTTACAATGTCATCATTGATGTACTTGATGTACTGATGTTATATCTTAGGAAGGAAGACTTCTGTTCTATGTACTTTTGATTCCATAATGAACTAAAATAAAAAGTTATGTATTAGCATAGGATGATTAAACAAAAATGAAAGTTATGTATTAGTATAGAATGGTTAAACAGAAATTTAAAACAACTACAAACTTTTACTAAATAGCGTTTTTTATTAATTATTACCTTATCATCAAAAATTGACTGTTAATCAGATGTTTTTGTAGCTTGTCGTGCCTTACGTTGTTGAGTCCTTACCCTTCTAGCTTGTCTTTGAGCGGACTGTCGCTGCATGTTTCTTTTTTTTAGAGCAAGATTTTTACGAGCACACTTGATAGAAATTGGTGTGCTTACCTGCTCTAGTTGATATTGTCGTTGTTGTAATACATAATGTAACCTCTGAATGTCTGATGTAACATCATTCCCTAAGAGCTTTAACCTTAGAAAAGATTCAGTTCGAAAACTATTTAGCTGTTCTATCAAATCTTTCTGGATGAATTTACAATTGTTTGAGATAATTCGCACTCTCTTTTCAATTTTTTTATCGCATAAGTTTTGTAAAAGTATCAAGTCCTCTTGAGTCAAAGGTTTAGGCTGAGTTTCTGATTCTGTGTTGTTAACTATTTCCATTTTTTGTGGTTGAATCTAAAAAAAAACAGATGATTAATTTTTTTCAGTTGTTATAGTATAATAAATAATGTATGAGTGAAAACTGTAATTTATTAAGTTTTTACCTTGATGCTCTCCAAATAGCTGTAGTAGATGTTGCTTCTCTGTTAGCCGTTGTAGAACTGGATGCTTTCTGTGTGAAAACGATGGCTCTTATATAGCTAAAGTTGTACTGATTTAACCCCATGAACACCATCTCGTGTCAATCTCTACGAATCACCATTTTTTCACGCGAAGGAAAGTCAATGTTTTCGCGGGAATAAATGAATTATTTTCACGCGAATGGAAACCATTGCTTTCGCGGGAATAAATAATTTATTTTCACGCAAATGGAAACCGTTGCTTTCACAGGAGTAAATAATTTATTTTCACGCGAATAGAAACCAATGCTTTTGCGGGAATAAATGATTTAATTTCCCGCGAAAGCATTGGTTTCTATTCGCGTGAAAATAAATTATTTACTCCCGCGAAAGCAATGGTTTCCATTCGCGTGAAAATAAATTATTTATTCCCGCGAAAGCAACAGTTTCCATTCGCGTGAAAATAAATTATTTATTCCCACAAAAGCAATGGTTTCCATTCGCGTGAAAACAAATCATTTATTCCCGCGAAAGCATTGGTTTCTATTCGCGTGAAAATAAATTATTTACTCCCGCGAAAGCAACAGTTTCCATTCGCGTGAAAATAAATTATTTATTCCCGCGAAAGCAATGGTTTCCATTCGCGTGAAAACAAATCATTTATTTTCCCGCGAAAGCATTGGTTTCTATTCGCGTGAAAATAAATTATTTATTCCCGCGAAAGCAACAGTTTCCATTCGCGTGAAAATAAATTATTTATTCGCGCGAAAGCAATGGTTTCCATTCGCATGAAAACTTATCATTTATTCCCGCAAAAGCATTGGTTTATATTCGCGTGAAAATAAATTATTTACTCCCGCGAAAGCAATGGTTTCTATTCGCGTGAAAATAAATTATTTACTCCCGCGAAAGCAACGGTTTCCATTCGCGTGAAAATAAATTATTTATTCCCGCGAAAGCAACAGTTTCCATTCGCGTGAAAATAAATTATTTATTCCCGCGAAAGCAATGGTTTCCATTCGCGTGAAAACTTATCATTTATTCCCGCGAAAGCATTGGTTTCTATTCGCGTGAAAATAAATTATTTACTCCCGCGAAAGCAATGGTTTCTATTCGCGTGAAAATAAATTATTTACTCCCGCGAAAGCAACGGTTTCCATTCGCGTGAAAATAAATTATTTATTCCCGCAAAAGCAACAGTTTCCATTCGTGTGAAAATAAATTATTTATTCCCGCGAAAGCAACGGTTTCCATTCGCATGAAAATAAATTATTTTTTCCCGCGAAAGCATTGGTTTGTATTCGCGTGAAAATAACAGTTTTATTCCCGCGAAAGCAACGGTTTGTATTTGCGTGAAAATAAAGTATTTATTCCCGCGAAAGCATTGGTTTGTATTCGCGTGAAAATAATTTATTTATTCCCGCGAAAGCATTGAATTTCTTTCGCGTGAAAAAATGCTGATTTATAGAGATTGACACGAGATGGTGTTCATAGGGTTTAATCAGTGCAACTTTAGCTATATAAGAGCCATCGTTTTCACACAGAAAGCATCCAGTTCTACAACGGCTAACAGAGAAGCAACATCTACTACAGCTATTAGGAGAGCAACAAGGTAAGAAGCGCTAAAATAATTATTTGTTTTTAATTAATTGAAACATCTAGGTTTCTGAATCTTAGTTTTTAAAAACAATCTTTTAATAAAACAATAATTTCAGTATATTTACATCATTAAACTAAGTTCTTTTACTTTTTGCAGGTATGATGACATCACACTCCAAAGCACTTCCTAAGCTCCATATTGAACCAACCACAGCTACCAACAACACTAACGCTATCTCCACTACAACCATCAATTCCACCACCAACGGCATTCACATTGATGATAGAAGACCCAATCCTAACACCTTTAATGATACATCTTCTCGCTCAAACATCAATACTCCTGCTGATATAGCAATGAAACATCATGTAGTTTCAGCTAACTCTCCTTTGAGTCCCACACCGGACTACACATATCTGCATGAGAACAGTGAAGTCAAACGAACAGAGGATAACAAAAAGCCAACAGTGACATTATCTCGAGCTTCAATTTCCTTTTTATTCAGCAACACCAAGAATAATACCGTAAACAAACTTAGAGAGTTCGAATTGCTCGAGATGGCTGGAATAATGACGGGAGCTATGCAGAAAGGAATGTTGGAAATCGGAAATTTTGTGAGTTTGTTGGATTTACCAATTCCTACAATATTGGAGGTTTTTGATGTCAATTACGTTGAAGATTATGGTATATTGGATTACGAATATGTTTTAACAAACAATCATCGAATTCGAGTCAAGTCACTGATTGACAAAGAACTTACGGTGAAGCTACAGGAACTCGATCCCAGCTCTTCACAAATCCTAGTGTACATGGGAAAGCTAGAAGAAAATCAACCCGATCTGCGTATTGTAGGAGATAATCATCATCAAGGGCTAGAACAACGAGTTATAGCCAAAATCTTGAGAAAAAAATCATTGAAACAGTTGCAAGCATACTTTGATATCATCACTTTCGATAATATTCCTGTCAACACTCTTCTGACATTCACTAGACTTTCAGTTTGGAAAAATTTGAAGTTGAAGCAGCGAAAACGAAAACAAGATACAACGCCTCTACATATCACTCACACTGTCACTTACAGATACATGATGAATGATGGATCTTTGATGACTGGGAAGATTGTTGTCCCTCCTGAGAACGTTTTGAAGATCAAAAATCATGAATGCGGTATGATCCACTATAAAAGTACGATGACAACTCAAAGCGGTACAAAGAAACACATTCTCACGATTCTGGGTGTTGAAGAAACTTTAATGCTTCTATCTACTTCAAGTGCAAAAGAAGGAAAAGCTTTCAGATTTTCCCTATTTGACGATGCTGAGCTGATGAAAAGTCATGATGATGATGCTGATGATGATGATGATGATAACATTGATGCTTATACTGATGACGAAGAAGATGATAATATGACGGATGATGACTCTGAAAACAAAAACTTTGAAGAAAAAGATGAAGTTGTCGACAATGATAATGAGAAAAGCAATGAAGATAACAATCACATTTCAAGCGAAGCTAGCAGGATTTCGATATCGGAAATTTAATTAAGGTATGTTAATCTTCGCTAGTAATAAGTAACTACTAATAACCGTATTTCTCACCATAGTATAATGTAGTTGTTATAACGACGTCTATGTATGCTTTTAGATAGAATACGTGTACAAGTGAATGACTGATGGCTCGCCAAATCTATCAGCAACAACTCATGAACATTAAATTATATATTATTTGTATTGTGCAATAATTTGTATATATTCAGCGTAATAAAGTATTTTATTCATATATAACATTAGTAATTTAGTCAATTTGTAAAACTTTCGGGGTTACAACTCTAAAATGTTACAAAATTTCAATGTTCCGACACAAAAATAGATATTTCAAGTTACCGTCACATTTTCAAAAATGTTAAGACAACTCCCATTTATAATTTCTAAACTTCGTTTTTTGAAAAATATGTAAAAGTTGTCGGCACATTTTGTCAAAATGGTAAGACAACTCCGCTTTTACACAAAAAAATTGTGAAAATGTTTTATAATTTGTTTGAGAAACCAAGACAGTAGAAGACTTTTTTACAACTGCAAGCATTATACTTTAGGTTTTACAGTTTTGTGAATTGAGTGTTGATAGTTTGTCACGATATGACACAATAATTAAGTAATTATAGTCATTTTCATAACAATGCTATAGATTCAGTAATACAGATGTGGAATTTACTGTTTTATAACTTGGATGCAGAATGAAGGTAGTTGATGTAATATTTATTTTGTAATATTATGCAAAGTAATACAGTAAGAATGAAGCATATGGAGTTCTCAACCACAAAACAAATAAAATAATGCATTAGGTAAACTAATGACAGAACATTTTTACATGAAGTATATACATATGAATAAAGTATTCATAAAAACACAGACTATTGTCTGTATATATAATATATATAGAGAGTATTTATAAAAAACATCCTATTAACTATATATTTTGTGGTAAGAAATTATAAAATAGGACAGTTGCATAAAGCCTATTCCAGAGCCATGATAATATTAAAAAATATAGTGAAATAAAAATTTTAAAACTCACCTAAGAGTGCAGTTAATACAAGAATTTCTTCTTGAGAAAAATCTGAATTTTTTTGCATTTTCTGTCTAATAGACGCTAATTTCAATTTAACACAATCATTAAAACCTTTTTTTTTCAATCCATCTTTTATATTCAAAATTAATTTAAGTGAAGTTATATCAATTTTCTTATTATCAATCTTTTGGCTTTGTTTTAAATGTACTTGAGTTTGAGGGTTATCTGTTACAGTATTAGATTCTAAAACACTGGCTTTTGGACTGCACTGTGAACTAGCAACAGAAATTAAGTCATTATTACTTTCTTCAGTTTCTGAAAGATCAGAATCTGAAGATATAAGTGCTCTCATTTTTTTAACACTGGTTTTTAAGTAAAAGCTTTCGATCTCCAGCAACCGGTTTTTTAGCTATTGCCAACCATTTACACCCTAATTAAAAATCTAAATCAATGTTTCCAGAAAAATAACCTTCTATTGAATAGAGATTTACTAACGCAAAATTTTTCGGAAAAGTAATATCCATAACTAACTCAGAATATTTTTTATTAATAAATAAAATAAAATTATTATAACTAACAATATCAACAATAAAAAACATTTTAGTTTTCAAAATACAACTATGTCGCTGGAGATCTCTCAAAGCTGTATGTGATTTTCCGCATAAACAATAAAAAATAAACAAGTGAGCAAAAAAATGTCTTGAAAGAACTCGGGCAGGCTCATGCATCTTCCCTATTTTAAACTTCTTACCACAAAATATACACGAAATGCTGTCTTTTTTTTCTTTCAGTGCTTCGCTCAGCGTCTTTGTACAATATGCTATCAATTATAACGTAAGCACTGAAAGAAAATACCTTGTCCTTTTGTTATCAATATCTACAAGCAAAATAAACAAATTCTCATTATATATATATATAGATAACCGTCTTGAGTATGGTATATGTATATAAAGATAATGCATATCACTTACACTTGAAGCACTCCTTATCATCTTTTATTTCCCCATCTATAACACTCATGTTCCTATATTGTTTTAGTTGCTGGTTCTCTGCTTGAACTAAAATAGAAAATACGAATGTAATTATGTTAGTTTTTGAAAAAAAATTTATTAAAATTGAATGAGTATGTAGTAAATAAGATTTTCATCATACTCACATTCAAATGTAAGATGGTCGTAGGAGAGAAAGGATTCATCCTTCCCTATATATCCCACGCTTGCAATAAAGCGTGTAGATGTTTTCTCTACAAAAATAACGTAGTAAATGTAGAGTCGTTATTATTTTACCTACAGAAAAATTTACATTTTTCATAAAACAGAAAAATACTTACTCATAGCAATGTGTGTGCTAGCACTTGTCTTTTTTGGCTTCTCCGATTCCTTAAAACATTCTTCCAGCCACCTCATTGTTTCATCATCGGTAGAGCTTAATAAAACAATAAATCAAGATTGTGATTAATTAAAAACTCTATATAATACAGTTGAATAATAAAGTTTCAATAATATACTTACATAGCACTGAAATCTATTTCATCTATATTTAGATCTAGTGCCTCATTTGAGGTTGTAGACCTACAAGTAATATATATATATATACATTTGTATAAATTTATAAATGTAACTGCAACAAAATTGTAAAAGATAGTATAAAATAACTTACTCATTTGTTGTAGGAATATTGCTAGCCATTTTTTGTAGTTTCGCAGACTAATACTTGAAATGAAGTACAAATGAAAAAGGATACTGCTTAAAAAAAATAGTTTCTCTTATATACAAAACATTGAAGTCATTTATCAAGATTAATTTGTAGACTGATTTTCTGATCATTACTATGATAAATGATGTTGTTTTTTAAAAAAAGTGGAAGTCAATTAGAAAGTTGGTTAAAAAAATAGGAAGATAGAGATTAGATAGATTAATAAGCTTAAGCTCTAAATACACTCCTGTAAACTTTCTTTCTATCTAGCTAAAATTTTTGAATGTAGAGCATTGGATAAACAAATTTTACAACCTCTAGATTGATACTCTTTTAAATATATCTAGCTAGGATGAAACTTACATTTCATTTGAATGA
The DNA here is from genome assembly GCA_945261195.1 of Cryptosula pallasiana. NCBI lineage: Eukaryota > Metazoa > Bryozoa > Gymnolaemata > Cheilostomatida > Cryptosulidae > Cryptosula > Cryptosula pallasiana. The sequence continues at coordinate 25,415,762 of OX183136.1, read as the reverse complement.
CAACTCGCATCCTTCAAACATATTTTTATAGCAAAAATATGATGTGTGATTAACTAGTTCAATTGCAGTTCATTGATATACTCTACTACAACACACACTACTTCGAACTATGTAGTCAACTGAAGATATCCACAAACAATCATATAGACACATCAACAGCAAAACATTGATGCAGTGTAGTTCCATCTTTATATCATCAGACAGTAAATTAATATGTGAGAGCTTCAATTATAGTTTACAACATTTAGTATGAGTTCGGAATGTAATAAAATACTTTACAGATATCTGATAGCATTTAATAACTAGTTCAATTGCAGTTTATTGATATAGTCTACTATGACACACACTACCACAAACAATCATATAGACACATCAACAGCAAAACAATGATGTAGTGTAGCTCCATCTTTATATCATCAAACAGTAAATTAAAATGTGAGAGCTTCAATTATAGTTTACAACATTAAGTATTAGTTAGGAATGTAATAAACACTTTAAAGATATCTGATAGCATTTAAATATGTATATGTAACATATAACTCTTGATTTATTAGACAAAACAGCTTCCTAAAAATAGAAAATACACTATGTATGTTGATACATTGTTTGTATTTCACACAAAAAACAATGAGATATTTTAAAAAAAAGTAACAGTCTAACTAACAAAACAAGTGGATAAAGTCATGCTTTGTTCATGTTTTTTTAGATGATAGCGGAGATAGCTAGAATTAGAAGTAAAACCACAAATCCGTTTTGGTGAAAGGCTGTAGCTGTATTAACTAATATGTAATTAAACAATAAAAAACAGGAGATAGATGCAATCAAGTTCTCTTCCTTTTTAGGTTGAATTCAACCTATAATTCCATCATCTATGGATGTTTGTTGTTTTGTTTTAAATAGAAATAACATGATAATAAATAGTGCTTAGGTGTAATTAATGACTTTTCTCGAGCGGCTTTATAACACTTAATATTAAAAAGATCAAAACATATAGGATTAAGCGAGAGATGATGATTAATGACTTTTCTGGAATGAGTTTATTAGTAAAGTGACACTTGCGTTATATTATAATTAATTACTTTTTAAAAATGAACTGGTAACATTACTTCGACTGAAATAATACCTAAAACGTCTCGCATAAATTTTGATCTGACCGAAAATGGACTGAAAACCTTCAAGTTACGTAAAAATTATCGTAACTCGCTATAGTGGATATTCTAAGAAATCTTTATTTTCTCGTTGCTAACTTGACGTAAAATATTTTGTAACGGATGTCACATGATCTCAATCGATTTTTTTCAACTGAATCACTTAGTTACTCGTAAACATTTGATACTTGCTTGATTTCTTTGATAACAGCAATATCCCAACTGTGTTTATCGTAAATATTTCAAAAACGGATATTGCGTGCTTCAGTTGGTTTTTCCTACTGAATCACGTAGTTACTCGTAAACATTTGAAAATTGTTTGAATTTTTCGTTGATAAAACATGTTGCAAGTATCTTTTAACAAATGTTACCCAATTGTGTTTATTGTAAATAATTCAAAAACGGATATTGTGTGTTTCAGTTGGTTTTTCCTACTGAATCGCTTAGTTACTCGTAATTATTTGAAAATTGTTTGATTTTTTCGTTGATAAAACATGTCGCAAGTATCTTTTAACAAATATTACCGTGATTTCAATCAGTTTTCTTTACTAGATTACTTAGTTACTCATCAACATTCATAATTGCTTTTATTAATAGTTGTTGCAAAGCAATGTTGTATTTAAATAATATTACTACGATTCCAACCAATTTCCTTACTGAATTACTTAATTACTCGCCAGTATTTCATAATTTCTTTCACTAATTATTACAAAGTAATATTGTAAATATATAATGCAGTAGATACTAAGTTGACACAAATTTTATTCATATGATTTTAAAACTTAACTGATGTAGTTTTTTTACCAGAAATAATAATAATTTTTAAAACAAAATCAAAAATTAACGGTGATTACATGTATGGTAAACATAATATCTGTAAATATATATATATATAACTAAAAGAAATATTTATGCTCAAGTCTCCTCTCTCTCTCCTCTAACCTCTCTCCTCTAAACTCTCTCTAGATATATACAAATACAGTTATTTTTATATGTAGACTTGATCTCGAATGCTGATGATATGTAGTCTCAAGTGGATAAATGAAGTTAAAGTACTTTGTATTACACAAAATTTACTGTAAATTTTAATCATCCAGAGGCTTAATGCTCCCCTTTCTCCTCTCTCCTCTTTCCCTCTCTCCTCTCTCTCAAGATACCATATGAGTCGAAATTACAAATGTATTACACAAAATTTACTGTAAATTTTAATCATCTAGAGGACTAATGGTATCTTCTCTCCTCTCTCTCAAGATACCATATGAGTCGAAATTACAAATGTATTACACAAAATTTACTGTAAATTTTAATCATCTAGAGGACTAATGGTATCTTCTCTCCTCTCTCTCAAGATATCCTCTCTCTCTCTCCTCTAACTACTCTCCTTTCTCCTCTCTCCCCTCTCTAGATGTATACAAATAGAATTATTCTTATATGTAAACTCGATCTCGAATGCTGATGATATGTAGTCTCAAGTTAATAATCGAAGTTAAAGTACTTTGTATTACACAAAATTTACTGTAAATTTTAATCATCTAGAGGGCTAATGCTTCCCTTTCTCCTCTCTCCTCTTCCCCTCTCTCCTCTCTCTCAAGATATCATATGAGTCGGAATTACAAAAAATTATCAAAACTTAAATGCCACACATTCAAAATCTAGATGCCTTATGAGTTAGAGTTATGTATATAATTATGTAAAAAATTATCAAAACTTGAATGCCATACATTCAAAATCTATATGCCATATAAGTTCAAATCAAGTAAAAAAATAATCAAAACTCAAATGCCACTTAAATGCCACTCAAATGCCACTCAAATACCCCTCAAATAAAATACAATATAAACTCGGCGAATCCATCCAACGTCGTAACCCATTGCCTCAACTCCAAGGTCAGATCCACAAAAAAACACTTGGTAGGGAGATCTGCTCATATATTACTACTCTGATTGAATAAAGGCATATGGACTCAACTGCTTTGAGATATGCGTCTGAGCCGAGGGCTCACAATTGGTTGTAGAGTGGCAGTACTCTATCTTGTATACATTCGGTATCTCACCGACCCTGTTGTTGTAACAGGTTAATCTACCAACTGGTGGCAGCAAGCTTCCAACTTCAGCTAGTGATTTTACAGCCCCCAAAATCCACTACACATGCTCTATCACTGAACTACGCTGACTAGTATGTCTGAGCTATGGGGTCTAACTAGTTGTTTAAGTCTACCACACAAGTGGAACTAACCAATAGGGTGGGTAGTGATTCTGCAGAGCCGGTATTGCCAGTGTCTTTTCTCTCTACAAGGTTTCTGGCCGTGCCAGGCTCAATTGAGGTATGCCTGACACTCTGCAGTTGTCAAGGGGACCTTTGCGCACACTTAGTGGTCATGAAAGTCCACAGCAATATTTTCTGACTGTTGCTCCCTAAGCAAAGGGCTGCTAACATCTTTATAAGCTCCCCTCTTTAAGTACAAGTAGAGAGGAACTTGCATCCTCTCATTAAGGATGGACCGATAAAACAATGTCACACGAACTATGCTCTAATAAAATACCCTGTACGAAAACGTAGTCAACAATAATGTGCGATTGAATGTGATAAGCATGGTCCAGTTTCCACATTCAACTCATCATCCAATCAGAGGTGGAGCAAGAAGCTTGATCTCAATATATAGATGGTTGTTTCCTTAGCCTGGACTTCATCTCCGAGGATACTTACTCTTCTGGATTGATAGATGGGTTTTTTAACCACCTGGTCCTAGGGCTCCTTCAATATATGCTAGTTCATTTATTAACTAAGTCAGGATACTGAACAGGTATATAGCATTCGTATGAGCCACACCTAAATGAGGATGCTATAATTAACTGACGAGCAGCTGTAACGCTAATACCAATGCTATACAACAACCAGCTGTAAATGGTTGTCAAAATAACTTGCCTGACTGAATAGTCAATATCAATGAGATTAATATGTAAACAAACTGAAACAGAAAAGCAAATGAAACTCTCTTTTTTATGGTTTTCTGATTAATTGGCTATTTATAACTCGATACAATTATTGACAATTGAGTTAATATCATTTTTCATAATTGGATCGAAGCAAACTCGCGTTCAAGCTTATGGTGAAACTTCATGATTAAAAATAACAATAATTTTATTGTTGTTGAACGCTTTTGCTGCTTGTGCTACATCACATGGCAGATTTGTAACTGTAGTTTACAAACTTTAGGAAGTAATCGATGAAAAAGATGATCCTCAACTATTGTAATAAAATCAAAAATTTTAACGATTCCTATTATGAGCCTGGGTTGCTTGTACTGGAAAATGTGTAGGGATAAGCTGTTTCCCAAAATTATTTGAGAATTTCTCTTACAGGAAGTATGGACATGCCAACTTTAATGTTTTATTACTACATAGAACCATTTATAGCTTTAAGCCCTGGTCACATGAGACCGAATTTCTGACGAAACTGTAAACGAAACTATTTTTTCAAGCCCAACGAATTCGTTGCTCAGTAAACCAAGTGAAATTTCAGTTTCGTTGTGATCAAGCAATGCTAGGTTAGGGAAAATCGCCGGTTGTGATGCTTGCACGTGATTGGACCATTGAACCAGATAAGCTCGTTAATTGGTTTATTTTCTGTATGCCGTTATTGGCTGATCTCCGATGTCAGGGTCATTCACAACGAACACATAGTTTCCATAGTAGCATATTTGTTTTTCAAAAAAATTATCATTTATTTTATTATATTCATAATGAGTTTTAAATAAATGAAAGAAAATAATAAATTTTAATTTAACAATTTGAATAGTACTGGCTAATCTAACCTAATCCAAACCTTGCTTCAATTAATTTCCATGCTTTTGCATCACGCAGTAAAGTATGAGTGGGCCCCCGCACAAAACACAATGCGCTGTCATTGGCTGAAACTAGTGATCGCTAGGCGTCACAAACTAATTATAGTTCTTGTGTGACCGGAGTAATGAAACTTTAATCGTCGTGCTTCAGCGATCACCGAATAAAGTTTCGCTATAGTTTCGTTATCGGTCTCGTGTGAACAGGGTAGTAGTAGTTATTCACTAATTCGGAGACTCCTATTTTTTATATTTGTTTGTTGCTTGCACATCATGTTCTAGTAACTAATTATCTGCTTTTTAAAAGAAATCAAAAAAGGGGTAAACTTCCGCAAAGCAGTTATCAATTATCAACTTTATAGTGTTTCTACGCCAATGTGCTATGGGTAGTAATAATTTGAAATCAATGTCTTATCATACTTGGAGCACTATTTTATGTCTATCGGTAAGCCTGCTTGATAAAACACTAAGAAGCTCTAAACAGCGTAGAAATAATTGAACAATGATTTGAGGTAAGAGGGTTTCTTTTATATATTTATTTGAAATGTTGATAAGCACAAAACCGGTCTACACTAAGATGAATATGGTGGAACAAACTTTAGCTTCAGTCAAAACACACACAACAAAGAACAAAAACTGATCAGAAAAAGAAAGATGTTCAAATTTTGGATTGTTTGCCTCTGAAGCATTTAAAAGTTTCACTCAATCAAAAGCGTTTCACACCACTCGAACTTGCCTTATATAGCTTCATGAAACATAGCAAAAATACATCAACTTCATCATGGTTGGTTTTGGTAAAATAATCTAGGTGAAAATTTTTTGTTTACGACATTAAAAATGGGTTTTTAATAAAACTCAAGTGTTCTCACTTCACTAAAAAGAAATGGCTTTAACAACTCCATTAGTTACTTACTAGTCCACACATTCTCTAGCAGTGAAGTGAGAGAAGTCACTGCTAAGGTCAAGGACAAAGTCAACTTCATTACCCTGATCTATATCAGAGTTAAGCGTGCATTCACCAGTAGAATGTTGGTAGTTAACTGACCAACATCTCTCCTCTTTGGTACATAGCAGGATACATCTGGCAGCAGTGCTGACTGTCTGTGAGTAAAGGTTACTCTCTCCATTCAATGATGCTCCACGGATCTTACAGAAAGTCATCTGTTGCTTACTGGTGCCTTCGTAGACCTTTTTGAGTGTGTTTAGCTCTGGCTCTAGAAATTGATGGACGAACAAAGATTCTAAGTATGACTTTTATACTGATCCTTTGGTGTATCTGTATGGAGAGTAATGCTACAGTATTGATAAGCAGCTGAACCTTTGCTTCCATCCATATATTTTTAAAGTTAAAATACACGTGCTTTCATTAGATTGTGCTTACCTTGACTCGGAGCATCAACGAAGGTTTCAAAAGTTTTTACAGATGTTCCTCTTTCCTGTAGAGTATCCCAAGATACCACATTGCCTTTTTCTGCACAAGACAACCCTTTTACTTGATGTAATGACATCTCATAATCCCACATGTTGAACCAAGCATATGTTGAGATTGTGATCTGTGTGATGTCAAGATCTCCACCTTGAAAATCCACAGAAATGCACGTGTCCATAACAGAATCCAACAAAGTCAGGAATAATTATTGCCAGAGCTTTTCCATTTAAACATGCCCCAATAAGGTACTTCAAATTGCATCAAAATATTTGTTTGGTTAAACATGGATGGATTTTTAAATTTAGCCCAATACAAAATTTGTCGACTACTGGTGAGTGACAACTCGAAGTGTGAAATCGCTATTTCTTCACACGAGATTAACCTGCAGTTGAAAACTGTGGTACAACCTCTCATTTTGATTAGTAAACAGGCCTTTGGTTTTGTAATAGCATAAAAGAAGAAAAGATTTTGATTATGGCAATAACTTAGAAATTTATGCAAATATAAAAACTCTTCTCTTGGAAAGGAAAGTGTGGATTGTTATAGGTGGGTGTTCTTTCCTTCCTTTGGCACAAAAGTTAATCCTTTCAAAACTTCAATCAACACTCACTTCTTGAGACCTTGTATAAAACAAGTTTTGCATCATTTGTCTATTGACTATAAAATCTATAGAACATGAAACTTGTTAGTTACTTTAGACCAAATATTAAACATAAGATAAATTTGAGGGTAGTAAAAGACAAATTAGAACAATATGAAAAAGGTTATGGTATAACAAGATGATCAATTTTATCAAAGACCCTTTTGCAGAACACTTTTTTGTTGATTTTGTGAAACAAATAACTGGCAGGCTGCAGCTTGCTTTAGGCAATTTTTTTTAAGTTTCTTGCATCTTTCAAAACATGATATCAGGTTTTACTCTGAGCTGGTTATTATAATGAATTAGATCGATACTTCAACTAACAAAAAGGTAAAACTTGGAAGTGTCCAGCTACTAAATCCTATAAAATGGATGCTTCTAGAATACCTCACCAGTTGCAGTGTTAATGTCATTTGATGCATAATTTAAACATATAATTATTGAGTATTTTAAGCCTAAGGCCCCTAACCAACAGAGTCCTGCTCTTGCATTAGAATCAGGTAGCCACCCGCTCCAATGTCACCTCCAGGAAAGGAAATTGATCTAATTAATTCCAACTCTCCAGAATTCAAATGATCCGCGTACCACTAAAACAGGAAGTTGCATAAGAGAATTATTTCAAGAAACTCATATATTATTGGATAACAACTAGTGCAGGTTAGTTTTTCTTACTCAATCCGAACGCAAAGTTTAATTCAGTTTTCAGAGCTTGTTGCCTTCTATGAATTAATTACCAGTCCTCTGTAAAAGACAAAACTTACGGAGAGAATGTCATTTCCATATGTCAAGCAATGTTTGTGCCATCCAACAAAGAGTGAATTATATTCATCAGGATCTGAATACGGCTCACTGGAGTTGAAGTCATTTAGATACTTTCGAACATGATTAGAAAATATCATCAGTGAATATTCTTCCCTCCATCCAAACAGAAAATCATTGTCGTCATCTAAGAAGTACGAAAGTGAGAGAGAAATGAACTAGTAATGCTAGTATTACATAACTAATTTTAAATTGGACTTGCAGTGGTTGAAGTTGGCACCAATATTACTAGATCTGGAGAAGTAAAATTTAGACCACTGAGCTGCTTGAGCAGGCTTTGTATACGGGACTTTAATCAAATGAGTAGTGTAATAGGTTTGAGTCTTCTGCTAATGACACAATGGCAACCACTCTCCTACCCTCCAGCACTTTGGGGTTTATCCCAAATAGACACTACCAACTCCACGGGATCCTTGACCCAGACACACTACACCAGAGTTTACTTGAATAAATATTTTATTATACAATTTAGCAATATATAATGGTACTTAAAGACAACCCACAACCCTTCGATTTGTGCAGCTACACAAGGGCTCCTTGTGTAGCCCTTCTCTCCTTTCTAGGAGACAATCAGGGACTATCACTCTCTTCATAGGGGTGCGACAAACACACATAACAAGAGAAATAATGTACAAATCGAAACATAAGATACAATTCAGGTAAACAATACAAGCCAATGGCAAGGGTGAACACATCGAAAAACCGCTCTGGGCTGCTTTTCTGCCCTTTCTAGAGTAATGGAAGGTTTCCACTCCTTATAAGAGCTTTCACTTCCGTGGTCTCTGTTCCTTTAGTCTGTAACTTCTTAGATTCTGTTCTGATGGTGGGCAGCCAACTCCTCCGGTCTCAGGCTATCCATTCCAGCCATCTTTCTCAACTGGCCCGGGGTACTGACCCTGGGTGACCCGGGTTAGGCTCTCTATGTAAATATATATAAGACACAGGGTCTATACATGGTTGGGGTAGCCAGTATCCGGTCTGTAGGGTAGGGAGAGCCTCTGGGGTAGGGGGTTTTAGGGTAGTAGGGGGTGGGGAGGGGCCTGGCTTCTCTGAACATACAAATCTCCCACAGTAGTTCAGAAGTGATGTCAATCAAAGATATTTACAAAATAAGTACAATAATTTCCAAAGATGGAAATTCGAGTTTTAATTAAACCATTGGATGATCTGAAACTGATATTGTAAAAGCCTATCACGCTTTGAGAAGATTTTATTAAACACTTGGTTTTATCGTCAAAATACCAATAATACGCTTGACATCTCTCGTATATCCCCAGTTCCCCAGCAGTTGTGTCCTTTGCCAAAAATAATAGACTTTTAGATACAAGAATGAGAAAAACTAACTCCATAAATTAAAAATTTGATTTCTGTAAAATAATACTGGTGTTTTTGTGAGTAGAAATAGCTGTTTCTTCCTTGGAAAATACTACAGACTTCAAAACTTGGAAAGAAAGAGTCGTGAGTCCAAGTGTGCCAACAACAGGAGAGTAGTCGCTTAGAAAAAAGAAAAACTCAGAAAGAATGTCTCATCTCCTTCTGGCTCAGCAAACAAAAAAAGATTATAGCCCCCAGCAGCGTAGAGAGCTTCTGGCTGCATACACCGCCTACATGCCACTGCCAGAAGAAAAACCTGAGAAATGGCATACTTTGGCATCCCGTGGTTGAAAAGCCTGACATGCCGCTCAAATAACTGCAAGACCAAAGGACAGAGGGCAAACAGTAATAAAACTGATGATGCAGGCTACAACACCAATTGGGTGTTAAAAAATGGATTTGATCACTCTTTTACTGGTGTCCAACAGAAAATTACAAGATTATGATTCCCACAGTACAATGGTTGTGGCTTTTGACTGCTTTCTTTGCTCTAACCTACAGAAAATGCCTATTCAAATAGAGAGAGACTTTAAACTATGTCAGGTCACTGAAGACACCATACTGGTAATAACGGGTTTGGTTAGCCAGATGGGATTTGACTAACATATAATAATCAAGCAGGGAAAGAAGCTAACTTGTACATAACAGCATAGGGGAATCTGATATCCAATATACAAGTGAAACAAGATGCTAAGGTGGGCCACAGCCAAAGGTCAATGCACCCTGTTATTTTAGAAAAAGAGAACCATGCCTACAAAGAGTAAGTGAGATATGCATGCCAGTATAACTGGGGAGTAGTAATAAAGGAGCACATCTCTGTCATGGAGTCTAAGGATTAGAAGGTTCCCTGGTTCCAGGTACTTGAAGTACGCCCATGTTCCCGTGCGAGCCTGTGAGGTACCTTTTTGTGTGCACCAGTTGTTTAGAATTTAGTTGTGCAGGGGGTTTATATTGCGATTTTGTTTGTCGTTAGATGATGAGTTTGATTAGTTTGGGCTGGAGATTATCCTGGAGGTCAGAGCTAGAGGTTCTCCTGGAGGTTATCCAGAAGGTTCTCCTGGAGGTTCTCCTGGTCCACTGGGTGCCTTTTTGTGTGCACCAGGTGTTTAGGTATTTATTGGTTATTGGTATTTATGGGTATTTATTGTTACTTTTTTTGCGCGAGGTGTTTTGAATGTTTTGATGTGATGATGATGTTGGATCGGAAGGTTTGAGTATTGTATAGAAATGAATCGTTGAATTATTGTATTGTACAGGATTTTGGGTGTTTGTGGTAGTTATACACCTGTACAACTTCCCACAATTACAATGCAATTTCTGAGTAGCTTGTTCGGCCCTTTCTGTTAGTCAGTCGGTGCTATAGTGGTCGACTTGTCTATTCCGAATATTGTATAAGGCGAAATGCTTGGCACCGTACTTCGGCTAGCGAGAATACGCAGCAAAGGGCCGAAACGACCGATCACTTTCTACTAAGGTTTCTCCTACACAGATAGTCGGTTAATGCAAGTCATACTTTGTTATTTGTGCTCCTGTTTGTGCTATCTTCTGTAGTCAGTGTAGTTGTAAGCAGCTTCTGAGAATCAGGGAAACTCTGATTTATTTAATCATGACAACCATTTAAATATAAGAGGTGAACAAAGAAATCGTAAGTCACGCCTTATTGATACCAAACAATATCGCACTACTATTTCGTGTGAACTAGATTAAATAAATAATTAATAATTCCAAAATACATAATTGTTTCTCTTAAAACTATCTAGAATATATATATATCGATAAAAATATGCCTGTGTGAATGTACATGGGTTGCTTGGCGACGAGTGTTTGTAATGGCGTCCCCTACAGTATAACTTTATTATATAAGCATGAAAATCTTTATCATAAACTTTATTGGTAAAAAATGACCTAGTGTATATCCCTACAATGTTTTTGATATTTTTACAATTCTGACAAAAGTGTAATTGTTAGTTTTTTTAATTTTTGTTAGTATAATATATGACAATAATTTATAGAAAACATTATAGTTAGCTATGGAATGTTTTTATAAGCAGGAAAGTATGTACAGAAGATAGCTTTTTTATCTATTTTCGTGTATTTATAAACATGAATTTCGATTTTATTCCAAGATTATTTTACTTCAATTGTACATAGACTATATGTAAAATTAATATAGTGTTTGCATTAGTTTAGTCAATTTTACAACGAATGTTAGAAATAATCTACTCATCATCAGCGCTGAGTCCTGCTTCAAAATCACCAAATTCCTTCTCTAGGAATTCTTCAAGATCAGCATCAATATCCGGTTTTGATATCTCCTTATTGAATTTTGCTTGCTCACAATTTTCTTTCCAATTACTGCTACTGGTTGAAGAAATAAAGGCGAGATTGTGGTATGTTTGAGAATTTACACCTGTACTCTTTCTTTTCCATTGTAAATCATCACACCTGGAGCGCATTTTTTAGCTTTTTCGGGGTATCTGATCGGTAAGAGGAGTGTTCTCACCTCTCCCTTTCCATCTTTTTCTGAGACATATCGCAGGTAGTTTACGACAGATTCTTCTCCATTGAAACGATGAGGAATGAATCTTTCAACAACATCGATGTAAGGTAAAATCGCACACTGTTTGAAATTACTGAGATATTCGATGTTGAAGTTGAGTTTGAGTTCCTCCTCAGTCATCTTTCTCAATTCTTCAGCTTCAGCAGTAGCTTCTACAATGGTTAAGCGCTTTGTGCTAAGGCGTTTGATATTGTAGCAAGTAGTGTTTGGATTCTTTGAGTTTTCCACCTCACCCAAGTACACAACGTTACAAGGTAATTCTCGATATTGAAGTTTTCAACTACTCTATTCGGACAAACTACTCTCTGAAAATCTTTTGGATTCGAATTACCAAGGTAGGCGATGACTTTTCAAATGCTAACAGCACTTGCTGTTCTAATGATTATGCAAGTTGTTTCTATTGAACAGAATGTCGGCGTATACGGTGATAACGTAATAATCACCGTATACGCCGACATTCTGTTCAATAGAAACAACTTGCATAATCGTAGGAACAGCGAGTGCTGCTAGCGTTTGAAAAGTACCAATGTTTTGCAATTCACTCATCTTCCATCGTTTGAGAGACTTGGCTATCTTGAGAGCTTTATCTGCTTTGGAGATTGTTTCCTTTTCTCCATTCTGTTTTGCGCTGTAGGTAAAATCAATTTTGAGAAAGTTCGCTTCTTTGTTGCTGAGTCTTTTGCATGAGGAAGGTTTCTCTTTGGAGTTGTTTTGATTGTTTTATACTTGTTTTCCGATGGATTTGAATTTATGTGAACGCGAGATACAGAAATTCCATTCATTGTAATCTAAAAAGTAAAATGTAACATTTGAAAAAATATAAATAAAAACTCGGGTTTAAATTTATAAAAAAATTGAGCTTTTCAAGTACAACTAAAAAATTAACTATTTGATACTTTACAATATATACAGACTATTTTTAATCATTGGTAGGTAATATTAATAATTTATTAAATTTTACCTTAGTGCTGAGAGTCTTCCTTGTAGTTACTGAGAAACCTTTTAGTGGTAGTCATAAATGTTGTAGTAGATGCTGCTTCTTTGAATGCTGTGGTTGAAGCGGATGATTACTGTCTGAAAGCATTGCTTCTTAAATAGTCCAAGTTGCACTGATTGAACTTTTCTTACAAATGATGTTCTTGCGAAAATCAATGCAGTATGTAAAAATTATTTGCATGAAAATGCATTGTAATATGGGTCCTTTTTTCACGAGAAAAAAGTATTCCACGCGAGTATCTTTACATAATACCAAGAGGTTTTGGCGCGAAAGCAACAAAATATGACTGAGATAACATCATTTTCACGCAAATAAAACAGTGTTTTCGGACTTGAAAAAACAGAAATGATTATCTGGAAACCACTTGTGTTTGCGCAAAAACACAATTTTCCTCGCGCGAAGATAAATAATGTTTCATTCGCGCAAAAACAGCATTTTTTTTCAGATCGAAAATGATTGTTTCCCACACATCAAAATTAATTTTCATTCGCACAAAATTGTGTTATTTTTCAGGTAGAAAACTATATTTCTTCAGGCGATAAATAATGCTTCATTCAGGCAAAAATAAAACTTTTGGCCAGATGGAAAATGATTGTTTTTTGGGCGTCAAAAAAACTTTTTTTCGGCGTAAAATTGTAATGTTTTTCAGGTAGAAAACTAAGTTTTATTCACTCGATAATTAATTTTTCATTCGCAAGGAAACAAAACTGGTTTCCAGACCTAAAAAAATTGCTCTCCACCCGATAAAAGTAATTTTTATCTTTGTGAAATTGTGTTACTTTTCAGGCAGAAAACTATGTTTCATTCATAAGATAAATAATGTTTCATTTGCGGGAAAACAAAATGTTTTTCCAGAGTTAAAAGGATTGTTATCCGCGGGAAAAATTCAGTTACTTTTTCTGCGAAAACAATTTTTTTCAGACAGAAATCTCTGATTTATTTTGCGGATAAAAAATTTCTTCGCGTGTAAAAGCATTGTTCGTTGCACGACAATCTCTTTATGCTATATATGCCAGACTGTTAGAGAAAAAAATATTTTTTATTTTCGCGTGAAAGTCCTTTATGTTTTATAAGATTTTCGCGTGAATGTTCAAACCTTACAAGTTTCTTATATGATATTGAAGGCTTTTTGCGAGTTTGTCTTTTCATTGGACTCAACCCATGTCAATCAGTACAACTTTAGATGTTTAAGAATCGAAGGTTTTAGACAGAAAGCATCCAGTCCAAAAACAGCGACTGAAGGATCAACATCTACTACATCATCTATCAACTACTAGGAAGTTTCTCCTTATGAAGGTAAAAAAAACAAAAAATAATTCTTTTTACCAGCTGAGACAGTCGGCTCACCTCTCTATGTGATATCTACGTTTAAAATTAATTATAAAGAAATAATAAAAAATAATTCACTTGGAGCTTGTGATTTACTTTCAGTATTTTGTTTTTTAAATACAGTTATATATAACCATTTATAATTTTTTTGTTACTTATACAAAAACATAATGTTGTTATTTTAGCAGGAAGAATGGAGATGGAGGAGGAGGATAGTGATGTAAAAATACTGGAGGATTGGGATTGGCTCATGAAAAATCATAATGTTATCAGATTTCCGGACATTGATCATGAATACATAGATGATGAATACATTGGTGAATACAAAGATGAAATGGGGGTTGAACTTGAAAATACTTTCAAGAAGAATCCTCGGCTTTTCAAGTTTCATCATCTACTGAAAATACTAAACTCTTAGTGATCAGTAAGTTTTCAAAATCATAAATTGATAGTACTAGAGTAATTTTTTTGCTTATTTTCTGTATAAATTCCATGTTTCAGAGTAGAAAGTATACGAATACAAATCTATTGTAGGCAAGAGTCAGAATATCAGGAGATAAATGCAAAAGAGAAAGTTGGGATTCAATCTCATAGCACACAGTAAGTTTTATAGCAGAAATATATTATGTGTGAACATCACTATTGTAGACAAGATTCAAATTATCAGGAGATAAATGTAGAAGAGAGTCAAGGAACTTGCCTAATTGGAAATGGCTGGAAGAAAATCTCATTTGTTTTCGTTTACTGGATGAAACAGTTAACCAAATAGGCTTTGGTGTTGAAGGATCAGCACCAGATGCTAACAGGATAGTTGAAGATGTGGAATCAATTGTGGAAGATGTAGTTGAAGAAAATGAGAATGATCCAATGATGGAAAATGAAGAAGGAGAAGATAATGCTGTTAAAGAAGAAAAAGAAGATGACGATGAAGAAGAAGAAGCACAAGAAGAAGAGGAACAAGAAATGAATGATTCAACTTTTGAAAGATCTACTCGACCATCAACTCTAGGTATTGCTGATGATCGTGTACCTCCAACTTTTCATGATGGGGAATGGGATGATCTGATAGCCAGATATTGGGGTGCTATGAAAAACAAACACAGAACAGGAAGAGTCATAGAGCTTTTAAACGTAAGACTTTGGGATGGGATTCCAAGAGATCAAGCTGATATCTACCAAAATGACTCTTATGGATCGGGAGCACTGGAATTTTTGAAAAAGGCTTGGACACAATTGAGTTCCAGAGCAAAAGTCAACTGGAGCATAGGTTGCATCCTGGAAAAAAACGATGGTGAACTCCGATACTTTCACTCATCATCAAACAATGCTACTGTATATCCAAGAGCTAAAGTGGTTGAAACCGAAGGACAGCTCAATGACTTTTTTGTTGATGTTACAGAGACTGATCATCGTACTTATAACTTGAGACGAAGACCAAATACGCTTGGAGACTGATGCTAATCACAAACGTTACGTTTTATTTTTACAAGCTACTTGGAATGGGGAGAATCGGTTCACCACCAATGTATTTACCCTTTCGCATCCTCAACAACAGACACATACGTACTATGTTAAGAAATCCGGATGGAACAAGAATTACTGACAATTTTTGTTTTTTCAGATGTTCAGCGTTGCACAAAAAAATGCAAAAAACCAATGGATTTGCGAAAGATCCAACAGACCACCATACGGCTTTTTACCTACAGCAATATCATAAATTCATCAACGGTGATAGTGCTAAGAAGCTGTCAATATTAAGATGTAAAGAAAACCGTAACGAAAAAGAAGTAACAGAGTCCGACTTATTGCTTTTAGAAAAAGAATTTCTACTGAAGATAACGGTGTTTTTTCTAAATGTAGATATGACTTCAACAGTTATTTGGAATTCAAATTCTAGTGATGAGGAAAATCTATATCTGGATCTTTATGTCAATCACTTCTGTCTCATCACAAACTTGGAAGGATACGCCAAAGCCTACAAAGGTCCAACGTGTTCTACTTGATTTGAAAGATTCAGTAATCTGAAAAGACACAGATGTTCAACCTCAGGCGCAACAACTATTGAGTTTTTTGGAGGTGAATACAAACCTAGCACTGCAATATTTGATGATCTAAAGATTCAATTCGGGATAGATATCAGCACAGATGATTCTTTGAGATATTATCCGTATTTGGCAACATTTGATATAGAGTGTTTGTTACCTGCTTGTGAAAGGAATAGAGATGCAGACACTACCTTCTACACTAGCGAACATAAACTATTGAGCATTTCAATTTGTTCACACGTACCAGGTTTCGAACACCCTCGATGTATTATCGGAGATGAGATGAATGCGTTGGGAAATTCATTTAATACTTGGAAGACATTAATGAAGAATTGTATAGCCGAGTGAGAAAACAATTTTCGCACGTCATAGAACGAGTAGAAGATGAGCTACAATGATTGGAAAAAGCTGAAGAAAAGTTTTGTAGTGATCTCGAACAAAAACGGTTCAGACGTAGAACAGGCGCCGAGAAAGTTCTGGATGACTTGATCAAGTATATGAAAAAGCTTCCTATTCTAGGATTCAATTCACAGACCTATGATATCAATGTGATGAAAGGAAAACTGCTTCAAAAATTGAAAGATGTCTTCGACAAAGATTTTGATTTTGATGTGAAAAAAGCAAGCAAGATGCCTGTTATCGGAATAGGATCTTTTTTGTTTTTAGACTGTACAAACTTCATCGCTCCCGGACACAGCTACGAAATGTATCTGAAAGCATACAAATGCGAAGTTGCCAAATTATTTTTCCCTTATGAATGGATGAAAGACTTGAGTCAACTTAACCAGAAACATATACCTCCGGGAGAAGCTTTTTACAGTACATTAAAACAAAAAAAACATCAGTGAAGAAGAGTACACAATTTGTCAAAAAGCATGGAAAGATAACAATATGAATACAGTGAGAGATTTTTTAAAGTGGTACAACAACTTGGATGTAAAACCATTCGTTCAAGCGTTGGAAAGACAAAGATCAATCTACATGGGATTGATATGTTGAGAGACGGTACGTCTTTACCAGGATTAGCAATTCGATGGATGTTTAACAAAGCTCCCCAACCATCTCCTCAACATCTCTCTTCATTTTTGGATTTTCATGAGCTCGGTAACTCATTTCGACAGACTCTTCCAACTTGTCTGATTGACAACTGCAATGCGGAACTTAATCCTCTAATAAAGAAAAACATAGTTGGTGGACCAAATCTGGTGATGCATAAATCTCACGAAAAGGGTATAAATAAAATTAGAGAACATTGGCTCGGAAACGAAGCAAAAATTTGCGATAGAATTTATGGAGTTGATGCAAATGCACTCTATTTATGGTGTATGATGCAATCAATGCCTACTGGTTATCCTTGAAGAAGAAAAATGGAAAACTCCTTTGTTGCTGAACCAGTAAAATTTAGTAAGGTAGCACATAGCTGGTTAAAGTACCAAATGCTTACAAAAAGAATCAACATCAGACATCATCTCAATGGAGGATTACAACGAGGACTACCAGTTGATAGATTTTGTGTTGAAAAACGACTCGTCTTTCAATTCCATGGATGTTTTTGGCACGGACACAACTGCTCTTATAACAACGCTAATCAGCATGAGCTTCAACGTAGTGGACAAAAATCAATGTCATAACTGTATAGAGCTACGATGGAAAATGAAGAATATCTCCGAGCACTAGGTTATACCGTAATTTCGATTTTGGAGTGTGAGTGGATGAAACGTGTAAAAACTCTCACAAATCTACAGAAAATTTGTCAACACATTTTACACTTCTTTCTATGCTAAAATACTTGAAAAAAAAATAAATCACGAAGAAGTGTTGGAGAGAGTTCAATCAGAGGATTTCTTTGGATTTGTTGAATGTGACATTGAAGTTCCCGAGGAAATGAAAGAGCAATTTTCGGAAATGCCTCCTACTTTTTAAAAACATAATGTTGAGCAGACAGTACTTGAGTGATGAGATGAAAGTTTTTGCTGAAACCAAAGGACTCCTAAAGACCCCTAAATGCTCACTAGTTGGAAGTATGTTTGGAAAAAAGATATTGCTAATGAGCCTGTTGTTGAAGTGGTACTTGAAACAGTGCTTGAAAATCACCGAAGTCTACCAGCTGATAGAATATATATCTAAAAAAAGCTTTTGAAGCTTTCAGAACATCAGTTTCAGATGCTAGGAGAATGGGAGATACGGATCCTAGTCAATAATTACTCGCTACTACTAGCAAGTTAGTAGGAAATGCTGCTTACGGAAAAACAATCACTGATAAAGAAAAACATACAAATATCAAGTTCATCGAGGGTGCCAGAAAAGCTTCATTTCGTATCAGAGGGAGAAAATTCATTTCTATGGAAGAGATAGCGAATGATTTCTTCGAAATCATAACCGCTAAACCAACGGTAAACTTTAAAACTAATTATACTCAATACAAAAATTATGGTCTTAAAATTTACTCTGTTAATCATTATATTCATCATTTTAGCTAATTATGAAAGTAGTAATATATGAGCAGATCTCCCTACCAAGTGTTTTTTTGTGGATTTGATCTGGGGGTTGAGGCAATGGGTTACGACGTTGGATGAATTCGCCGAGTTTATATTGTATTTTACTTGAGGGGTACTTGAGTGGCATTTGAATGGCATTTAAGTGGCATTCGAGTTTTGATTATTTTTTTACTTAATTTGAACTTATATGGTATCTAAATTTTGAATGTATGGCATTTAGGTTATGATAATTATTACATAACTGTATACATAATTATAACTCATAGGGTATCTAGATTTTTGAATGTAAGGCATTTAAGGTTTGATAATTTTCTGTAATTCCGACTCATATGATATCTTGAGAGAGAGGAGATATATCTACATTGAATAAATACAGTGATTAAAAATGAAAGAATATGTGAATATATACATTTATTGTGTAATAAGTAGGGAAAATCTCATATAATATAGCTAGAGTCAGTAAATACTAAGTAATAACAATTAATACATAGTCTTTTTTTCATTTCATTCAATTTTCATAATTTTTTTGCAAAAAGAAATCATTCTCTAAATGGTTAAATTTCATCTAATTGTACAAATTTACAAAAAAGGAGAATGTGATAAAATAGATATCATAATAGAGTGTAATAAGTTGAATATATAGAGTTAAAGTCTATAAAAACTTTTTAATTTGTAAAGTATTTGATGACTTTACAAGAAATATCATCACATTCAGGTTCAATGATGATGAGAAGATTTTCTTCAAGCTTAAGTTTACTATTTTCCGATATAGACAGAGAAAGTTTTGAAAAACCCTCCAAATCATTATAAATAAAAACTCTATAAATCGACGGTGTTGAATTTGTAATTGATACTGAATTGTTTTCGCATATGATGTATCTATCACACACACAATCAGTAGTAGTTTCGATTTCTTCAGAATTGTATATAGTAGAGTTTGTAGGGCTTGGTTGTTCCAAAATTAAATCGACTAAACCCAGAGCTTGTGGAAGAGATGGAATTGATGGTGATAAAGCTGGAACTACTGGCTTGTTTGTAGTGGTTGTCGTCGGGGTTGTTGTCGTCGTTGTCTGTGGAGTTGTGGTGATTGTTGTCGTTGTATGTGGAGTTGCAGTGGTTGTTGTTGGAGTTGTTCTTCGAGTCGTAGTTAGTAATCCTTCATCGTATAAACGAATGTAATTTAAAGCTTCATCGGTTTTGCAAACAAAGTAGTGTTGAGGCCACATATCATAAGTGTCACAGCTTCTACGTAGGTGAGCAGGTTCCATGAAACATGTGAGTCTAAGCATACGATATTTTAAGTTTTTTCTTAAAATACGAGTTACTGAATCAACCGCTTCCATATTAAGAATTCCCCGAAAACATCCAGACGCTCTATGAGATAAAGTGAACGGTTTAAACTCTGTTACAAGACAATAACCGCTTAGGATTGGGAATAATAGGAGATAGATGCAATATCTCATTTTTTTATTCAGAGAGAGAGACTTTTAACCTAGTTTATGCTTTCATCATCTAGAGTTAACTGTCTTGCATTTCGGTGGTCTTTGGTTAATATGCTTCAACTAAAGCTCTATATTTATAACCTTGGGATTGCATTTGTCTTTGCTATCTCCTTGACATGTGATACTGATGATAATCTTGCTTTGAACAGACTTCAAACTTTCAAAACTCGAAAATGACAAATTTACACCTTCAATACCATTGATGTTAGTGATGATAGTAGCTATTTTCGGCTCCCTGTTGGTCAAACGATTGCATTCCACACATGCAAAGTTGGTTGTCTCAAACTCTTCTGTTGGTGGACAAATCAAACGTGAGGTGTTGTATTCAAATACACATAATTCATCATTCCAAAATAGTTTTGTATTTTGAGTAAGACCTTCCGTATTATTTTTAACCCCTATTGCGCATTCCTCCTGATTCAGAGTGTATTTTGTTGGTGTATCACAAGACACAGAATCTGTAGAAGTTATGTCCTTGCAGATCCAAGAAGCGCTTTGAGGGATGAAAAAACCACAATATAATAAGTCGGGAGGGTAGAGTCGCACACAGTTTTTTCCATTTTCATCTTTATATCGTATAGTCCTTTCGAAAGGTGAAAAAAACAAGACATCATTTTTATCCATAGCTCCGGCTATGCATTCATCAATTTCGTTGGTATAGAATACTCCACTAACATTGGGAAATGTTAGTGCCAGTAGCAAGATAAATACGCGGCTCATTTTTTAAAATGTTTTCGCTTTCAGTGTTGAAAGTTGAATACTTTCTTTCTTGATGTTTTTTCTATTTATACGTAAGAGGCTAGCGGCTTGTTCAGCTCTCTCAACCGATTTTGAAGATGTGAAACAATCTCATCAAAGTGGTTACCAAAATGTAAGTATGGTTCCAATCGAGATTGAGACAAAAGAACATGTGTTTCTGTCCAGCGAAATGAAGTCAAACCTCTTAAAATCGAAATATCTATCAAATCACCCAGTTCAGCATCTTTCAAACATTGCTTTATATCAATCAGTTCGATCGCTCTTTTGAGATCTTCAAAATCTATCAACTTGTCTTGCGGACAGCATACTTTTGGATCAAAGCTCCTAGAACAGTTTAAGCATTCGAGAGGATTTGCTCTTGAAATACAATTACAGCTCAAAAGCATGCTTTGTATTGATTTACGAACTAGATTGAATCCTAACACAAAATAAAATACTTCTTCGGTGATGAGTTGAACAAAAAGAGGATTCGAACGCTCTAAAGGAATGTGTTCAAAATGAGTCCTTATGAACTTAGGAACAAAATCAGCCAATGTACCAATTGACTTGAATCCTTGAGTTTTTCCACTCATGTTTCTGCTGTAGTTCAGAGATAAATGAAGCAACTTTTTTTGTAGCAGTTCTTTTATGAGTCTTCAGATACATTTGTCGAATCAATAGTTATTATCGGGTTGACTGAGTCTTCTTTTTCATCAAGAGTGTAAGCGTATGGATATCCTTCTGCTATCGCAAGTAATTTATCCTTTAGTCGTTGATAAGCCAGTTTGCTCTGACTAGTAGGTAATAGGTAGGGATTTAATCGTGCTCTCAAATTTGTTAACAAAAAGGGAGACTTCAAATCATCAGTGGAAAGATCCAAAAAAGCATTAATCCATTCATCATGCACCAAAAAACCCATTTTAGCATTTTTCAAAACTTGTCTTCTATCAATCCAGTCGATAGCATCACCCAATTCTTTTTTGGTAGGTGTAGCGCCTTCAACCATTTCAGCATATCTTTTACAAGTGATACATTTGTCATCAACGTGTGAACAGTAACAGTTTAGTAGCGATAGATTGGTTGCTTGCTTGTAAAAACTTCCTCCTAGTACACAGTATACACATTCCTCCGTAAAATAAATCCTCAACATTTCATCAGAAACCTCAGCCAAAAAAGTCTTAGGTCCTATAGCATCGGAAGCTTCTTGGTGAGCAAAGTCTTCAACACGTAACATATTTGTTGTTATTCCGTTAAATTACAAAACGCGAATGATACGTTTTCAAATTGAAACACCTATTTAATCATTCATTACTTTTTCTTTTTTTTGAGGTTAATTGTTATGCTAACTCATGTAGATCTTCATAAATGCTTTAATTTCAACCTGACAACCATCGATTGGGCAAGGTTTTACTTCTGATGAGCATTCAGTAAGCGCTTTTTCCTTACACTCACTACAGTAAATGAGATGACCACATGGAAGAGAGATATGATTTGCAATTACTTTTTTTTCATGCGTCTCAGACACACATTGAGCGAGTTTGCTTTGCTTAGTCTGATCTTTATCTTTTTTTAACGAATCAATTGATTTAGCATCATTTTTTAACAGTGGATCTTTATCTTTTTTTAACGAATCAATTGATTTAGCATCATTTTTTAACAGTGTTGACGAATTCTCAACAGTTGTAAAATCATTTCAAAAATATGTAAGGCTTCAATCATAAAACCTATTCGCTCAAAAGGTTTTCCATTTAACACTAAAACTTGTTCGATATCGTTTTGACTGTATCCTAGTTTTTTGCAAATAAGTTTCATTTCTTCGGTGTCATTGTTGTGCGTTATTTGTTTTACTTTTTCTCGATATTTTTCAACCCGTTGCTTACACCTTTTGCCTTTTTCCGTTCGCATGTAAACATCCTCAACATACTCTTCACCTTTACTCCCAAGTAAAAAATAACAGTCTGGGAACCATCGACAGTGTTCCTCCCATGGTAGATCACTTTCTTTCCATTCTTTAAGTTCACCTGAGCAAAAGAAGCATTTTACACTATCTCCGAACTTAGTATAGTAGAAACCTGCATTGGAAAGGAGTTTCATGGAGACTTTACCCTTCCATTGTTTGAAACTGTCTTCTCTAGATGTTTCAGTAGCAAAACGTGGTGTATCAGCACGATCAATTGATATACCTAGAGGTAATACTTCTGCAGTTAAATCTCCTCTTCTGGTCTTTTGTTCTTCCATCGTATAACTTTTGACAATTGAGATGTTTTTCATTTCATCTGCAAGTAGTTTCCTAGGTCTATACAGACGATTGTGAGTGTTAAATCCTCTAACAAATCGACAAAACGGAAAACTTTTAGCGTGTTCTTTCATCGGATGTTCATCTTCATCCTTCCAGTTTAGTAATACCCCTTGGCAAAAAACACATCGAACAGCGTTGTCTTTTTCAAGGTTATAGAAACCAGCTGCAGCCATGTTTTCACCACAATGTTTACCTACTCGTCTCCAATTTGTAAGAAATGATTTTCTTCGATAACTTTCATCAAGCATTAAAGCCTCTCTTTCATAAAAAAGAGAGTTCATTGTAAATGAACTTGAAAAAGTCCGATGGGGAAAGTTGCGCAATAGTTTTTTGTAATTTTAATGACAAAAGACTACAGTGATTATCCGGATAAGTTGCGACGACATAAGTTATTGCAGTGGTATCAGGAAAAGTTCGTTGTAAAAACAACGATGAAGTAACGAGTAAACTATCATCTATCCATTCAGCGCGCTCTTTAGTATTTTCAAAACAATTTCGAGTTTTTTGCATTTCTCTTTTTTCATTATAAATAGTGTTTGCTACATATCTGTTGTTTGTTACTCGACACATTATTTATATATAATATAAGTAGTAGCTTCAGTTATTACTCAAGTTGAAGTTTTGTTGGAAAGTTCTTTTCCTTTGATCTAGTTCGTTGTTATTCTAAAAAAAAATGATAATGCTTTATAGCAAAAAATAAAAAAAGACTAAGGTTTCAATTTTTTTTCAATATACTTGAATTGATTACTATTATAATAGAACGTAAATACTTACATCAGAAATGAAGACTTGTCTTTCTTTTGAATTAAAATGAATGATATTCCTAGTAGTTTGAACTTGAGAGCTGCTTTCTATAAAATTCGGATGAAGAAGGAGTACATTTTTCATTTTGAAGTCCTGAAATAATAAGAATAAACATAATTAAAACTTACATACAGCATTTTTTTGATATCTTAAATAGTGAATAATCTTGTTTTTTGTTCAGAAAATGTCTTCACGCTTAAATCGATTACAATTAAAACAAAATATAAATACTTACATCACAAATGAAGACTTGTTTTTCTTTAAATTAGATGAATTATATACATAGTTGTTTGAACTTCAGCTGTTTCCTATGTAACTCAAATGATGAAGAAGGAGGGTTGTAGTAGATGATGATGTAGTAGATCTTCTTCCTTCAGTTAGTTTGAACTTGAGAGCTGCTTTCTATAAAATTCGGATGAAGAAGGAGTACTTTTTTCATTTTGAAGTCCTGAAATAATAAGAATAAACATAATTAAAACTTACATACAGCATTTTTTTGATATCTTAAATAGTGAATAGTCTTGTTTTTTGTTCAGAAAATGTCTTCACGCTTAAATTGATTACAATTAAAACGAAATATAAATACTTACATCACAAATGAAGACTTGTTTTTCTTTAAATTAGATGAAATATATACATAGTTGTTTGAACTTCAGCTGTTTCCTATGTAACTCAAATGATGAAGAAGGAGGGTTGTAGTAGATGATGATGTAGTAGATCTTCTTCCTTCAGTTAGTTTGAACTTGAGAGCTGCTTTCTATAAAATTCGGATGAAGAAGGAGTACTTTTTTCATTTTGAAGCCCTGAAATAATAAGAATAACCATAATTAAAACTTACATACAACATTTTTTGATATCTTAAATAGTGAATAATCTTGTTTTTTGTTCAGAAAATGTCTTCACGCTTAAATTGATTACAATTAAAACGAAATATAAATACTTACATCATAAATGAAGACTTGTTGTTCTTTGAATTAGATGAATTATATACATAGTTGTTTGAACTTCAGCTGTTTCCTATGTAACTCAAATGATGAAGAAGGAGGGCTGTAGTAGATGATGATGTAGTAGATCTTCTTCCTTCAGTTACTAACGATGAAGTGAATGCTTTCTGTATGAAAACAGTGCTTCTTATATAGCTTAAGTTGCACTGCTATGAATCAGCATTATTTTCACATGAATGGAAACCGTTGCTTTTGCGGGAATAACAAAATTATTTTCACGCGAATACAAACCAATGCTTTCGCGGGAATAAATAATTTATTTTCACGCGAATGGAAACCGTTGCTTTCGCGGGAATAACAAAATTATTTTCACGCGAATACAAACCAATGCTTTCGCGGGAATAAATAATTTATTTTCACGCGAATGGAAACCGTTGCTTTCGCGGGAATAAAAAATTTATTTTCACGCGAATACAAACCAATGCTTTCGCGGGAATATACACTTTATTTTCACGCGAATGGAAACCGTTGCTTTCGCGGGAATAAAAATTTTATTTTCATGCGAATACAAAGCAATGCTTTCGCGGGAATAAATATTTTATTTTCACGCGAATACAAACCGATGTTTTCGCGGGAATAAATAATTTATTTTCACACGGATGGAAACCCTTGCTTTCGCGGGAATAGAAATTTTATTTTCCCGCGAATACAAACCAAAGCTTTCGCGGGAATCAATACTTTATTTTCCCGCGAATGGAAACCGTTGCTTTCGCGGGAATCAATACTTTATTTTCACGCGAATGGAAACCGTTGCTTTCGCGGGAATAAATATTTTATTTTCACGCGAATACAAACCAATGTTTTCGCGGGAATAAATAATTTATTTTCACACAGATAGAAACCGTTGCTTTCGCGGGAATAGAAATTTTATTTTCCCGCGAATACAAACCAAAGCTTTCGCGGGAATCAATACTTCATTTTCACGCGAATGGAAACCGTTGCTTTCGCGGGAATAAATAATTTATTTTCACACAGATAGAAACCGTTGCTTTCGCGGGAATAGAAATTTTATTTTCCCGCGAATACAAACCAAAGCTTTCGCGGGAATCAATACTTCATTTTCACGCGAATGGAAACCGTTGCTTTCGCGGGAATAAATATTTTATTTTCACGCGAATACAAACCAATGTTTTCGCGGGAATAAATAATTTATTTTCACACAGATGGAAACCGTTGCTTTCGCGGGAATAGAAATTTTATTTTCCCGCGAATACAAACCAAAGCTTTCGCGGGAATCAATACTTCATTTTCACGCGAATGGAAACCGATGCTTTCGCGGGAATAAATATTTTATTTTCACGCGAATACAAACCAATGTTTTCGCGGGAATAAATAGTTTATTTTCACGCGAATAGAAACCATTGCTTTCGCGGGAGTAAAAAAAATAATTTTCACGCGAATAAAAACCAAAGCTTTCGCGGGAATATCGCGTGAAAAAACTGCTGAGTCATAGATATATTATAAAGGTTTCATAGGGTTAATTAGTACAGCTTTAGCTATTTAAGAACCAGTGTTTTCACACAGAAAGCATCCAGTTCTACAATAGCTAGCAAGGAAGCAACATCTACACACCAACTACTACATTTACTTGAAACTCAATAAGGTGAGAATCACTAAATAATTCTTTAACATATACTGATAAAAACTTCAACTAGATTTGCTATAATGCTTCAGAAAGTTAATTTTATGTTTTAATATTTTGTTCTTATTAATAAAAGATCAAATAGTTTCACCATAACGCATCAGAAAAATTATTATGGTTTTGATTATGTGTTTATTTTATAAATATCTAGTTAGTTTATTCTTTTCAAAATATTTTTCAAATTGCACCCATTTGTTACATATTTTTTACTCTCTTTTCAGTTCCAACTTCCGACTGAACGCTCTGAATATGAATGAAGACCGTAATACCTCATTTCTCTCAACATTCGAACCATACTCTGATGATAAAGAAAATATCCCTCCTGATTCACATATAATGAGAAGGAAACTGAACACAATTCGACCAAAGCCATGGGATTCGGATAGAAATAAAACGATTGACTATACTTGGACTTTGAAAGCACCATCTCCTTCTCATCTTTCCTGCTTGTCAAAAAATGCTGCTAGTTTGCTCAATTCTTGCGATACCAATGACAGAGTAATGATTGGAAGGTTTCAACCACTTCACTTAAATCAAACGCCATCACTTCTCGAGATAGTCTCCATCGAACGACCAACTGAGGATGTATATAAAAACTTATGCATTATCCGCTACAATGTCGAAACATTTGGCAACAGACGACAAGTGAGGTCTATGGTGAGAAATGAGGATTACAACAAATTAGCTCCAACACAACCAGATGTTCCAAAACTGGTGGTTTTTATGGGATTCGATTCAGACAAGCATCCAATCTTTCACCCTATCAACTTCCCATCCAATATTTCCCTTGAGGAAGCTAAACAGCTAAGTAGATTAATAAAAAAAAAAACACCTACTCAGTTGATCAGTATGGTTCGTATCGCAACGCTCTCGCAATTTGCTGTTGGAAGTGTAATCAGTTTTGAATCTCCTCAAATATCAACTCAGTTAACATTACCTAATGGAGATGTGGTGATGAATGCGCTACTGGTAAACTACAGATGTTTGCAATATGATGGTTTGATGATGGGAGTTCTATATATACCTGAAAAACACGCTAGCAACGTCAAACAAATTGGAACAGGAGTCATACTTGTAAGAAATCGTGAAGTTAGTAGATTTGGTTATCATCGACATGATATAATCACATTCACAGCATTACAAGCGATAGAAACGGCTAAAAACCTATCCAACAAACTTGATGATTCCAACCAGATGAAGTACTTTACTACAGATGAGGTTGTTGAGAACAAGGTCTTAGTGCTTTCAATGGGAGTGGGAAACACATCTTCTACATCTTTGAGAGAACCAGCACCCCCTGGTGAAAACTATATTCAAAAAGAGCATGTCAGACAAGACAACATAGTGAGTATTTTTTATTTAATGTAAACTAACTGATATAAGTAATACTTCCAATTAGATAATATTTATTTATAAAGCAATTATTTTTTGTTTTGCTTTAGATAGAAGAGAGAGAATCAAAAACACTTGATGAAAATTATGCTCAAGAAAAAACAAACCGAACAATATAACTTGGTGAGTTACTTCCCTTTACTATATAATGTTAACTAACCAATGTAAAAAGAACTATAATTCAAATTCATGTAATTATTTTACATTTTTGTTTAATCATCCTATACTAATACATAACTTTTGATTTTAGTTCATTATGGAATCAAAAGTACATAGAACAGAAGTCTTCCTTCCTAAGTTATAACATCAGTACAACAATGACAACATTGTAAAGAAAAAGACTATCAACCATTGATTGTCATTACAAGTTGTAGTGCTTTGAATTACTTAGTATTTACTAACTCTAGCTATATTATACAAGAATATTTTGCTACTTATTATGTAATAAATGTATATAATCATATATTGATTCAATGTAGTCTCCTCATTCTTCTCTTCTCTCTCAAAATATCATATGAGTTCGAGTTATGTAAAAAAATTATCAAAACTTGAATGTCATGCATTCAAAATGTATATGCTATAAGTTCAAATTAAGTAAAAAAATAATCAAAACTCAAATGCCACTTAAATGCCATTCAAACGCCACTCAAGTACCCCTCAAGTAAAATACAATATAAACTCGGCGAATTCATCCAACGTCGTAATCCATTGCCTCAACCCCAAGGTCTAATCCACAAAAAAACACTTGGTAGGGAGATCTGCTCATATATTACTACTTATGAATGTTCCAGTACACTTGGGTTTCCCCGTACTACAGTATGCTAAGCTGTGAATGTTGCAGTTTTACTACGACTTTATGGATAAGTGAGTAAAACCTAATTTTCCACTATTAACCCTATAGTTAACTGAAACAGTGGACATAGTTCCAAATAATCCAAACGGTCATTTTATTTATAGATATATCGATAGAAATAATTTCCAGTACGTGAAATGGATACAGATTGCGCATACATGGCTCTGAGTGGAACATTAGAAACACTAGTAAAACCGAGTATGAAAAGAGAGTTTTATAATGAATATGGTAATTGGTTCCCACAACCATACTGTGACAATCATAGAGATGAGTTTTTAAGGATCAAAACAATGAATTCAGAATGGATTATGAGCGATTGCTGCGAAAAAGTGCTGAAGCATGGAAAAAGAACACCCGGATTGTTCAAAGAGGAGTTTACCGGAGACGGAATTGTTGCACTCAACTCTAAATTCTATTATTGCTGGGGAGAAAAAGGAAACAAGTTTAGTTCCAAAGGTTTAAACAAACGAAATAATCAATTGAACAAAGACAGTTATCAGAATTTATTGAATACAAAAAATCATTTACGGGAAAAAATCGTGGATTCATAGTGAAAGATAAAACAATGTTAACGTACGGTCAAATAAAACGAGGACTCACATATTTTTACGCTACAAGACAAATGTGTTCCAATGGAGTATCAACCAAACCTATTACTGTTTAATAAAAACCTTCATTATAAACTTCAAATTTTGCAACAGTTACTATATAATTTATAACAGTATTCCATATCTATATACGAATTACGGTAACAAAATGTAAAAAACTAACAACGATGCTTTTGTCAGAACTGTAAAACTATCCAAATGGGGTAAACATTAAGTCTTTTAAAAACCAATAGAGCTTATAATAAAGTTATACAATAATACAACCGCTTCATTTCTATACAATACTCAAACATGTAACATCATACAAACCCGTGTCTAAATCAACATCACACCATTCATCAAAACACCTGGAGCACACAAAAAGGCACCAATAGGTATCAATAACCAATAAATACCAAAACACCTGGTGCACACAAAAAGGCACCCAATGGACCAGGAGAACCTCCAGAATAAGCTCCAGGATAACCTCCAGCCCAAACCAATCAAACTCATAATCTAATGACCTAGAAAATCACAATATAAACCCCCTGCACAACTAAATTCTAAACAAATGGTGCTCACAAAAAGGTACCTCACAGGTTCGCACGAGAACAGGGGCGTACTTCAAGTACCTGGAACCAGGAGAACCTTCCAATCCTTAGACTCCATGACAGAGATCTGCTCCGTTATTACTACTCTGAGACCACTAGTATAAATGTACCGAATAAGCGGGAAGAAACGTTGGTGAGCTTCACATCGTTCAGTTTTCTGGGAATTTGAGAATGCAATAGAACTATCATCTATCAGCACGATCTTTCCCAATGCGATCAATTTGGAGAAATTTGTTTATAGGTTGGTGCGAAGAAGATTGAGAACTGCCAAAGCTGAGCAGAAATCAGGATCTATCAAAATAGGACTATAAACTTCCAGATGTAGATTTGTACAATTAAAAGCAACTACCTGGCTTGTCCGCTGCAATAGAAACCTACAGAACAGAAATTACCTGGTATGATTAGCACTAAGATACCCAGGGTAAAGCTTAGAAGTTGAGTTAAGGCTAGGAATGGCACATATAATTGCGCAGGTACAAAAAATATAGACAAAGCCACCAACAGAATAAGTTTCCATTAATGTAAAAGAAAATATTGTAAACAGGAAGAACGATGATGGAATGATCACCCCACCATTAACTACACCATTCATGCAGACATCACCAATCCTCCAACAGTTGTCTACACAAAGAATATCACTGCTTTTTTCAAAATTCGTTGCATCAAAATCAAATTTCCAACTTCACTCCTCATTCAGGATTGTAGTGGTGTAATGGATTCCGGTCTGGTTCCACAAACATCCACTAAGCTCAAGTATTGTACCTCTCTCCAGAGGGGACACTGGTACTGCTCGACAGTGACAACTGTGCTAACAGGCAACCGAATTACCCGGTATAGCAAGACCCCATGGCTCACACAAACAACCCAGAGTGATGCTTGATAAGTGGCTGTATTCTCATTAGACAAAGTCCTAAAGGGTAACTATTCCTCTCGGGTGTTTGTGGCAAGACATAAGAATGCAAAGAGTGTATGAAAAGTCTCTCCTTTTATAGGGAGACTCACAGGAAATAATTAGCACAAACCAAATAAGACAAATAAAACAGGAAGTGATTTAGCCTATGCAATCAAGTATAAAATAGGTATTCAATTAAGTAATGCAAATAGATTAAATAATAAAAGTGCCAAGTGGCTAAGGGCAGATTCTTATCTCCCAAGTCCAATCAAAGCTCCTACCGGGCTTCCAGGCTACAGTTAGAATACAGTCCACAAGGTTGGTAATCCGAGGAAGGGTAGTTCCGGTTCCTGGCATTGAATGAGCTCCTAGATAGTTTTGAGGTTCTTCTGCTATGTCGGCCATTTTGTGCCAGCCCAGTATAGTTATACCAGGTCGGTAAGGGGTCAATACCTCTCTGCAAGGGTCACTACCGGCTCTGCACACCGGCGCACCAGCCACCGACACAGTATGACTTCTCACCTAACCAGCAGTTAACCGAACGCTGTAGGCTAAAGTCTAGCGCATTGTTTGCCAAGGGTGGACATTAAACGACTTGTTTACTAGTAACTTCCACCAAATTCTACCAAAATTGTTAATCCCCATCAACAGCTATATAGACGATGATAGAAAAAACATAAGTTTTATTAGTATTTGAATCAAATTGACTACATGAAGTATGTAAAAAATACATTTTTATTTCTGAATCACTCCAGTAAAAGTGAAAATTAAATTTTCTCTACAATATGGCAGAACACAAAAGTCTTTTTACTGAATGGGGAATACATCGGCAAAAAATTTAGAGCGGAAGAAGCAAAACCAATAAAAACTATTGTTTCGTGCAACTGGCCAATGAAATAAGCCTTTCTGCTTCACTTGCGTGTTCTTGGAGGGAAGTCTTTGGTGCTTTCTTTAGGTGGGCTTTTAGCTGTAGGGCTTCACGGCGTGTGAGTTCAAAACGGGCATGGAGCGCTGTGAACACAGCTTGTAGGGTGTTGGGTTTGCCACACTGGAGTGCTTCTTCTCGGAGCGACTCTCTGATATGGCGTAGGGCAGTTCAAGCATTCCACTTGTTTGTATCAGCAACTTCCAGGAATTGTGTGATGAATTTGTTCAACATCGCCTTTTCCGTCAAACTTAGGAGGTTTGAAGTTCTGTACTGGGACGGGGGTAGGTGCAGGGGGTTCAGCGCTCCTTGCAGTGCTTGTGTTAAGCGGTTCAGGGTGACAGCTTCTGCCGCGCCTGCTAGCAATCTTCCAGTGTTCCTGGCTCTCTGAGCTTCCATCAACTAGGGAGTGGTGTTTTTCTGTCGGCAATCAGTCCTATACGAAAAGAGCTTCCGGGGGAGTAGGCTGAGAGGAATGTGAGGGTAGATGGAGGCGAGGTAGCGTGTCCGTGTAATCCTTCTTTAGCAGTACTGTTGGGGGAAGGGGGGTCGGAGGTACTGAGGGAAAGCGGGAAGGGGTGTAACAGTGTCCGGAGGGGGGGGGGGGGGGGGTGGTAGGTGGAAAGGCTATCAGACAACTGTGGAAAGGGGGCTTCACCCGCACTCAGGCAATGGGGAGAGTAAAGCCATGGCTACACACACCTTTGTTTTGTAGGAATATGACAAGAAATACGTTTTGTAGCGTTGCTCTGGTGGCTACACACACAGATGATTGGTCTACGAAACACTTTGGAGTATCCAGTGGGGCAAAGAGGACGTAATTTAAGAAAACATTTATTATAATACCTATTATAAATATAAATTATTATAATTAACTAATTACCACGTTTGTTTATAATACTAGATCAATAATTTATTATCCGTAATAAATAATTGAGGTTTATAAGCAATAGTTAGTTGTTTATAAATAAAAAGTACCATCCATGATAGAAGTAACAAATGGTCTGTTGGCCAATCGGTAATGACCAGGTCAAGGTTGAATTGCACAAAAGTTCACTGGAGTCGTCAAGTTTCATCCTTATATCTTATCCAATCGAGAGTGGTTATTTAATAATAATTGTCCGCTTACCGAAGCATCAGGCAAAAAAAGTATTTGTAGACTGACATGTTGGTCCACAAAATTGAGCGTCTTTTTGTAAAAAAAAACGCCGCTTGCAAAGAAAAAAGACACGTTTTTGCCGCATACCGACAAAACGTAGGTGTGTATCCACCTCATAAGGGTGAAGTCTGATAACGTCTCTAGCAGGGTATCTCGTTCGTATTGAATCCCACAGCTGCCACCAGTGTAAATGTTTCTTCTGTTTACTATGAATTGCCTTTACCAACGCCTGCTAGAGAGAGGTATACCACACAGTCGTAACTGACCAGTAGAAACAAGTTATCTCTGTCAATTACACAAAGAGACACTCGGCAGCACTGTATCAGTAGCTCCGGGTCACTTCCTCTATCGAAACGGATAGGAATAACTTCTGGATCCTGCTCAGATGTGTATAAGAATACACTGCTATTCCACAAGCAACGAAGAACAACCAGTAGGTCGGCAACATGCCGAACTTATTATGAACAGTTGAGATTCTAAAGTGTATTGAGATCAATATACAAAAGCTTGCACGGGGTGTTTCTCCCACGACAAGCTCACAGCTGATTTCTCATGCAGGAATGCGAAAGGTCTAAAGCAGGACTGCCCAGTAGGCACAAAATATTTCTACTTATACCAAGTAGGCGTGGTTACAACAAGCAATAACAAGCGCCTACTCCGATTGGTTAAATACAAACGGCACAACAAAAGGAAACATGACGTATAACAATATAGGCTAGCACCCAGGAACTAATTTCTGTTATAATAAAAGGCATATGATGTCACGAAAAATTGCCAGAAGTTCATACGAATAAAGGTGGCTTGGAGCATCCACTGGATG
Organism: Cryptosula pallasiana; assembly: GCA_945261195.1. Lineage (NCBI taxonomy): Eukaryota > Metazoa > Bryozoa > Gymnolaemata > Cheilostomatida > Cryptosulidae > Cryptosula > Cryptosula pallasiana. The sequence continues at coordinate 25,381,854 of OX183136.1, read as the reverse complement.
TGAGGCTTGACTCAGTTTATAAGGCTTGGCTCTTCCACTAGGTGTAAGAATAGAGCTATTGACAGGCAGGCTCGCGCTTGTCTTGTGGGTACATCCCAGGATGCATCGTAGAAGAACGACATGCCAGTGTTCAGCTAGTCTATTCACATTTGTATAAGGAATGCATAAATGAACGTCCATGCCTGGAAATCCATTACCTTATCTCCTCTCACCAAAGAGCCTTGGTCTTTTTAGGCCATTTGGTTTTGAAGTAGAATATCTGGAGCCATCTGAGATGTGGATAGGGGGTGCTGAAGCCCTTAGGCTAGGCTTCACTTCTATGGCTATGGCAGCCATTTTGTTGCCGGACCAGGATTCCCTTCCAGGGCCGGTACCTTCCCGATACTTTGGTGGCAACTCCAATGGCCTATTCGGTAGCTTGAAGGCACTTCTCTGACACACTGGTCATGACAGAGCTATACCAAAGTCCACCGCAATAGGATAACAAAAGTGTCTTTTGCTAAATATTTTGTTCCTCATTTAGCTGGTAACGTTTGAGTTTGCCTGTTAAGCAAAGGGATTCCTGGAAGAGAAGCATTGGCCCTGCAGTATTGGCCCTTCAACACAGAGTAAAATGAAAAATTCTAGCCAGAGGTAGAATGAAGTGAAGAGTTGGACCTGTAATGGGAACAAGTTTGTTGAGTACATCAGGCTAGGAGTTAGCCACAAACTAGGATATAGCAAATGCTACTGGCAGCTGCCATTGCTGAAGGGCTGATGTCTATTTGCAGAGAACAGCTTGCACTCTATCATGTGTCATTTTAGTAGTAACTAGTTGTGTTTCTTGTAACGGTCATTGCGATCTTTTGTAATCTGTCGTGTACTATTTTTTGAAAGGCGTTGCTGAAATTAGAAAAGAATTTTGCTGTAATGGAAATAGATGCGCTAAAAAATCAAAACTGCTGCATCTATAAAATACTTTGACTAGTTTGCTAATCTTCATTAAAAACTAGCTTGGTGGTGATGAAGAAAAAACAGAACAATTAAAGACCTTAACAATAAGTGCTAGTTGATAGAAGATGGTGCAATTGCTCAAGATGGTGGAAGAGTTTTAATGGTCTAGTTAAACCTCTGTAGATTAAGAAACTAGTTATTACTATAAAATAGAATAATGCAAGTATAAACAACTTTAAACAAAAACTGCATATCACCTTAGTTCTAGTGCCAAGAATAAATGCAAAAAGCAGCCTATTTTTATGTATATGCATTCAACACAAGCCTTACAATTAAACAAGTATGTCTGGTCATTGTATGCTGGCAATGGTAGAGTTAGATGTTGCTGAAAAGCAGAAAAGTTGATCTTGCGCAGTAAGGCATCATATCTGATCTTGCGCAGTAAGGCATCATATCTAATTTAAAGAAACAAACCTGGAGTAGCGATACTAATTAAATAGTCTTTAAATCTGTCATCGTCATCATTAGGATCTGTAGTTATCCAGAAACAGATGGTGTACTCAGTGATGGCTGGTAGGTTTTCTTGGTAGAGATACTTAGTAATTGTTTCCTCTTGTGTGTAAGTTTCTAGCGAGCAGGTGCTTGCAGGTGTCTCCTCTAAATTAAATGGTGCTAACCAATATCATTAACACCAAAGCAGTATTTATTATCAATAAAAACAAAAATGAAACTTTGTAAAGTGCTGAATACAGAACCTTGGTGTTAAAGTGAAACAGTTAGGCAAGCAAACATTTATATAAAGAATTATTCTTTTGAATTTAATTTTTCAGCTTCAAGTCACCTTTGCAAGCAAAGGACTCAAAATGAATATGATCCGGTCCTTGCTGTGACAATTTTTCCCATGTTACAACATTTCCCTTGTCTCTGCATCGTAATAGTTTTATTTCATTTTCTGTTATAGCGTAGTCCCACATGTTGACCCAGGCTATCTTTCCAAATGTAGCTTGGGTTATGTCCAAATCACCAACTAGAAATGATTGCAGAGTTATCTTAAACCACATTTAACATGTCAATATTTTTGGTCTGTTAACTTTTAAAATGAGTGTTGTTTCTCTATGTGGCACATTTGCTTTTGTTTTAAATTGATCATCATCATAAAAAAACTTAGCATTTGATTTGAAAATTTCTTGTTGTTTTATGCCACCTATATAAGGAGCAATTACACAGGTTTCTTTTACTGCTAGGTTCTATGTGAAGCTAATGATAGCTATGCATATACACGCATTTTTAAAGACATGTCGTCTTATTTGTATATAGCATTTACCATTTGCTTTAAAAACAAATTGTTGGTTATAATTATTGCTAATGATCAGCGATTAAAAAGATGAGCAGAGAAATGAGGGATAAAGGTAATTGATAGATGATTTGAATCTCAATCGTATCGTACTAGTAACATGCTATTTACCTATGCCCCACTCTATGCTGGAAAAAATAGACCAGAGTTTACATAACTGAAACCAAAAGCTGTTGCTTGCTAAAAGTATGAGTTACTTATTTAACTGTACTAGTAACAGCAAATAATTTCTACTTGTTTGCGGTGAAACTTCTCCACTTTGGAAGGAAGTTGACTATTAAATATTGAGGATATCTACATCAAGAAAAGAGCTCACTAGCTTAAAAGAAAATAAAAATTCTCAAACGAAGAGTTTGAAAGGGTCTGGAAATAAGATGAGACTTGGAAAAACAACATTGAAGTTTCTAGAGTTGATGGAATGGTAGAAATAACGCAAAGCAAACGTAAGGCTGATACACAGTTGTGATGGTGGTGGGAAAGTGAATGGTAAATATAAGTGATTGGTATGGTTTTGCATTAGTTAGCCAGTTTTTTGTATCGAATGCAGGTTAGGAAAGTACTTTACAATCAGCATTAGGATTCTCTCCTACTCAAAGAAATAGGGAAAAGTAGCATCTACAATTTATTTATTATTAATCATCCACAGCTAGCTGCTATTATTTTGTAACAACTACTATCTCTCATGAGCTGAAGAGTAATTAATGTTTTTTTACTGTTCCCATTGTGTCTACATACGTGTACGTCATATGTAATGCCTCCGAACTTGCAATAGCAATGTTGTTTTATGAAGTTTCAATTTGATAAAAGTTATCTTCTAGCGTGTTCATGCAGCATAAAACTTGTGAAACTAACATGTTTGGTTAAAAATTAAATTTACTTACAAAATGAATCCTGCTCTTGCATGAGAATCAGTGCACTACCAGCAGGCATAGTGTATGAGCCAACAGAAACACTTGATAGCAGCTCCATCTCTCCTGTGGTGATGTTTTCTGCATACCACTAAAATATCATCATATTTAATTCACGATTTCTTGTAAAGAGCTTAAATAACTACCAAGTGTTTAGCTACTGTTGATTAAAATAAAGACAATAAGTATAGCAAAAGGGCGAGTGCAACAAGGAGCGATATTTTCAATCAATAACCTTTGTTAACGGGTCTTGCAACCTAATCATATGTGAACAAACAAATGGACATGATATAAGGTAACTAAGGTTGTCATATGTGCACAGAAAAAGCTGTACACAAATGGGGTAGCTCAGAGAGACTGAAGTCAGCAAGTCAAAGATTACATTTGCTCACGTTTATAGCTATAGCTGATTCAACAGAATAAGCTAATAGCAAATTAAACTCTACTGCTGGCTTGTGGAGTGGATTTTGGGGGGGCCTGCCAAAATACCACCAACAAAACCTCTCTTCTTCAGAGGTTGTCTCTCAATCACCTTAAACAGAGGAGTATCCGTACTCCACAACCGTAACAGAGCCCACGGCCCAAACTCACTACTCAGTGTTTCAGAGTAATAACCATTAGATATTATTCCACAACAATCCAGTGTAGTATAATAGTGGCAAAGTATCTTGCTGCTTGTTGTAATCACAATCAGAATTTCATACAAGTACAAATTGTATAAGCAAAGATCTGCCTTTTATAGGTGGAGGTATAGGGAATCGACGACCTAATACGGGTACGGAAAATAACAATCGACAGGAAGTAATGTAGTGGATTTTCATGTCACTTACACCTGCGCACAGACTCTATCTGGCATCCTCAGTGTAGCCATTAGATGGCCAAAATGACTGTAATGATCAATACCGGATTGACCAATCTTGTATGAAGCGATACCGACCCTGTAAGGAGCTATGCCGACCTATACCGACCCTGTATGCAGCTATCTCGACCTCACTGGGCCAACAGGAAGCGATTCAATGTAACCTGAGGACCCAAAAGCAGCCTGGGAGAAGCAGGGAGCCATCTATCGGAGATTTCCACCCCTAACCCTTACGTAAGATAAAGGACTATAGTTACAAAGACCAAGGACCTAGAAACTAACTGTAATTGGTGCATGAGCCTCTCACTTCACCTACTATTACAGGGCGCCTATTCTCTTTAAGCCCTTTCTGATTATCTTATTTGTTATGTATTTATATAATCACATTCATTGGTGCATGTTGTAACATTAGTCTGTAATTGGTTATTCGCTTCCTGTGCTTTGCTTATAAAAGGCAGAACTTTGCTTGTATTTATCAGTTGTAATTGGGACTTTTACTAACTCATTTATTCTGGAGGAATAAAAGCATAGTACTCAATAGCATTGAGTCATGCGTCTGAGCCAAGGGCTCACAACTGGTTGTAGATCAGAAGTACTCTATCTTGTATTCATTCGGTACATCACCGACCCTGTTGTTGTAACAGGTAAAACTAACAACTGGTGGCAGCACGCTACCAACCTCAGCTAGTGATTTTCAGCCCTCAAAATCCACTACAGTAACTGCTTGATAAATGTGAGCGAGATATAAATAGTAAAACATAAGATTGGATAAGATAAGGTTAAATGCACAAGGCCCCAGAAGTGGAGGGCGGAGCATCAAGAGTAATTATGCTGAGTCACAGCCCAGGATGTGATGGTGCAATATAGTTAGGGTTCCTGACTGTTACAGCTTGTGGTCCATGTCTTTCGACGACCTGGCCATGGTTAGGCTGCAAACTTGGGCCTTGCATCTTTTGGTAGAAGTTTGGTTCCTAGGGCTAAAGGCATTCTTTCTTCCCCGACTTGGTATAGAGTAGTTGCAGGGCCGGTAGTGATACTGCGGGGCAGGTAGTGATACTGCCAGGGAGGTAGTGATACTGCCAGGGAGGTAGTGATACTGCAGGGCAGGTAGTGACTGCAGCAGGGCCGGTAGTGACTGCTGCAGGTCTGGTAGTGACTGCTGCAGGGCCGGTAGGGTTGGTGTCTTTCTCCCTACAAGGTTACTGGCAGTGCCAGGCTCGATTCAGGCATGCCTGGCACTCCACAGTTGTCAGGGGGACCTTTGCGCAGTTTTTAGTGGTCATGAAAATCCCATATACTTGTTCAAATAAATTTTTATGGAGATACAAAAAAAAACAAGTTCTTGTATCGCCCTGCAGAGTTTTTACAATTTTCTTCATAGGAGAATATAATACGTAAAAAAAACAATTAATGGGTTGGCAAAAACTTTAAAAATGTGTATTTGCATTATGATTCACGAATCACAACTATTTATAGTTTAATAATATAATTATTACTAATTTCAGTTCATCAAAACCTCTGTCAGCCCAATCAAATACAATGTGTGTGATATTGCGCAGGATTTTGTGTATTTATGGTAGCTATGCACCTGCACAACTTCCCACAATTACAATGCAAGTTCTGAGTGGCTACTTCGGCCTTTTCTGTAGTCAGTTGGTGCTATAAGGGTTGACTTCTCTATCCCGATATTTGTATAAGGACGAAATGCTTGGCACCGTACTTCGGCTAGTGAGAGTACGCAGCAAAGGGCCAAAACGACCGATCACTTTCTACCAAGGTTTCTCCTACACAGATAATTGGTTAGTGCAAGTCGTAGTCTGTTATTTGTGCTCCTTCTTGTGCTATCCTCCTTAGTCAGAGTAGTGTAAGTAACTTCTGAGAGTCAGGGAAACTCTGATTTATTTAATGACAACCATTTAAATATAAGAGGCAAACAAAGAAATCGTAAGTTATGCCTTATGATACCAGACAATATTGTACTACAATTTTGTGCAAACTTGGTTAAATAAATAATTAATAATTCTAGCACATATAACTGTCTCTCTTAAAAATATCTAGAGTATATATCGATAAAAATATAATGTGAATGTACATGAAGTTGCCTGGGTGATGATCGTTTGTAATGGTGCCCCCTACACACTCCTCCCCATTGGTAATCCCGGGGCCAATATTACAACTGGGGGGGGGGGGGGACATCTACTTGCATAGAACTGTTAATAATAGAACGTCCGATAAATGTCTATGGTAAGCACCTCTCTCGTCTTATCTTTTTCTTTAACTCCTCTGCTCTCTGCAAGTGGCAGTAAGCTTCTCGACTAACTTGATATAGTTCTTCCTCGTACCTCTTTATCTTTCTATATCTTTCCTCACGTCTCTCTTCACCGATTCTATCTTGGCCTCTTTCTGGCCTCTTTTTTGCCTCATCCTGCCCAGTGTCCTCCATAAGTGATCTGTATTTGGTTACTCTCTCACTGGATGCATCCGTAGGTTTGTATGTAACTGCTCCTGGTCCAGCTGTCTTTCTTTTCTGTTCACTCTGGATGGCTTTAACAGGAGATACTGTTGGTGTCTCTAGCTTTACCACTTTCTGTGGTGTTTTGTCTGGCCTGGGTCCTAGCCGTCTCTTGATACTGCCGTTACTAGGGGTATTGTCCGATCTGTCTTTAATGGGAATGGGAGTTCCGAATGCTGCAGGTTTGCTCCACTTCAGATATTTACAGAATTCTCCATAAGAGGAGGCATTTACTTCAAACAAGGGGCGAGAGTCTATTCCGTGTGTGAGGTCTCCATTGTGCTGCCGAATGTGTTTGAGTATTGAGTCACGTGAGCTACTTTTCTTGCCAATCTGCGGAAATAGAAGACGTAGTGCTGTCGGGTGTGATACATGATGCATTTTGTGGGTAGCAGTAATCGACAGAGAGTACATTCCCAGTCTTTTGTGGCTGCGATCTGTTTTGTTGCCTGTTTGATGGCTTGTCTAGTGGTGTCTGTCAGCCATACCTCTGTTGGTTTGGTGGTCGGGGGAAGGGAGCAACTAGCTGTTCTTTCTTTACTCTACATCTCCCCTACGAGAGTTAACAGGGTAGAAATACCAGAGCCAGAAGCCGCACGAGTGCCGCTCCTGGCTCTGGTATTTTCACCCTGTTAACTCTCGTAGGGGAGATTGAAGCATTCATCTCATTCTTTGGTATTCTACTTCGGCTCTGTCGTTCCACCTTTGGCATTCATAGCGCACATCTCTTGCAATGTCAGCGTCTTCCTCTACTGATAAATATCCATCGTTCTTAGCAGCCATTTCTCTTTCAAATATTTTAATTGTTGATAATGTCCTGAAAGTCCGTTGTTGTATGGTGTGGCGTTATTGGAGAAAAGGATTGTAATTTATTCTCCTCGTGGTACTTGTGGTTGTGGGCGTCGTTATTGGCTAATATTCTTTCTATTTCTATTGTTCTTGTCGCCCATGTGGTGTGGCGTATAGGGTGGTGAGCGTAGTTATGGTTACCTCTATGGCTAGAGTTTATTTCTATGTTATTTTCTGGGGATGCTGTCCTCTCGCTTGCGGTAGTAATATTTATCGTTGGTGGCCCCCCTGTTTTGGTACCCCACCGATATTATTTTGTTTTTCTGTCTGTGGCTGTATTCCCGGTCGATTTTTCGTTTCCTGTAGGTTTGTCTACGGGATATGTGCAAAATTTTCTCATCTTTCAGCTGGGGGTACTTTGGGATTGTTTCTTCTCTCTCTTGCATGATAACAGTGGTAGTCTGTGAACTTCACAGGCTGCCTCCTATTTCTCTGTGGCCTTTCTTGGGTTGTACTGTTTTCTGTTCTATTACGTAGTGCTGGCCAACTCTCTTCATCTAGTGGACCTCTTTCCTATGTAGGCTGTCTCTCTGTTACCTCTTCTCTCAGAGGGGACGCTGGCGCTGGGGGGTCTACCCTTCTCTCTACAACTTCACCCTCTATGTTTGGTGTGTCTATATGTTCTGCTTCTGGTAGCACCTCATCCAAGTGGTTGGGGGCTTCCGGTATTGGTATGGGTTCTGATCTGGGGGGTGGTAGGTCCCTTTGGAGTTGCTCCTCCTGCTATTGGGTCTGTGTTCTCCTCCTGTATGCTCCTCGCATGTTCGGCCGGACAGCCTGTTCTCTACTGGTAGGTCCCCAACCAATGGGTCCTTGGCATGTCTTGTACAGTTTCAAATGTCGGCCGTTCTGTACAAATCCCTGGCCATCTTTTTCTAGCCTGCATGTGTGATTGAGGTATGTGTGTGTGACCGTGTACTTGGTTGCAGTTTTGGGTTGCTGCTTTTCGTCTTCCGCTTATTCTCCATCACTACCAGATCCCCTTCTTCAAATCAAGGAGATTCTCCCGTCTCCTCCTGCCGGATCTGCTGCTGCTGTTGACGGACGTACTCATGGGCTATCTGCAGGTTCTCTTGGACCTGTACGGTGTGTTCTGTCAGTCAATGGCTGCCTAGGGTAGGGGGGAACAGTCAGCTGTTCCGGCAGCCCCCAGTAACTGAATACTTGTTCGTCTAAGGTAATGGCCACGTCGGGTGCTGTGGCGTCTGGTATCGCTATAGCATCTTGCCACCTTGTGAAGTTGTCTGTCATTACTAAGACCCACCTGTTCCTTCTCTTGGTGAGTGGGAGGGGGCCCACTAGGTCCACTGCCAATTTCTGGAAGGGTCTTCCTGCGTAGTGTCTCTATCCTTCTGGAGGGTTGGGTTTCCCACTTTTCTTTGCCACTTGGCAGATCTTGCAACTGTTTACTAGTCGGCGAGTCAGGGCCGACATACCGGGCCAGTACCAATCTAAATTTAGCCACGCCCACGTCCGGTGTATCCCGGTGTGTGCCATCTGGTGTGTTTCCCACACAGTCTTCTGCCACCATGATAGTGGGCAGACTGCACATAACTTGGTTCGGCCATGCTGGTCAAATCTCGTGACTAGCACTTTGTCCGGCCCAATACTCAACATCTCTCATCTGTCATATAATATCCAAAGTTCGGAGCTGCTCTCCTCCAGCTCTCGACGGGTTAGGGTTCCAGGGTTCTGTATTTCTGCATACATCCTTGCAACAGGGTTGCCTCACTCTCTCTGTGCCTGAGCCAACTCTTTGGTGTTGGCAGCGGGACTGGTGATCATGAGATTGACTTGTCCGTTAGGCGGGTCTTGCCTCAGTTTTGTGTGCGTGGGTCCACCATCTCGTTGCTCTATCGAGTTGCATTGCTTGCAATTAGCACAATGGTCTTTCCTGCTAAGCCCATCTGAATTTCCGTGCTGTGGTCCGGCCCAGTGCTCAAACTTGTACCTAAACTCGGCCAAGGTCTCTAGCCATCTGGCTATCTGGTTGGATGGCTCCTTGCGCCGACACAAACAGCGAAGTGAGGCGTGATCTATGCGTAGTCTGAACTCTTGCCCATAGAGGTAGGGGTAGAAATGCTTAACTGCTTTTACTACTGCCAGGAGTTCCCTCCGTGTCTCGCAGTAATTTTGCTCCGCCGGGGACAACGCCTTGCTGTAAAACGCGATTACACGTTCCTTTCCTTCCTGCCCCTGTGAGAGTACAGCTCCCAGGCCCACGGCACTGGCGTCTGTGTCCAATATGTGTTGGAGTGCGGGATTCGGGTAGCCCAACACTGGTGAGCGGCTCAGTCCGGCCTTGAGTTGGTCAAATGCCTGCTGCTCTGTTTCGCCCCACTTCCGGGGATGCCTTTCCCTGTGAGCACTGTCAAGGGTTTTGCTGTGGTAGCGTAATACGGCAGGTACTGCCGATAATATCCAGCGGTGCCTAAGAATGCTTGTAGGGCACGGACATCCTTAGGTTCCTGCCACCTCTCTACAGCTTCTACTCGGTCCGAATCCGTGGCCACTCCTTTGGCGCTTACCACATGGCCCAGGTACTTCACTTGTTGACTCAATATCTCGCATTTTGAGGTTTTCACCTTGAGGTCTGCTTGCTGAAGCCGGGAAAGCACCTCCCCTAACCTTTCGATATGTGTATTGAAATCTGGGGCCATTATGATCACGTCGTTGAGGTACAAAAGCAGCGTCTTCCAATGTAGTCCCTTCAGCACTCTCTCCATCAACTGTTGGAAGGTGGCCGAGGCTGAAGTGAGGCCAAAAGGCAACACTTTCCATCTCCACAAGCCGCTCCGGGTGATAAATGCCAATTTGTTTTGGGCGTCTTGGTCTAAGGGGACTTGCCAGTATCCGCTGATCAAGTCCAGGGTGGATAACTATTTACTCCTGGCTAATGCATCCAAGGAGTTGTCAATCCTGGGAATTGGGTATGCGTCTTGCCTTGTGATGTCGTTCAGCTTTCTGTAGTCGACACGAAATCTCCAAGATTAATCTTTCTTCCTTACGAGCACTACCGGTGAACTCCAAGCCCCGTCCGCGGGTTCTATCGGGTCCTTTGCTAACAGTTCCTTCACTTGGCGCTCCCCCTCTGCCTCCTTTTCTGGGCCTAATCGGTGAGGTGGACAGCTGATTGGCTGAGTTCCAGGTTCCGTGGGAATGGAATGTTCGGCGAGATGCGTTCGTGCGATGTCACCGTCATGTTGGCTGAACACCTCCTGATATTCCAGTAGTAGTGTCCTTAATTGCCTTTCTTCTCTTGTGTTCTTACCCCCTTGGCATGCTTGCTGAAACAGTGGCTGTAGGTGGCTTGGGAAGTCTCCGTGTATAGGTCCGATCTGTGGAGCCTCTGTAGGGAAGGGTTGAACCTCCTTGTGTCCTATGCTAGTGTATGTCCCTATGATCTCGCCCGCTGGTATGTGTAGGGCGACTTGCGAGGGGTTAATGCAGTGTACCAACATTCTCCCCTGGCTATCGGGTGCATTTATGCTGGCAGCGAGCATCAGTCCGCCCTCAATGCTCACCATTATTCCTTGTTGGCCGGGATCCTTGTTAGTTAGGTGACAGGAGACTGTGGCCTCTACCTGTGGTGGTATACTTGTGTTCTGGCGTACTTAGACTTTTGAAATCAAGTTCCTCCCATGTCTGTCCGTACAGGTCGGCTCCTGTTCTTGTATCCTCAGAATGGGTTTGTCGAATCCCATCTGGCAGTTGTGGTTAGCAAGAAAGGGCATGCCCAAGATTACGTCCTTGTTCACCTGGCTGACCACAAAGGTCTTTTTGTACTTGACTTGGCGGATGCGTCCAGATAGGGTGATCAGTCCATAAAAAGGCAGCCAAGTGCCGTCTGCCATCAACCCATGTGAATCGTAGTCTTGCAGATTTCCTATTATTGTAGTAGGCAATTGATCAAACACTCGTTTTGACAACAGGTGTGTATTGCAGCCTTTGTCGATTAAGTTTGACACCGCCCGTCCCTCTACTTGTCTGGGGAGGTAGTAGCCGGATTTGTAGGGGCGTTCAATTTGGTTCAGGTGAACTGTCATGTGCTTGTGGCCAGTCTTTGTGTCTCTGGACGGCAGGGACGTCTGACTGGATTTGTTCTGTTACAGCCTTCTCTTGGTTTTCACTGAGGGTTCCTCTTCCTCCTCGTCTGCTTCTTCCTCGTCTACTTCTTCCTCTGCTTCTCCCGCTAGGGGGTGTACCTGTTCTGGAGGGGGGTCCAGGTGGGAGGTGTTGGTAGGAGGGCGGCAGGTAGAGTGTTTCCCTGGTGGTGTGTTTTGTCAGACTGGTGGCCTCTGTTTTGGTTGTGTGCCCTGTTGCAACTAGTAGGTGGTCCTACTGTTGCGGATCGTACCAGTTTCCCTGGTTGTTAGTCCAGGGGGCCGTCCTACATTCTCTTCAAAGGTGCCCTGTCCGCTGGTATCCCCAACAACATTTGGGTGGGGGTCCTTGGGTTTGCTTTTTAGGTCAGCAAATTCTTTACTTAGTTCGGCTATAGTAGCGATGAGCTTCCCCAGTGGGTCGTTCACTTCTTTGCAGGTGACCTGTGGAGTGTATTCTGTGGGTATTTCTTCTAACTGGTCCTCATGTATCATCCGGACATGGTACGTGCCGACTATTGGTGCTAAATCTGGAAAAATTCGCAGCCAGCTTGGATGGTTTCTTCCACTGTGGTGGGTGGAATTGCTAAGAAATGCTGCTGGAGGTAAGTATGCCCCAGGTTACTTTGGAACGTCTGTAAAGTTAGTTCCGTCCTATTCTTCTGTGGAAAGTCCTGGTAGGCTGCTTCGATCAGCTGTTCCACAGTGAGGGCGTGTTCTCTCAAGGTGTCTCTAGGTGGCCTTCTGTAATGCATCAGTTTGTTCTGTGCCTCTGTCCTCGTAAGTCCAAAACTGGCTTGTAGGGCCTGCATTATTGCCTGTTGAGTTAGGCCATGCCCACACTGTTCCGCCTTCCCCATTAATGCTTGTCTGAGGTGTATTGTTGCCTCCTTTTCCGGCCACCTATTTGCTCCTGCTACTTCCTGGAATCGCTGTAAGAAGTAGTTTACATCTCCTTCTTCATTGAATTTGGGAGCCTGGAACTTGTCCCTGTTGTTGGTGACTGTCATCCTGTCTAAAATATTTGTCAGAGTGCCCACAATGTGCATGGGTGCTCCATCTCGGTTTGTACTGACTGCCCTTCTTCTAGTCACCATCCTTCTTCCACTTTCTTGCTTTTGTATTATTTTTGTGGGAGTTATCTTCTATTGGATTCTTCCCAATCCCACTGCTGCCACCACTGTACAGGATTTTGTGTATTTATGGTAGCTATGCACCTGCACAACTTCCCACAATTACAATGCAAGTTCTGAGTGGCTTGTTCGGCCTTTTCTGTAGTCAGTCGGTGCTACAAGGGTCAACTTGTTTATTCCGATATTTGTATAAGGGCGAAATGCTTGGCACCGTACTTCGACTAGCGAGAATACGCAGCAAAGGGCTGAAACGACCGATCACTTGCTACCAAGGTTTCTTCTTCACAGATAATTGGTTAGTGCAAGTTTTAGTCTGTTATTTGTGTTCCTGCTTGTGCTATCTTCCTTAGTCAGTGTAGTGTAAGCAACTTCTGAGAGTCAGGGAAACTCTGATTTATTTAATCATGACAACCATTTATATATAAAAGGCAAAAAAAGAAATTGTAAGCCACGCCTTATGATACCAGACAATACTGTACTACAACTTCGTGCGAACTTGGTTAAATAAATAATTAATAATTCTAAAACATATAATTGTCTCTCCTAATTAAAAAATATCTAGAGTATATATCGATAAAAATATAATGTGAATGTACATGATGTTGCCTGGATGACGATCGTTTGTAATGGCGTCCCCTACAATATTGTAATAGTATTTGTAGTGTGGCCGTCACATTCCAATGTATATAGTAAACAGATTGAGCTCAGCTGAGCAATGGTGTGTGGTGCGCACGCAATGCACACTGGGAAGGGCTAGCTAAGACAAGCATGGGTAGCAGCAGAAAATAGGGGTCAAGCCTTCAGCCTATGAGATGAGCCAAGGTCGCCTGTACTTTTGAAGACTGGTACTTTTCCATGATGTCATTGTGTATTTTGAATTGTAAGCGGTAACTAGTTCCTTTTGTGCCAGCCTGTGCTGGAATTGTGTCATAATTATTTTTTTGTGCCAGCTTGGTGGTAGCCAATCACATATCTTATATTTCAACTACATTTTCAACTGTGCACACTCCTATAAATAGAGAAGCTTTTCGCCCTGAAGCCCAATTCTGTTTGTGCGCTTGGACAGAGAGTTAGTTCCTGCAAACTTTTGTGACATTTGTACGATAAAGTGTATCAAGTTTTATCTTTGCTTGTTAAGTCTGGTCAGTTGCCGACTTTTTAGTTGTTCCTCTATGTGGGTGGATCTTAGCGTGTAGACTGTATACCATCCAGGAAGCGAGTTCGGAGCCAATATACTGTACAGGAATTTTGTCTATGTGGTAGCACACACCTGCACACCTCCCGAATGGTTGCTTAGATTTCAGTCAAGGCAGTGCATTTATAATCTGTGGTAATTCTTGTAATGATTCTGCTATGTTGTGTGGTCGACAGTATTGGCCGACTTTAGGGTGAAGTACTCAGTGTTGTATATAGCGATAGATACTTAGTAATTATCGCCCACCAAACTCCGATCTGATTTGGGCAAACTGTCTGCAGCCAAACTACTTAGTGAAAGACAAGGTACTTTGTGTTGTACACCTTACAAGAAGGGAATACGCAGTGAGGGTCGAATCGACTGCTTACTTTCTAACAAGCCTTGCTCGCACCGATTGTTGGCTCGACCAAGTTTGTTGTTATTCTGTATTGTCAGCTTGTGTCTATCCTTCTATTGAGTGCAGTTGAAATTTCTTCTGAGAGCTAGGCTAACTCTGATTTTTTACACAAATATTTATACATGATAGAACATAAGGTCTTGTAAGCCACTCCTTACATCACACAACCAAGACATTTCTCCGTGGGAAATGGATGATGAATAATAATTAATTAAACATTTACGTTGCAATAGAACAGAATAAAATATAAATTATGAAAATGTGTGTAAATGACGAAGGTGAGAATGGAATATGTTGATGTGTGGCTATGGCGATAATGTAACTAAGTATTGCATCCCTCACAATACTACCTCACCGGTAATGCTCCAGAACCTGTACTACGGTTACAGCTGCACGGCGCACAGTAGGTGTGAGCAACAGGACAGTGCAGTAGACTGCCACAGAGCATCACACGGTCAACTCTCTCTGGTAGTGTTTGGTAAAGGCGTAACAGTAAGTACACGGGACACACAGACCCTTTACAATATCATTTCAATGGATTGATGAGGCAATCCAAAAAATTTCAATTATTCCAATTACCATATTTTGATGAATAAGTAGCTGGTGATAGATATAGCACATTTTATTTACCGTTATTGTTTCGATTATGTAAAATAATAACCTAAACTTAATGTAATGAAGCCACATTCTTCACGCAAAAAGACAATACTCTTCGCGCGAAAATCCTTCATAATATATACAGTTTTTGCGCGAAAAAAAGCTTCTCTCACTCGAATAAAACATTATTTTCTGTTTGAAAAGGCAACATTATTTTCTGTCTGAAAAAACAACATATTTTTGTCTGAAAAAAAACACATTCTTTGGGCGAAAAAACACATTTTTTGCGTGAAGAAAACAACAATCTTTGCGCAAAAATACTTTATAATATATACAGTTTCGCGCGAATAAAACATCACTTTAAATCTAAAAAAAAAAATTTTGCGTGAAAAAACCCATTTTTTCACGCAAAAAAAAACATTCTTCGCGCAAAATCCTGTTATAATATATACAGGTTTCACACGAAGAAATTTTTATTTTGCGAATATTCATTATTTTCTGTCTGGAAGAAACACATTTTTTTGAACGAAAGAAAGAAAATTTCTTTGCGCAAAAAAAAACGACATTTGTTGAGCAAAAAATCTTTATATATTACAAAGAGTTTTCGAGCAAATAAAATCATTATAAAGAGATTTTCACGCAAGTATTCTCATTGGTTGTAGGGTTAATAGGTATAACTTTGAGTATTTAAGAACTGCTATTTCTACACAAAAATTATTCTCTCCAGCAGCAGCTTCAAAAGCAATAGCTTCTGAAGAATCAACATCCACTACAGTATTGATTACACAGCTATCAGCAGGAATCTCGGTGATAAGGTAAGAATTAATAAAAATATTATTTAGCAGTAGTTTAAAAATTAAAAACTCCTATTATTTTACTTCAATACTTATTACACTCTACTAATACATATATTTTTATCTTAGATCAATATGACATCAAAGACGCTATACGTAAAAGATTTCATTCCAGAAATTTATCTCAAATACGTAAAACATACTGTGATCTTTCAGCAAAAAGCGGTATACCTAGTGACATACCAAGCCATAATATTCTGCATAACATAACACATGATGCTAAATATGGGAGCTCTGTATGGAGAACTTTAACTAATTCAGTACAAAGGGAGTATGCCTAAATAAAACGATGCTATGGAAATCTTCCATATTATGACCAAAAAATTTTTGAAACCATTCTAAAAATGGTAAAAACTTTAATATTAATATTTTTTCAAAAATTTTCTCTTAAATTGAACTGGACTTAAAATTTTTTTACCAAAATATTGTGAAGGAATTTGTGTTTGGGTGGTAGCCACCTGTACACCTTCCCGACGTATTCTACTTCTACCCCAAGTCAGCGTACAATAATATGCTATTATTGTTGGAGAGCATGCATTGGTTTGTGCAGTTAGGAGTGCGGCCGAATCTGGTGTGGAATGAGTGCTGGCAGTTTACAATAATTATATTATAATTATTGGCTGCATCCGAACATGGCTATGTTCGACAATAATTGTGCTGTAATTATTGTTTAGTTAATAGTTTGTTGCGAACTGTTGCCACCGACAATAATTGTGCTGGAATTATTGTTTAGTTTAGGGTTTGTTGCGAACTTTGTCACCGACAATAATTGTGCTGGAATTATTGTTTGTCTATTTCGGCTCAGTCGAGATCGACAATAATCGCACTGGAATTATTGTTGCGTTATCTTGTCCTGAACTCTAGAGTCCGAATTTAGTGAGAGCCGAACTATTAGGGCACCAGGTGCTTTGCGTCGTACTTCTCACTGTAGTGAGGGAATACGCAGTGATAGGGCAAACCGTTCTCACTTTCCGCCAAGCCTCGTGCTTGCCAATTGTCGACCAGGTTAGCGCTTGTAATTATGCTGCTTTTAGCTGTGCTGCTTCTTGAGAGAAAGAATCTTCTGAGAGCCAGGCTAACTCTGAACTTTATTGCTCAAACATAGACATTTATACAGAGTAGGCAGGTAAATCTGGTACAAGCCACGTCTTGTACTTGCATCAAGCACCAAAATACAATTGGATAACAAAAATCGTGGAAAAAGTTTACTAAATATAATAATAATTATTTGGGCACGTCATAGAACTGTTCTAGATAGACGCTCGTAGCACAGGTAACAATAGAACTAGGACAAAACATAGTCAAAGTGTAAGCGAGTACATATTGAGATAATGTGTAGACAGTGAGTTAATATCGAGACAATGCGTAGACGGTGAGATAATACTGAGTCAAAGGTTTAGGCCAAGTACAAGCAGATAATAATAAATGTTTGACAAGTACTGGCGTCCCTCACAATATGTCCTCATGTTTATAAATACATTCAAATAGATAAACGAGTAGCTTCTTCTGTACATACTTTAGAACTCAATATAGAAGTATTCCATGCCTATCTCTAATATTTCTTATATAATAAAATTATACAATACGCAAACCCCCCTCCAATCTAAATCATTCAAACAAATACCAAAACACCTGGTGCACAAAAACAAATACCTCACCCAACACAAACAATTCTAAACACCTGGTGCACACAAACAAGTACCTCACCCAACACAAACAATTCAAAACACCTGGTGCACAAAAACAATTACCTCACCCAACACAAACAATTCTAAACACCTGGTGCACACAAATTGGCACCTCAGCCTCAATAAACAATACCAGAAGAACCTCCATCACAAATACCATAACATACAAACCAATGTCCAAATCCACATACCACACTATAAATTCCATACTTTCTAAACTCCTGGTCCACACAAAAAGGTACCTCTCAGGTTCTCATGGTAACTGGTGCATACTTCAAGTACACCTCGAACCAGGAGAACCTTCTCCTTAAACTCCATGACAGAGATCTGCTCCTATATTACTACTGTCATTCTTGCTCTGATTTTGCCTGGGATTGTGCTCGGTATTAGAACATGGCGGAATAAATTGTTTATTGTTGCTGCGTACTCTATTGGAAACGTTAGCAATTACAGGATAATATTTATTGATAACTTCAACAAACTCTCTTGTAATCTGGCCAAATACCTTACCAATGCATACAGCAAAGGCGTTTTTTCCAGCACCGCGATTCAGTGGATACAGTTAAGAGAACAGTGGGCGCTTCTTCCACAAGCACTTTTCAGCTGTCTTCAGTAAAGGTACGGGGCGCAAATCCTTTACAACTGGCGAGTCTCATAAACAAGCCAATAGCCAAGGATATGAAAAGAGTGGCAAAAGGCCATGATTCAATAGGAGCCAGAATTAAAGCAAAAATGGGGAATATGCCAAAAAAGCTCGATATTTACTGGATCTCTGCTCCGACTACACTACTTCCAGGCCTAATTGAATAAATTCTGCAAATCCTTGATGGAAAACTATTATCTTTAACCTTAATGGCACCTTGATCATTGCCTTCGATTTCTCCGTTGAAATACAATGTCTAGCAGATGTTTTGATTGGCTGAGGCAGTCAGGACTGAACCTTAACCTCAACAAGCTTGTTAAAGACAAACGCCACTGACTTGTGACACCTATCCAATGCCAATGAAGGGAATATTGAACCAGAGAGGGGTATAAAGTCCTGCACACTTTCGTAAAAGAAAAATTCATTTCATTTAAAATTCATTCATTCAAAATTAGTACATAGCAAAATGTATTGTGTATTGTTGCTAACTTTAGCAATTGTAGGATAATGTTTATTGATAACATAAACAAACTGTCTTGTTACCCTGGTTGGATACCGTTACTAATGCAAACAGTAAAGAATACGATTTGGATTTCTTTCTAGCACCGTAGTTCAGTGGATACAAGCACTTCTAAGCTGTTTTCAGTTAAGGTACGAGCCGCAAATTCTTTACAACTGGCAAGTCATCATAAAGAAGCCAAGGATATGGAAAAGAGTGGCAAAAGGCTATGATTCAACAGGAGACAAGATTGGAGCGGATATGGAGACGGTGCCCAAAGAAATGCTCAAGATTTACTGGATCTCTGCTCCTACTACAGTGCTTCCAGGCCCAATTGAATTAAGTCCTGCAAGTCTTCGATGGAAAACCATAATATTTAACCTTAATGAAACCACGATCATTGCCTCTGACTTCTCAATAGAAATACAATGGCTAGCAGATGTTTTGAGTTGACTAAGGTAAGGTTAAGGGCTGACCTCAACAAGCTTGTTAAAGACAAACGCCGCTAACTTGTGACACCTATCCGAAGCCAACGAAGAGAATACTGAACCAGAAAGGGGTATAGAATCCTGTACATTTTCGGAAAAGAAAAATTCATTAGCTTTTGCTGAAGTGTACATCTACTAACCTTGAGGCTGTCACCACTTTTCCATGTGAAGCAATGTTTGTGCCATCCAATAAACAGATAAAGAATCTCAGATGCAGTTCCTAACAGCTCTGTGTAAGTTTCATTAATGTATGCAAAAACTCCTGAGCCAAGTCCGACCATGTACACGCCTATGTCATCTGAAATACATCAACATGTCTTCCTGGAGCATGACATTAAAAGTCTAATATTTTGATGAAGTTTGTTCCCTAAAACGTTATGATAACTTGTTGTCACATTCTGCCTTGTACATCCTTGTGTACCTACTCTGATGCTACCCTTCCCCGCTACAGAAAGCGAAACACTTACAATATTGAAAAAAGCTCGATGAAAGCTCATAAATTGTGATCACGGAGTCCACTATTGGACCTTCAAGCAATTCCTTTGAAGGAATCGATGCCTGTTTGGTGATTCACCAATCCTGCCACCCACCCTACCACCAAAATTTTTTCTATGTCCTTTCCTATCTCTAATTACTAACGTAACTTTAAGTCTCTATGGAAACAAGATTACCTGTACAAAAGTACAACACAAGAACATTCTGAGAAAAATCATTCCTATCTTTTTAGCCATTTTGAGGCAACCTTTGCCCATTAAAAACTTCTCTTACTATAAAAAGCATGTTTTAATCATCAAACAAATCTCAGAAATGCCAATGCCATGTAATTAAGAAGCTTGATACAGAAGCTTGGCAGCAAAATAATTTTCCTTCAGTCAAAAAACTCTCAAACCAAAAATGAAAGAAATTTAACGGTAAACGTACAGGAAACCCTTGGAGCCTATGACATTAAAAGCTTAGAAGGTTTAGAAGATATTAATCAACTTTATTTTTACAAATCGATCCTCTAGGGTGGTTGGCTGTACATGAGTGAATGCAAAGATGGTAAATGAAATCATCCTTTATATAGTCAGGCTGACAGAAAATAATTAACGTACTAAATTAGGCATGCATTGACAGGAAATAAGTAGACCAATGACAATTGCTATGTAAATAGTTAACAAATCTTGCCGAAGAATTGAGGTTAAATGAAAAAAGCGCAAAATGGCTGTGAAGGGTAGAGTCATTTTTCGATAGGCCAATCACAGACTTTCCAGAGTTCTGAAAATGTACTTAGCTTTGGTCAATATCTCTGGTAATCCAAGGAAGGGTACTTCCAGTTCTAGAGTTAGTGTATGACCCCAGATAGTTTGTAAGATGGTCGGCTAAGGTGACCATTTTGCGCCGGCCCAGTCTCACTATACCGGGTCAGCCAGGGGTCACCACTAGCCCAGCAGGGGTCGAGATGGGCCCTACAAGCTGTGCCACCGGCACAGCAAACTCTTCTACCGGCACAGCACCTTTACAAGGGCTAAAGGTAGAACTCCAGCTCATCACTGATTGGTGTCAAATAGCAAACAAGTTGCTTATTAGGGGCATGCACCAAAGGCACCACAATATTGTTGAAAGCTTCTGTCTCCGACCACCAAAACAACGGTATCCACTCCATGTACACTCTCTGTACACTTCCTCTCCCACTCTGACTCCCGGGGTCCGCTCCTAATAGACTGTAGCAGCTTCCACAAGGTCCACAACCCAGACACACTACACCAAAGTTCAGAGAATAAAGACTTTATTAATCGATTCCATTTAACAATCTAAGGTGATAACTGGATACAATGCACAAGACTTTTACTTACTCATGGTACAACAGCTCATTTTATAGAAGGGCAATTGAGAGCCAATCACATACAATAAAACAGGTTAATAACAAATCATAATACATAAAACAACACATAAGAACAAGGCAATCCAATCAAAGCATTTGCACATGGCAAACCAGCTCCTGCTTGCTTCCCCTTGACTCCCAAGGATGGAAGTAGCCAGTTTTTAGTTGGTACTCCTAGTTCCTCTGTCTTTGTTCCTACTGCTCTGCGTCTCCTGTCTTCATTCTCCAATGGTGGATATCCAATCCTCTGGGTCCAAGGCTACCTTTTTCAGTCATTTTTGCTGGCTAGGCTGGGAAAGTTGCTCGGGATAACCTGGCATAGACCCTCTATGCCCTATACATGGACCCAGGGTTAGTACAGGCTCGGGATAGGATTCGGTATGACCGGTATCCTTAATCCGGGATAGTTAGTACGTAGTGTAAAGGGAAAACCCCGGGTCAACATAAAACTGGTACTAGGAGATAAGGGAAGGGGTGTAGGGGGATCTAATGCAAGGGGTGAGTGGAGGTTTAAATTGCCTTTAGCACAAAAGATCTCCCACAATATCACATGCTTTGTATACTCACTGGGAGACCTGATACTAAACAGACAATCACTTGAGTAGCCATCATCATCAGCTCCCAGGTTTATCCACATACACAGAGTGTTCTCTGTCATTTCTGGTAGATCTCTCTGATACAGAAACTCATCAATTGTTGGCTTCTGGGTGTAAACTTGTAACTCTAGGGAGCCTGCGTCTGTAGAAAATAGATGAAAATACTCGTAAGATTTTTATGCTAAACCTAGCTTTTGTTGCTGGGATGAGATCTAATGGTCGTAAAGTCTTGAGAAATTTTAAGGATTACTCAAGACATCAAGACAAATAGATGTCATCCCATCAACTAAACTCTAATTAACATTTTTCTCCTTATTAAACACTTCAGCTTAATAAGTTTTTTGTGAGACTTAATTAAAGATAATTAGAAAATTTTGAGGACTTCCCAAGACTTCAGGAAGACAATAGATGTCATCCCAACGCCCATTCATGTCTGCTATTCTCCACTGAAAGTTATGTCTATTGAAACAACCCCTTTCCTAGCTTTTATTCACTCATTTTGTTGTTGAATTTGGACTCATATGAACATAGTTTTTACTCCCACAGATAAAATAAACTGCTCCATGTTTTCAGCGTTTTCAATATAGACTGGAGGCACGCTGGTTAAATATTATTTTCTGCTAAAATATTCGACTGTAAAATGAACGTCGTGTTCAGAATAGGCTAAAGAGGCACAGGAAGTAAATGCCTAGTTGCATATATGACCAATAACACTTATGTAGTACATAAATGCACAAACAAATGACGAGATTAAATATGGCTAACAATGGCATACAGTAAATAAATAAAAGAGTTTTAGCATCCAGAAGTGGGAGGTATAGCATGATCGTCTTCCTGTGCTATGTTTCTGAAGCCTGGCTAGCTCGAGATCTAGATTACATTAAGTCTGTAGGTAGGGTTACATTTAAGGCTACTTTGTGCGCTTATAAGGCTACTTTGAGTTCTTAGGCTAGGTAGCCATATTTTGCTGGACGATAATAGCTTTACTGCAAGGCCGGGAAGGTGACTGCAGAGCTGGCAGGGTAGACTGCAGGATCAGCATGATTGACTGCAGGACCTGGAGGGTTCACTACAGGGCCTGAAGGGGTCACTACAGGGCCTGGAGGGTTGACTACAGGACCGGAAGGTTCACTACAGGGCGTGGAGGGTTCACTACAGGGCCTGGAGGGGTCACTACAGGGCGTGGAGGGTTGACTACAGGACCGGAAGGTTCACTACAAGGCCTGGAGGGTTCACTACAGGGCCTGGAGGGTTGACTGCAAGGCCGGCATTGTTATTTTTCACCTACTGAAGTGACTTTAGTAGTGTCAGACTACTTGAAAGTGTTTGCCAATTGTAATAAAGCAATGTATAAACATGTTGTTAGTGAGTAAACAATGAAGTTTGTTTGAAAATTTATAAAATATTCATGATAAAGTCTATTAACAAGCACATGAGACCGCTTATGAGACCCGTATTTAGGGTTGCCCACAAGGCATAGAACAAACAAACGAACAAGCAAACAAACAAACAAACAAACAAACGAAATCGAGTGCTCGTAGTGCCAGCCACTTTCCCTCCTAGCAGCCACCCAACAACCATCCCTCCCCATCATGTCTGCTCTCTTCAATGTTGGGGGTATGGCACCATCAGACAACTACAGAGGAGCTGCCCTGTTAACTTCTGACCCTCTCATACCCCCTCTCCTCACCAACCATAAAAAATGAGCAATACCCGCAGTACGGAGATTAGTCTCTAGCTGCCCCTGGCACCCCAGATTTATAGAAAAGAGATGGAGAGGTCGGAACAACGCAACTCTGTGGGTCAACCCATCCACAAGAAAATGATACGGCGACCTTCTTAGCTGCCCACACTTTGGCAGCTACCAACTGCCAATCGGTTTGCTCACCTGCAAGGTTTAGATGACGTGGATCTACACTCGTCGGCCTCACACAACCTTTGTAAAGCTTATGATCACTACCTCCCAATCCCCCAGAATGACGACTCCCTCTTTACCCTTCCCAGGCAGTGAGTTGCTGTCCCTCCCTCTCTCCCGGCTGATTGTGGCCATAACGTGTACTGTCCAAAAAGGGATGCGGAATTGCACTAACCCTGCAAGCCTTTTTCTATTAGAGTTATTCCCCGACATCCTTCAACCCCACCTACCACTAAGTAGCCTGCCCACCCCAGAGAGGGATGACCCCCACTCCCAAGACCCTCTGCTGTCGGGCAAACTGACATGGCCTACCCCGCCCCCCACCAGGACGACCTTACAAGGCAAGCTGTTTCTTGCCTGGCCACATAGAGTCATAGCCAGTTTCTGTTCTCATTAACAGCGGGTATACCACCAATTTTCTGTCACAGCTCCTGCTTAACTGACTGTCTCCTACGACTAGAAGTTCCTTGCATGAGAGTGATGGTCATGTGTTATGGCAAATGGCCCACATATACCATTTTTTGGCACCCTCCAACTGCCCATTCATCTAAGTGACATAATGTCATGGTGAGCCAGATTAATAAGGATGCCATCCCAGGCATGCCTTCCCTCACCTCTCACTAACGTCACATGAAGTTTGATCAGTCAATCATTTTTGTAAATGGCCAAGAGCTTCCGTGTACCAACCAGCAAAGCAGGATGCTGACAATCGGAGTGCAAGTGATAAGGGATATACATAATGCCCCATGCAGAGAGATGACAGTCCTATGCAAAATCACGCACCCCACACACTTTCCCCTTGGCATAGTAGAAGGTAGCCCTGATTCATCCCCACTAGCTGTGAGTCTCAACACCTCGGGCGCCAAGCATCACCTGCTAGTGAGGTGTCTCAACCCAACCAACCGCTTGAACTGAAGGCTGGGAAGTTAATCGGCAAGTACACCGGCGTACTCAACAGCAATGTGGAACTGCCAGCAAGAGAGAATAGCCCTACACAACTTCCCCATTTTTCTCTCCTCCCCCTTCCCCAAGCACTTGCAGGAAATGTATGCTAAAGCCTTGGACAAATGCCACACTATACCAGAGGCATTCCAGTTGGCTCAGCTCCTATTCTCCTACAAAGCAGTGTTTAGCAAAGGAGACCACGATATGGATCGTCTCGACTTTGTGGCTCACAGCATCACCCTGAAGCCAGGTGCCTAGCCCATTAGGCAACCCCTACAGACTTGGCTCTCGCAAGGGGCAAGAAGCAGAGGAACAGGTGTCCAAATTAGTGAAGAAATAACTCATTGAGCCTAGCACCAGAACCTGGTGTTCACCCGTAATACTGGAATGGTGGACCATGGAGGTTTTGCATTGACTACCAGTGCTTGAATCCCGTGACCCGGCAAGATGCTTACTCCCTCCTCAGAATAGTTTAGAGCCTGGACGCTTTACCTGATAGCAGCTACTTTAGCACCCTCGAACTGGTGAGCATATACTGGCAGGTCCTGCTGGATGCCAACACCAGTTACAAGTCAGCCTTTCCCACCCGGTCTAGCTCGTACAAATGGAAGGTACTCCTGTTTCGGACTAACACCAGCACCCGCCACCTTCCAGACACACATGGAATGGGTACTTCATGGTCTCCATTGGAAGTCCTTACTCCTGTATCTGGATGATATAATAGTTATCGGTCACAACCTCCACACTCACCTCTAGCGGCTGGCCAAAGTACTCCAGAGGCTTCAAGCAGCTGGGCTGAAGTTAAAGCAGTCGTGCTTCAATTAAATTTACCAAGTAGGGAGGTGGTGATGAGCGCTCTGTTATCAAATTACAATTGCATGCAATATGACGGATTGGTGATAAGCTCTTTGTAGTAGATTCCCAAAAGAATTGCTGCTAAAGTAAAAATAATCCAAACCAACGTTATCCTATTACGAAATCGAAAAAAGTTAATGGATTCAGTCACGCCTGGCCTGACGTCATCGTATTCACACCGCTACAAGCAATGGGAGAAGTGCAAAACGTAAATAAAAACTAACAGACCGAATCCGAGAACTTGAACTGCTCTGCCGAAGATGAAACTGTGGAGGATAATGCGCTGATGCGTTCAACAGAAAATATCATTTCTACCAAGTCGGAAAATCCTGATCTACGAGACAAGCATTGTAGTCGAGGAGTTCAAGACATCTGATACAGCTTGGTGAGTGATATATCTTTTCCATAAAATTTAATCTAATCTATCTATTGTAATTGAGTGCTTCATCTAAATTTAGTTGCAATAATTTGTTTACCAAGTAAGTATTTTTGTTTTACATACAAAAGAAAATAAAATGGCTCAAGAGATTCTAAAAGATCACACTACTATTATCCGAGTCTCAACAAAAGTGAATTACAAGCAACAATTCCTGGATTAGTAAATTTATACCTGGACTGTTCATTAACAAACAGGTATTTTGTTTAATCAACACTTATTTATTATGCGCTACTATTATTGACTTTGTATTACGAATGTTATCCATTTATCTATGCTTTTCATACTATCATTATATACAGTATTACGTTCACTATTATATCTACCATCTTAATCAAATAAACATAGCACCTACTTCGCTTCCAAAACAGACAAGTCAAAAAACAAAGAGAACGTGTCAACTGGGATCTAAA
Source organism: Cryptosula pallasiana (assembly GCA_945261195.1). NCBI lineage: Eukaryota > Metazoa > Bryozoa > Gymnolaemata > Cheilostomatida > Cryptosulidae > Cryptosula > Cryptosula pallasiana. The sequence continues at coordinate 25,355,818 of OX183136.1, read as the reverse complement.
CTGGGAAAAAACTCTCCGGCAGAATCAAATAACAAATCAATAAATATCTGACAGGTCTATGCAACTGTTAATTAAAATTACATTACTTTTCAAACATACATTTGCATACCTATATAAATATATACTGTAAAAAGTCTGTAAAAACACTCATACCAAAACACAACAGTTTAATATGTTAGCAAGTCTATTTTCTTATGCAGATACATATTATACTAACAAAAATTATAAATAAACTAACAAGGGCATGTCTGACAGGTCTGTAAACAATCCAACACATTAAAGACATCTACAGATCTACTCCTATTGTAATGGGTTTCGGTCTGGTTACCACGAAATTCCACTAATCACAAATATTTTACCTCTCTCCTGAGGGGACACTGTGCCGGTATAGCAGTGACAACTAATGATCAGTTACTGTCGGATCAGTTGGCTAGCACAGAGCCCACGGCTCAGACAAACTACACAATGTTAGCTTGAATAGTGGCTTTATTCATCAGAAACCAAAGTTCTAGGGTGGCTATCCACTAGGGCGATTGGCAAGACCCAATGAATGAATGCAATGAGTATGAACAGAATCAGCCTTTTATAGGCAGACTGACATGAAACTGTTTGAATATTACATATAATAGCAAATGCACAGGAAGTAAATGAACCAATTAGAACAAATATACAAATAGAAAGTAAAGGAAACAGCGAGAACAAATATACAAATAGTGAACAAATCATGCAATGAATAAGAGTTAGAGGTCAATGGTGCCAAGTGACTAAAGGGCGGAGTCCTCTCTCCATTAACCAATCATAAGGTCTGCAAGGTTCAAAGGCTATATCTACGTAGCTTGTGGGAATCACATCTGCCATTCCTAGGAAGGCTTTTTCCGGTTTTTGCACTAGTGCAAGTTCTGAAGTGGTTTTAACGATCCTCATCTATTTCGGCCATCTTGTACCGGCCCTATATCACCATACTGGGTCAGTAAGGGGTCAATACCAGCCATGCAGTGGTCAATACCAGCACTGCATGCTGCGCCACTGGCACAGTAAGGCATTCCACCAATACAACATCTTTACGGTGGCTGTGGGTGGAATCCCGGTGCACTGATGTGGATGTTTGAGTTATAAACACAAAGTTTACCACTGACATTCACCAAAATCTACCACTACTTCAATACAACTATGAATGTTTTTATTCAACTTACATGTTGTCATTTTCTTTGAATTTGTCCCAAGTACGAGTTCAAAGACAGGATTTGTTATTCCAAATCCAAATAATGATGATTTTATTAGGAATATTTATAAACTTGAAGAAAAAATCTAATTAAAACTACCAAAACAGCAAAATTAAATGATAAAGCTAGCTGAAAATAAATTTCACAGCTACATTTCAATACGAAAATACTTGCATTGCAATTCATCCAACTAGAGGAAATATCAGATATTCACCTGACAACTCACGTGCACCTCCAAAAACAGCAACACAGACCAAAAGGCTCCTAAGCATTGCACCTGTCTAGTAATCAATATAATTTATTCCTTAAATAATTTTGCCAGTTGTTCCATGCGATGAAACTACAGAAATGACTAACGGTGAAGCGGCTGCCGGTAAAAATCAATGTTTTGCAATCCACTTGAGTCTTTCTAATTTAAGTTAAAAATACTTCAATGCACATTATTATTTTAATTATTGTTTGTACAAAGGTGACCTATGTTTACATAGTTTCCAAATGCTTTGAAAAGAAAATGCTGTTTCTTGGTTTTAAGATGATCAAAGCCAGGCATACGGTCAATGTGATTTTAAGTATACATTTAACAATCACATTTGCAAAAATAATTACAGATTCATTCAGCCAGAAGAAATTAAAAATGCTTGTTTGGTCATCAAACATGTTGAACTAATTTGAAGTTGAAAGGGGAGCTATGGAGCTGATCCTTAAACAATGTTCCAAACCAAATCAATAAACAACTACTGTTGAGTCATTTATCGGACAGGACTGAGTATTCACTACTTTCAAACTAACCAACAGTTTCCGTGTGGAAACCCAAATGTTTCACAATTCACAAATAACCAATTTAGTTGTCTTCCACAGCTACTCACAACTTTCTCTAATAACCATGCAACTCAGCATCAGCAAAACTTCCTAAAGGTTCACTGTCACAAGTTCCATACACAATTCATTTTTGGGAGTTATCTTTTCCTTTATGCCAAAGAGTGCTAAATAATCTAAACCAAACTGCTAAACATAATTCTAAATCAATTACATATATTATTACTGTGTTTGAGAGTATCTATTTAAATTCTATAGCGCCTGCTTTCTTTCCAGTCCAATGACAAGTAGTTTAAATTTGAAAATTATTATTCCCGTTGGTTACAGCAATGGCATAAAAAATTCAAATATGACAGCCGTTTTTCTTTACAAATAAAATGTAAATTAATTTAAATTGCTGAAATTTCTTGAGTTGGAAGTAATTTTTATAACTGTAAAGTTGCTTCAGTTTTTGAGACTTTGGTCATGTAATAATTTTGTAGAATTCAGAGTTACTACTTGGACACAACTGGCTGGTATTGGTAGTGCTAAGGCCCAGATTGTATGCCTCTTCTATGACTCAAAAGTTGTGACAATCAGCATTCCTACCCAGCTCATGCAGAGGCTTAACCCTACCCTGTATCGCTGTTCTCAGAGTCTTACCGACCCTGAGCACTTCTACCACGAGCCTAGCTGGCTCTGTGCCCTACTGTATCACTAGTTCTGTTCCTACTGGGACACTGGGCTGGTATGAATATTGGTCAGTGATAACTACAACCCCTGTAGACAGGTGAATGAAGGAGAGAGTGTTGTTTCTAATCAAAAATTTATTATGCAACTGACCATCATGGTCATTACATGGTAGTTTTGCGCTTTCTACTACAGACACAACGGTATCCACTGTCAACTACTCACTATAATTTGGGGTCCACTTCAAATTGACGTTGCCAACCTCACGGGTCTTCGACCCAAACACAAAATAACAGAGTTTTAATGAATAATACTTCATTTACCCATATCCATTCAGCAATACAGGGCAAGGTATTTAATAAGATCCTCAAGACTTCTCTTCTAAATGCACCAAAAGAGCTTCTTTTATATGAGAATAGAGGAAAGTTCACCCCCTTATTAGGGTGAACCAACCACGTAACATAATAATAAAGGTACATCTATCAGAACACGCAATACAAAATTAGTACACAAAGCCATCCAATAGTATTAGTGAGCACATGTCAAAGTATGCTGGGCTACTTTTCCCGCTCTTTTCTTGGCTTGAAACTTTTCCGGTCCTTGTTAGGGCATCTAACTCCTTAGTCTGTATTATAGGCTACGGTACTCCGCTTATTCACTTTCTGAGGTGGGCATCCAGTCTTATAGGCCCCAGGCTACCTGAATCAACTTCTTCGGATACTGGCCCGGGTAGCTGACCCAGGGTAGAATAAATATGTGGTATAGGGTCTATGCAGTTACTGAACTTATAAGTTTTGCCAGGCAATCATATTGGTTACATTAATACTCTTTACTAGACACTAGCAACTTCGTCGGGGTCCGACACTTTGACAATCACACACAGTTCATATGAATAAATAACTTTAGTATATCATTGCATTTAACGAATGACATGGCTCGTACATAAATCCACTAGACTTTTGCCTCCTCACATGTACAGCGGCTCCTTTTATAGGAGGAGACAGGAAAACTCACCCCCTTATGAGTGGTGAGCCAATAACATATAATAATACAAAATTTATATGACTCAAAAGAAGTAATACAATTCATCACAACAGCGCAAACCAATGAAAGCAGCGAGCACATGACAGAGTGGCTATGGGCTTTCTTTCTGCTCTTTCTGTGGTGGTGGAAATCTTCCACTCATTATTAGGCATCTGTACTTCTCTATTTCTGTTCCTGACGTTTGTATGGCTCCGGTCTCCATGGAGTGAAGGGTTTCTAGCTCCTGAGTCTCCAGGCTAGTACTGAGTCGGAGTGACCTGGGGTAGGCTCTCTATATATACATATATGCGCAATGCAGGGTCTATACAGGCTCGGGTGAGCTGGTATCCCTATTTCCAAAGAAATATGTATATATGATGAAGGGGGAGGGGGTCCGGGTCCACCTGAAACTTTCGATGTTGACAAAGTTTTAGCAGTGTAGGAGGATTTTAGGGTGGGAAGGGCTGGGGAAAAGGGCCTGGCTAGTCTATATATAATGCAGCTCACTGGTATTTACAGGCAAGCTATAGTTTCTATGAGTCCCCGATACAACTAAACACTAAAAACTTTGTGGTAATAACCCTTTGCTTTTGAATAGATTACAACATGACAAAAAATTGAGAATTAAAACTTGCAATGATGTAAAGGCAATCAATTGATTTTACTACTACTAGATCTGTTCCTGCACCTGTATCCATGCATGCCACTTACTACCACCATCTTTGTACGTACATTTAGTAATTTTCATTATACAGTACAAGCTATTTAAGTAGTATATTAAGAGCAGATCTCTGAGGATTTTAGGTTTTTTTGGTGTTGTTAATGTGCACCACGGTATTGACACAATGTTGATTCCTGTTAGCACGCTGCCTCTTGATATTTATTCCATTGTTTCTTTCGGCACATTATTTTATTTTACTGCTTTTTCATATATTTGTGCTTTTCTTTAGTTCATGCGCATCACAGTTAAGGAAAAGTTGAGTGGACTACCTTGCTGGTTCAGTAGTCTCAAATGTTGTTCAAGTAGACTCAGAAATTGACCACGTGGACTCAAAAGCTGCTGAAGTGGCTTGGTTGGAATTCGATCAAGCACACTGCGATGTTGGTCCAGTTATACAAAAAGACTTACAATAACCCTTCGAACTACGTTGCTGGTATTATTACGTTGGAATAAAGCATTCCTTGTATGATACTAAACCTTGTTGCATAATATAGTTTTCAAAACAGCTTCTCAAGTTATCAAAACTCTCCACAATAGCAAATATTTTCATGTTGATCCATGGACATAAAAAATTGTGGTTCTAAACTGGTAAGTTTTGTGTATTGAGAGTTACACTTAATGTTCTCCTCTGGATGTAAACTGCAGTTAAAGAGAAATAATGTAATGGATTTTGGGGCCTGCCTAACCACTAAGTAAAACACTTGCACCAGCTGAACTTCTCAATCACGGGCGCAGCCAAATGGGTAGCTGTCAGGTAGCTACAGGGCCTTCAGACCCAATCTGGAACCAACGACTACTATGGCCATCAATGCTACATTGTATACAGTGTGTCCGATATATTTTATATTTTTTGCAGACATTTATTATATTTTTTTTTTAAAAGTTTTATAAGTTTATTTGGCTCTGTAGCTGGGGCTGACATCAGGATCAACTCGGGGGTGATATAGACTGGCGAAAAATCTCAATTTTTGGTCTAGTCACTGTGTAGGTAAATACTAATGCTAGGACTCCTAGAGCCATGTATTTCTAAGCATTTAAACTAGATGAAGACCTTGTCATTATTATGTCAGTAGCAGAATCTTTTACTACCTCCAGCGTTTCCTCGGGAACGTGATTGGATAATTCATCAAATAATTCATTCTCGGTTACGTTATCCTTCTTCTGGATTTATGTCTTAGAGCTCTAAATTATTTTTGGGCTTTCTATTTATTGTATGGTAAACAAAGTTAGAAACTATGGTTATTGCTAGAATTCAAAAATACCCAGTCGTAATATAGAGAAGAAAAGTATGTTCTTATGTTAGAGTTAAAAAATATGTTTTTGTTTATTCGCCACTCTACGACTTCTTAATAATGAGTTTTGAAAATTTACTCAAAACTTTTACTATCCACTTACCCATAGGGTTTAGCAATAGTACGTTGTAAAGGCTTAGGAACTTTTATTCAAGTTCTTGATAATTTTTTTTGACTTGGTCATTTGGCATGTTTTTGGTGCCGTATTCTGTAACTAGTCTAACCTTCATCAACCTTGTCTATACAAAGTGGTGTTATTGTATTTTGGTGATACAGAAATATATTGGTCTATTTTATTATATCCCATAATTTCAAAATAGCACCGTAGTGGATTTTACTGACTACTAACAGTGACCACTACGGCGGAGAGGTCCCCCTGATGGTGGCTACCACAGGTGTGCCTCCATTGAACACAATAGACAAGGACCGGGATTTGTTGTAGCAAACATATTGCTTTGTTTGAGTGAATTGTGGTAATAATTAATCATACCGGCACTGGGTATTTACTACCCCGACCCTGGGTAGCTATCCCGGGTCGGTATTAAGATGGCTGCCATAGCCTGAGACACCAAACCTAGCTATAGTACCTCCAGATACCACCTCAAGGAGTTGGCTACCCTTAGATATCAAGAAACATAGATCAAAGGCTGGTAAAAGTCCAAGGAACTACAGAAAAAGATATTGTGGTAGATTTTAGTGCACTCTAGTAGTAAACGGGTTGTTTACACTGGAAACCTTGCGAGACAATGCGCTAGGCTTTCACTCACAGCATTTGGTTAACAGCTGTTGGGTGGAAAGCCCTACTGTGCCGGTAGCATAGTAAGCAGGGCCGGTATTGACCCCTGCAGGGCCGGTATTGACCCCTGCAGGGTCAGTAGTGACCTCTACCGACCCGGTACAGCTGTACTGGGCCGGCAAAAGATGGCCGCCTTAGAGGAGGATCTGCAAAGATGTCTAAGAACTTAGTCAAGGTCGTAAACAGGAAGTACCTACCCTTAAATCACCAACTTCCCGGACCTAACTCTACGTACAGCCTGGGGACCCTGTAGGAACACTAATTGGACAATCAGGAGAAAGGACTCCGCCCTTAGCCACTTGGCACCTCCCTTTAGTATTTACATTGCATTGTTGATTGGTTGATTATTTATATAGTTAATGTAATTGGTTAATCTACTTCCTGTGCATTGACTGTTATATGTTTTGTGCTTGTTAGCTCTCCTATAAAAGGAGAGCACCCACTGTTAATCTGTGCATTCATTACAATGTTGCCATGGCATATACTCTTATATTGCTAAACCCTAGAGGAATAATTACCCTCAGGACAGCTTAGAGAATAAAGCCATTATAACAGACACTACTCGGTACTGTTTGTCTGAGCCATGGGCTCTTGCCTTACCGGGTAATTCGGTTGCCCTATACAGTTGTCACTGTCGGTCAGTACAGTGTCCCCTCTGGAGAGAGGTAGAATACTCGAGATTAGTGGATGTCCGTGGTAACAGACCGGAATCCATTACAATATTAACCTGTCACTGGACAAGCTAGCCATGAAATCCGCCTCTTACTTCTGGGCGCCAATGTGCTTTAACCTGTTTATTATTACGCTATTGGACAATACCTTTTTCTGTATGTTATAATACTTCCTGCCATGCTTCCTGTGCATGATGGAAAGTTTCCAAATTGCTTCCTGTAACTCTGCCTATAAAAGGCTGAGCATTTTTCATACTCATTGCGTTTGTGAAGTAGAAGCTTCCCTATGATTATTTGAATGGATTGTGGAAACAATCAATAAATATGAATGATTTTCTGTAATTAGGCTATGCAAATACTATTCAACACTTCATCGTTATACATTAGTCAATTCTACAATCTAAATCACGATACAAACCTCAGTATAAACCGCCCCTGCACAATAAATACTTGGTTAATCATACAATTACAAAAATGTAAACACCAATAAAATTTGGTGCACACAAAAAAAATACCTTTCAACGGTTCTCATGGATCTGGTTGAACAAAATTCACTTTGGAACCAGCAGAACCTTATTGTCCTAGACACCATAACTGAGATCTGCTCCCATTATACCACTAATAGTTCAAAGTACGATGGTTTCTTTTATACATTTATTTGAAATGTTGATAAACACAAAACTAGGTTACACTAAGATAAATATGGTAAAGCAAACTTTAGCTTCAGTCAAAACACACACAATAAAGAACACAAACTGATCCGAAAAAGAAAGATGTTCAAACATTGAATTGTTTTCCTCTGAAGCATTTAAAAGTTTCACTCAATCAAAAGCATTTCACACCACATAGAACTTGCCTTATATAGCTTCATGATGTATAGCAAAAATAAAATAACTTCATCATGGTTGGTTTTGTTAAAGAATCTGGTTGAAAAACTTTGTTTATAACATTTAAAATGGGTTTTTAATAAAACTCAAGTGTTCTCACTTCACTAAAAAAGAATTGACTTTAACAGCTCCATTATTTAGTTACTAGTCCACACATTCTCTAGCAGTGAAATGAGAGAAGTCACTGCTAAGGTTAAGGACAAAGTCAACTTCATTACCCTGATCTATATCAGAGTTAAGAGTGCATTCACCGGTAGAATGTTGGTAGTTAACTGACCAACATCTCTCTTCTTTGGTACATAGCAGGATACATCTGGCAGCAGTGCTGACTGTCTGTGAGTAAAGGTTACTCTCTCCATTCAATGATGCTCCATGGATCTTACAGAAAGTCATCTGTTGCTTACTGGTGCCTTCATAAATCTTTTTGAGTGTGTTTAGCTCTGGCTCTAGAAATTAATGGACAAACAAAGATTCTAAGTATGACTTTTATAATGATCCTTTGGTGTATCTGTATGGAGAGTAATGCTACAGCAATGATAAGCAGCTGAACCTTTGCTTTCATCCATATATTTTTAAAGTTAAGATAAATTTACTTTTATTAGATTGTGCTTACCTTGACTCGGAGCATCAACAAAGGTTTCAAAGGTTCTTACAGATGTTCCTCTCTCCTGTAGAGTATCCCAAGATACCACATTGCCTTTTTCTGCACAAGACAACTCTTTTACTTGAGGTAATGACATCTCATAATCCCACATGTTGAACCAAGTATATGTTGAGGGTGTGCTCTGAGTGATGTGAAGACCTCCACCTAGAGAGTCCACAGAAATGCATGTGTACATAACAGAATCCAACAAAGTCAGGAATAATTATTGCCAGAGCTTTTGCATTTAAACATGCCCCCAACAAAATCTTTCAAAGTGCATGAGAATATCTCTTTGCTTTAGATGGATTTTTAAATTTACCACGATAAAAAACTAGTTGACTACTGGTGAGTGACAACTCCAAAAGTGGAATCGCTATTTCTTCACACAAAATAAACTTGCAGTTGAAAAATATGGTGCAACCTTTCATTTTGATTAGTAAACATTCCTTGGTGTTTTTATTAGCATAAAAGAGGCAAAAAATTTTATTATGGCGATAACGTAGAAATTTATTCAAATATAAAAACTCTTCTGTTGGAAAGGAAAGTGTGGATCGTTATAGGTGGGTGTTCTTTCCTTCCTTTGGCACAAAAGATAATCCTTTCAAAACTTCAATCAACACCCACTTCTTGAGAGCTTGTATAAAACAAGTTTTGCATCATTTGACTAAAAAGTCTATAGAGCATGAATTTTGTTAGTTACTTTAAATCAAATATTAAGTATAATACAAATTTGAGCATAAAAAAAGACAAGTAAGAACAATATAAAAAAGTGTATAGTATAAAAAAATGGTCAATTTTATCAAAGACTTTTTTGAAAAGTAATTTTTTGTTGATTTTTTGAAACAAATAGATGGCAGGCTGCAGCTTGCTTTAGGGAATTTTTCTTTTTAATTGTTTTGCATCTTTCAAAACATGGCATCAGTTTTTACTCTGAGCTGGTAATTATAATGAATTAGATCGATACTTCAACTAACAAAAAGATAAAACGCGAAAATGCCCAGCTACGAAATCCTATAAAATGGATGCTTCTAGAATACCTCACCAGTTGCAGTGTTAATGTCATTTGGTGCATAATTTAAACATATGATTATTGAGTATTTTAAGCCTAAGGCCCCTAACCAACAGAGTCCTGATCTTGCATTAGAATCAGGTAGCCACCCGCACCAATGTCACCTCCAGGAAATGAAATTGATCTAATTAATTCCAACTCTCCAGAATTCAAACGATCCGCGTACCACTAAAACAGGAAGTTGAATAAGAAAATTATTTCAAGAGACTCAAATATTACATGATAACAACTAGTGCAGGTTAGTTTGTGTTACTCAATCCAAACGCAAAGTTTAATTCAGTTTTCAGAGCTTGTTGACTTCTACGAATTAATTACCAGTCTTGTGTAAAAGATAAAACTTACAGAGAGAATGTCATTTCCATATGTCAAGCAATGTTTGTGCCATCCAACAAAGAGCGAATTATATTCATCAGGATCTGAATACGGCTCACTGGAATCAAAGTCATTTAGATAATTTCGAACAGCGTTAGAAAACATGACCAGTGAATAGTCTTCCCTCCATCCAAACAGAAAATCATTGTCATCATCTAAAAAAAACCAAAGTGAAAAAAGTGAACAAGTAGTGTTGGTATTACATAACTAATTTGAAGTTGGACTTGCAGTGGTTGAAGTTGGAACCACTATTACTAGATCTGCAGAAGTAAAATTTAGATCACTGAGCTGCTTGAGCAGGTTTTGCATACAAAACTTTAATCTAATGAGTGGTTCAGAAGTGATGTCAGTCAAAGATATTAACAGAATAAGTACAATAATTTTCAAAATATGGGAATTCGGGAATTTAATTAAACTGTTGGCTGATCTGAAACTGATATTTTAAAAGCCTATAACAATTAAGAAGATTTTATTGAACACTTGGTTTTATCGTCATAACGCCGAGAATATTGTTGGAGAATTTGCTGGCGAGTCACGCTTACGTGGCACCTGGTAAGATAGTTGCAGCTAACCATAATTACCAGTGGAGGATGACACTAAAGTACAAGTTGCCTCCTCCTAACTATATCAAGAGAGGACAATTCTTGAAAAATGTAATGCAAAAGTACCTGAGGGTCAAAGGTCAGACAGAGAGTCCGCCCACATTACTGTCAAGAACCAATAGAACAATAAATAAACGATATGCTCAAGTGATTCACTATGTACCTTATTGTTATAGTAAAATGTGTTTGGACATATGTTGTATTTTTGTATAAATACGAGAGACTGAGCCAGAGAGCTCAGTTTTATTTTTAGCAATAAAGCTCACACTTCAAGACTAGTCTTGTTGGTGCCCTATATAGGGAGTTGCAGATTTACACTTAGGCAAGCAGAGTAGCAGTTGTGACCAAGTAGCAGCGAAAAGCACTACAATATGCCTGACATCAGTAGTAATATATGAGCAGATCTCCCTACCAAGTGTTTTTTTGTGGGGTTAATATCTGGGGTGAGTGCAATGGGTTACGGCGTTGGATGAATTCGCCGAGTTTATATTGTATTTTATTTGAAGGGCATTTGAGTGGCATTTGAGTGGCATTTGAGTTTTGATTATTTTTTTACTTAACTTGAACTCATATGGCAGCTAGATTTTGAATGTATGGCATTTTAAGTTTTGATAATTTTTTTACATAACTCGAACTCATATGATATTTTGAGAGAGAGGAGAGAAGAATGAGGAGATTTAACTACATTGAATCAATATATGATTATATACATTTATTACATAATAAGTAGGAAAATATTCTTGTATAATATAGCTAGAGTTAGTAAATACTAAGTAGTACAGAGCACTACAGCTTGTAATGACAATCAATACATAGTATTTTTCTTTACAATGTCGTCATACAGAGCACTACAATTTGTAATGTCAATCAATGCATAGTCTTTTTCTTTACAATGTTGTCATTGTTGTACTGATGTTATAACTTAGGAAGGAAGGAAGACTTCTGTTCTATGTACTTTTGATTCCATAATGAACTAAAATAAAAAGTTATGTATTAGTATAGGACGATTAAACAAAAATGTAAAATAATTACATGAATTTGAATTATAGTTCTTTTTACATTAGTTAGTTAACATTATATAGTAAAGGGGGGTAACTCACCAAGTTATATTGTTCGGTTTGTTTTTTCTTGAGCATAATTTTCATCAAGTGTTTTTGATTCTCTCTCTTCTATCTAAAGCAAAACAAAAAAACAATTGCTTTATAAAATAAATTCTATCTAATTGGAAGTATTACTTATATCAGTTAGTTTACATTAAATAAAAAAACACTCACTAGGTTGTGTTGTCTGACTTGCTTTTCTTGAATATGGTTTTCACCAGGGGGTGTTGGTTCTCTCAAAGATGTAGAAGATGTGTTTCCCGCTCCCATTGAAAGCACTAAGACCTTGTTCTCAACAACCTCATCTGTAGTAAAGTACTTCATCTGGTTGGAATCATCAAGTTTGTTGGATAGGTTTTGAGCCGTTTCTATCGCTTGTAATGCTGTGAATGTGATTATATCATGTCGATGATAACCAAATCTACTAACTTCACGATTTCTTACAAGTATGACTCCTGTTCCAATTATTTTGATGTCGCTAGCATGTTTTTCAGGTATATATAGAACCCCCATCATCAAACCATCGTATTGCAAACATCTGTAGTTTACCAGTAGCGCATCCATCACCACTTCTCCATTAGGTAATGTTAACTGAGTTGATACTTGAGGAGATTCAAAACTGATTACACTTCCAACAGCAAATTGAGAGAGTGTTGCGATACGAACCATACTGATCAACTGACTAGGTGTTTTTTTTTTATTAATCTACTTAGCTGTTTAGCTTCCTCAAGGGAAATATTGGATGGAAAGTTGATAGGGTGAAAGATTGGAAGCTTGTCTGAATCGAATCCCATAAAAACCACCAGTTTTGGAACATCCGGTTGTGTTGGAGCTAATTTGTTATAATCCTCATTTCTCACCATGGACCTCACTTGCCGTCTGTTGCCAAATGTTTCGACATTGTAGCGGATAATGCATATGTTTTTATACACATCCTCAGCTGGTCTTTCGATGGAGATTATCTCGAGAAGTGATGGTGTTTGATTTAAGTGAAGTGGTTGAAACCTTCCAATCATTACTCTGTCATTGGTATCGCAAGAATTGAGCAAACTAGCTGCATTTTTTGACAAGCAGGAAAGATGAGAAAGAGATGGTGCTTTCAAAGTCCAAGCATAGTCAATCGTTTTATTTCTATCCGAATCCCATGGCTTTGGTCGAACTGTTTTCAGTTTCCTTTTTATTATATGTGAATCAGGAGGGATATTTTCTTTATCATCAGAGTATGGTTCGAATGTTGAGAGAAATGAGGTATTACGGTCTTCATTCATATTCAGAGCGTTCAGTGAAAAGTTGGAACTGAAAAGAGAATAAAAAATATGTAACAGATGGTTGGAATTTTGGAAAAATATTTGAAAAGAATAAACTAACTAGATAGTTATAAAATAAACACATAATCAAAACCAAAATAATTTTTCTGATGCGTTATGGTGAAACTATTTGATCTTTTATTAATAAGAACAAAATATTGAAACATAAAATTAACTTTCTGAAGTATTATAGTAAATCTAGTTGAAGTTTTCTATCAATATATGTTAAAGAATTATTTAGCGATTCTCACCTTATTGACTGAAAGTCTTTCTATAGTTTCAAGTAAATGTAGTAGTTGGTGTGTAGATGTTGCTTCCTTGCTAGCTATTGTAGAACTGGATGCTTTCTGTGTGAAAACACTGGTTCTTAAATAGCTAAAGCTCTACTAATTAACCCTATGAAACCTTCTTTATAATATATCTATGACTCAGCAGTTTTTCACGCGATATTCCCGCGAAAGCATTGGTTTTTATTCGCGTGAAAATTATTTTTTTTACTCCCGCGAAAGCAACGGTTTTATCCCTATTGAAATAATTGTTTTATTCCCGCGAAAGCATTGGTTTGTATTCGCGTGAAAATAAAATATTTATTCCCGCGAAAACAACGGCTTCCATCCGCGTGAAAATAAACTATTTATTCCCGCGAAAACATTGGTTTGTATTCGCGTGAAAATAAAATATTTATTCCCGCGAAAGCAACGGCTTCCATTCGCGTGAAAATAAACTATTTATTCCCGCGAAAACATTGGTTTGTATTCGTGTGAAAATAAAAAATTTATTCCCGCGAAAGCAACGGTTTCCATTCGCGTGAAAATATAGTATTTATTCCCGCGAAAACATTGGTTTGTGTTCGCGTGAAAATAAATTATTTATTCCCGCGAAAACATTGGTTTGTATTCGCGTGAAAATAAAATATATATTCCCGCGAAAGCATTGGTTTGTATTCGCGTGAAAATAAAATTGTTATTCCCGCGAAAGCAACGGTTTCCATTCGTGTGAAAATAAATTATTTATTCCCGCGAAAACATTGGTTTGTATTCGCATGAAAATAAAATTTTTATTCCCGCGAAAGCAACGGTTTCCATTCGCGTGAAAATAAAATTGTTATTCCCGCGAAAGCAACGGTTTCCATTCGTGTGAAAATAAATTATTTATTCCCGCGAAAACATTGGTTTGTATTCGCGTGAAAATAAAATATTTAGTCCCGCGAAAGCAACGGTTTCCATTCGTGTGAAAATAAAATTGTTATTCCCGCGAAAGCAACGGTTTCCATTCGTGTGAAAATAAATTATTTATTCCCGCAAAAACATTGGTTTGTATTCGCGTGAAAATAAAATATTTATTCCCGCGAAAGCAACGGTTTCCATTCGCGTGAAAATAAAATGTTTATTCCCGCGAAAGCAATGGTTTGTATTCGCGTAAAAATCAATTATTTATTCCCGCGAAAACATTGGTTTGTATTCGCGTGAAAATAAAATATTTATTCCAGCGAAAGCAACGCTTTGTATTCGCGTGAAAATAAAATTTTTATTCCCGCGAAAGCAATGGTTTGTATTCGCGTGAAAATAAATTATTTATTCCCGCGAAAACATTGCTTTGTATTCGCGTGAAAATAAAATATTTATTCCCGCGAAAGCATTGCTTTGTATTCGCGTGAAAATAATTTTGTTATTCCCGCGAAAGCAACGGTTTCCATTCATGTGAAAATAATGCTGATTCATAGCAGTGCAACTTAAGCTATATAAGAAGCACTGTTTTCATACAGAAAGCATTCACTTCATCGTTAGTGACTGAAGGAACAAGATCTACTACATCATCATCTACTACAGCACTCCTTCTTCATCATTTGAGTTACATAGGAAACAGCTGAAGTTCAAACAACTATGTGTATAATTCATCTAATTCAAAGAAAAACAAGTCTTCATTTGTGATGTGAGTATTTATATTTTGTTTTAATTGTAATCAATTTAAACATGAAGACATTTTCTGGACAAAAAACAAGATTATTCACTATTTAAGATATCAAAAAACGCTGTATGTAAGTTTTAATTATGTTTATTCTTATTATTTCAGGACTTCAAAATGAAAAAAGTACTCCTTCATCCGAATTTTATAGAAAGCAGCTGTCAAGTTCAAAACAACTAGGAATATCATTCATTTTAACTCAAAGAAAGACAAGTCTTCATTTCTGATGTAAGTATTTACATTCTATTACAATAGTAATCAATTCAAGTATATTGAAAAAAATTGAAACCTTAGTCTTTTTTTATTTTTTGCTATAAAGCATTATCAATCTTTTTTTTAGAATAACAACGAACTAGATTAAAGGGAAAGAACTTTCCAACAAAACTTCAACTTGAGTAATAACTGAAGTTACTACTTGTATTATATATAAATAATGTGTCGAGTAACAAACAACAGATATGTAGCAAACACTATTTATAATGAAAAAAAAGAAATGCAAAAAACTCGGAATTGCTTTGAAAATACTAAAGACTGCGCTGAATGGATAGATGATAGTTTACTCGTTACTTCGTCGTTGTTTTCACAACGAACTTTTCCTGATACCACCGCAATAACTTATGTCGTCGCAACTTATCCGGATAATCACTGTAGTCTTTTGTCATTAAAATTACAAAAAACTATTGCGCAACTTTCACCAACGGACTTTTTCAAGTTCATCTACAATGAACTCTCTTTTTATGAAAGAGAGGCTTTAATGCTTGATGAAAGTTATCGAAGAAAATCATTTCTTACAAATTGGAGACGAGTAGGTAAACATTGTGGTGAAAACATGTCTGGAGCTGGTTTCTATAACCTTGAAAAAGACAACGCTGTTCGATGTGTTTTTTGCCAAGGGGTATTACTAAACTGGAAGGATGAAGATGAACACCCGATGAAAGAACATGCTAAAAGTTTTCCGTTTTGTCGATTTGTTAGAGGATTTAACACTCACAATCGTGTGTATAGACCTAGGAAACTACTTGCAGATGAAATGAAAAACATCTCAATTGTCAAAAGCTATACGATGGAAGAACAAAAGACCAGAAGAGGAGATTTAACTGCAGAAGTATTACCTCTAGGTATATCAATTGATCGTGCTGACACACCACGTTTTGCTACTGAAACATCTAGAGAAGACAGTTTCAAACAATGGAAGGGTAAAGTCTCCATGAAACTCCTTTCCAATGCAGGTTTCTACTATACTAAGTTCGGAGATAGTGTAAAATGCTTCTTTTGCTCAGGTGAACTTAAAGAATGGGAAGAGAGCGATCTACCGTGGGAGGAACACTGTCGATGGTTCCCAGACTGTTATTTTTTACTCGGGAGTAAAGGTGAAGAGTATGTTGAGGATGTTTACATGCGAACGGAAAAAGGCAAAAGATGTAAGCGACGGCTTGAAAAATATCGAGAAAAAGTAAAACAAATAACACACAACAATGACACCGAAGAAATGAAACTTATTTGCAAAAAAACTAGGATACAGTCAAAACGATATCGAACAAGTTTTAGTGTCAAATAGAAAACCTTTTGAGCGAATAGGTTTCATGATTGAAGCCTTACATGCTTTTGAAAATGATTTTACATCTGTTGAGAATTCATCAACACTGTTAAAAAATGATGCTAAATCAATTGATTCGTTAAAAAAAGATAAAGATCAAACTAAGCAAAGCAAACTCGCTCAATGTGTGTCTGAGACGCATGAAAAAAAAGTAATTGCAAATCATATCTCTCTTCCATGTGGTCATCTCATTTACTGTAGTGAGTGTAAGGAAAAAGCATTTACCGAATGCTCATCAGAAGTAAAACCTTGCCCAATCGATGGTTGTCAGGTTGAAACTAAAGCATTTATGAAGATCTACATGAGCTAGCATAACAATTAACCTCAAAAAAAAGAAAAAGTAATGAATGGTTAAATAGGTATTTCAATTTGAAAACGTATCATTCGAGTTTTGTAATTTAACGGAATAACAACAAATATGATACGTGTTGAAGACTTTGCTCACCAAGAAGCTTCCGATGCTATAGGACCTAAGACTTTTTTGGCTGATGTTTCTGATGAAATGTTGAGGATTTATTTTACGGAGGAATGTGTATACTGTGTACTAGGAGGGAGTTTTTACAAGCAAGCAACCAATCTATCGCTACTAAACTGTTACTGTTCACACGTTGATGACAAATGTATCACTTGTAGAAGATATGCTGAAATGGTTGAAGGTGCTACACCTACCAAAAAAGAATTGGGTGATGCTATCGACTGGATTGATAGAAAACAAGTTTTGAAAAATGCTAAAATGGGTTTTTTGGTGCATGATGAATGGATTAATGCTTTTTTGGATCTTTCCACTGATGATTTGAAGTCTCCCTTTTTGTTAACAAATTTGAGAGCACGATTAAATCCCTACCTATTACCTGCTAGTCAGAGCAAACTGGCTGATCAACGTCTAAAGGATAAATTACTTGCAATAGCAGAAGGATATCCATACGCTCATACTCTTGGTCAAAAAGAAGACTCAGTCAACCCGATAATAACTATTGATTCGACAAATATATCTGAAGACTCATAAAAGAACTGTTACAAAAAAGTTGCTTCATTTATCTCTGAACTACAGCAGAAACATGAGTGGAAAAACTCAAGGATTCAAGTCAATTGGTACATTGGCTGATTTTGTTCCTAAGTTCATAAGGACTCATTTTGAGCACATTCCTTTAGAGCGTTCAAATCCTCTTTTTGTTCAACTCATTACCGAAGAAGTATTTTATTTTGTGTTAGGATTCAATCTAGTTCGTAAATCAATACAAAGCATGCTTTTGAGCTGTAATTGTATTTCAAGAGCAAATCCTCTCGAATGCTTAAACTGTTCTAGGAGCTTTGATCCAAAAGTATGCTGTCCGCAAGCCAAGTTGATAGATTTTGAAGATCTCAAAAGAGCGATCGAACTGATTGATATAAAGCAATGTTTGAAAGATGCTGAGCTGGGTGATTTGATAGATATTTCGATTTTAAGAGGTTTGACTTCATTTCGCTGGACAGGAACACATGTTCTTTTGTCTCAATCTCGATTGGAACCATACTTACATTTCGGTAACCACTTTGATGACATTGTTTCACATCTTCAAAATCGGTTGAGAGAGCTGAACAAGCCACTAGCCACTTACGTATAAATAGAAAAAACATCAAGAAAGAAAGTATTCAACTTTCAACACTGAAAGCAAAAACATTTTAAAAAATGAGCTGCGTATTTATCTTGCTACTGGCACTAACATTTCCCAATGTTAGTGGAGTATTCTATACCAACGAAATTGATGAATGTATAGCCGGAGCTATGGATAAAAATGATGTCTTGGTTTTTTCACCTTTCGAAAGGACTATACGATATAAAGATGAAAATGGAAAAAACTGTGTGCGACTCTACCCTCCTGACTTATTATATTGTGGTTTTTTCATCCCTCAAAGCGCTTCTTGGATCTGCAAGGACACAACTTCTACAGATTCTGTGTCTTGTGATACTACAATAAAATACGTTTTGAATCAAGAGGAATGTGAAATGGGTATTACAAATAATACGAAAGGACTTACTCAAAATACAAAAGTATATCGAAATGGAGGTTTATGTGGCTTTCAATACAACAGCAGACGTGTGATCTGTCCAATAAGAAGACAGTTTGAGACATTCAAATTTGCATGCATGCGATGCGCTCATTCCAATCATTCGATCAACAAGGAGCCTACAGATACCCTGACCTGCAATACACCAACAAAATACACTCTGAATCAGGAGGAATGCGCAATAGGGGTTAAAAATAATACGGAAGGTCTTACTCAAAATACAAAACTATTTTGGAATGATGAATTATGTGTATTTGAATACAACACCTCACGTTTGATTTGTCCACCAACAGAAGAGTTTGAGACAACCAACTTTGCATGTGTGGAATGCATTCATTTGACCAACGAGAAGCCGAAAATAGCTACTGTCATCACTAACATCAATGGTATTGAAGGTGTAAATTTGTCATTTTCGAGTTTTGAAAGTTTGAAATCTATTCAAAACAAAATTATCATCAGCATCACATGTCAAGGAGATAACAAAGACAAATGCGATCCCAAAGTTATATATATAGAACTTTAGTTGGAGCATATTAACCAAAGTTCACCGGCATGCAAGACAGTTAACTCTAGATGATGAAAGCATAAACTAGGTTAAAAGTCTCTCACTCTGAATAAAAATGAGATATCGAATCTATCTCCTATTATTCCCAATCCTAAGCGGTTATTGTCTTGTAACAGAGATTAAACCATTCACTTTATCTCATAGAGCGTCTGGATGTGTTCAGGGAATTCTTAATATGGAAGCGATTGATTCAGTAACTCATATTTTAAGAAAAAACTTAAAATATCGTATGCAAAGACTCACATGTTTCATGGAACCTACTCTCCGACGTAGAAGCTGTGACACTTATGATATGTGGCCTCAACACTACTTTGTTTGCAAAACTGATGAAGCTTTAAATTACATCCGTTTATATGATGAGGGATCACTACCTGCGATTCGAAGAATAACTTCAATAATCACCATAACTCCGCAGACAACAACAACAAAAACTACAAACAAGCCAGTAGTTCCAGCTTTATCACCATCAATTTCATCTCTTCCACAAGCTCTGGGTTTAGTCGATTTAATTTTGGAACAGCCAAGCCCTACAAACTCTACTATATACAATTCTGAAGAAATCGAAACTACTACTGATTGTGTGTGTGATAGATACATCATATGCGAAAACAATTCAGTATCAATTACAAATTCAACACCATCGATTTATAGAGTTTTTATTTATAATGATTTGGAGGGTTTTTCAAAACTTTCTCTGTCTATATCGGAAAATAGTAAACTTAAACTTGAAGAAAATCTTCTCATCATCATTGAGCCTGAATGTGATGATATTTCTTGTAAATTCATCAAATACTTTACAAATTAAAAAGTTTTATAAACTTTAACTCTATATATTCAACTTATTACACTCTATTATGATATCTATTTTATTACATTCTCCAGTATGATGATTTTCTCAAAATTTAAGAATGTCAAAAAAATTAGATATAATGTTTTCTATTGCAATTATTTAACCATCTAGAGAGCTAATTTGATGATGTTTTTCCCAAAATTTTATACAGAAATAGTCATAAATATGCACATAATTATCCATATATTAATGAATGTATAAAAAAGTCTGTGTATTGGTTGTCATTACAAAAGCTAGTGCTTTGTATTACTTACTATTTACTGACTCTAACTATATTATATGGGGAGAT